>JAYEVE010001315.1:0-402712 GCA_036346375.1 Guadua angustifolia
ACGATAGTTAGTCATCGATTACTTTTTTAGAGAAAGCGACATCGATGCTTTATCATTAGTATCACTTTTTAAGAAAACCGACATCGATGCTTTATTATTAGTATCGCTTTTATAATGAAAAACCTACACGATGTAGTTCATTGCACTATTGCCTTCCGCATAAAACCATGCATGCAAAGACATTTTCAGAATTAGATCAAAGAGTGTAAAACTTTGCAAATATCATTGGAATTATTTGAAATTATGCAAAACATATTTCAGATATCGCAAAACTTTCCATAAAAGAATTTTTGGAAAAGCGATTTATTCAAGAAATATGCTAAAATTCATTTCAGAGACATGATTTAAAGCGTAAGCGTAGAAAAGTCAAAACTTTTTCAAATTAATCTGAATTGTACGTAAAATTTCCGTAAATGAGCTTTCGACTATTTACAAGCTTTCCCAAAAATAATTTTGTCAAATGGAATTTTCTTTCACAACATATGGCACAAAGTGCGTGCATAAAGAGAAATTGCATGCATTTCAATCAAGCTCCAAACAAAGAATTCATCACCTTGGATTTTTACTTTGAAAGCGTTGCAAACTATTTTACATACATTATAATAGTCCATTTATTTACAATACGCCCTTCATGATGATCTACTCGCATGTAATTGGCTCCATGTGTGTCGCTATCCCCGCTAAGACAAGCCCCATCCGCAAATGAAGGTATCTCATCGAATTGGTTATACTCTTCTTCATCTACAACATCTTCAACTCCTACGATCCGCCTCTTTGCCATGAAGAACCACGCAACCCTCGGATTGGCCTGATCGCGCGACGTAAAAGACTTGAGTTGTTTGCTTCAAGGACAAACGGATCATCTTTGAAAGTAGTCTCACGAGATCCACAATAGTAAAGCCTCTCTTGTCGACCTTCACTCCATGTGGAAGTCGTACTCCACTTACATCTGAACAATGGAACTTGGTATATTCCGTAATCGAGCTCCCAAATTTCTTCGATCAGCCCATAGTAGGAGTTCATTGTGGTTGGGAGACTATTTTCGAGTGATGATCATCGAGAAAGCATTTATACTCACACCATCGCTTTGGGACAAGACTTTTGGCATCTTGACTCTCAAAGTAAAAGGTGTAACCATTAATATCATACCGCCATGTCTCAGACATTAAATCTTGGTCCGTCACCAACCATTTTACATTCTCACTAAAGGAGACCTCGCTTTTCTTTTGAACCATGTGAGGAATCGATCATTGTGTTCTCGTGCGATGGAAAGCTCATCCATTTGTGGATTCTCTTCCGTAATATCAACTTATGTCGCCGATGTATGGACTAACTTCGCTATTCTCGCAAGATCGTGAAATGCGCCTTTGCAATACATATCAAACCTCTGACTCATTAGTTTGGACCCAACGTTCCTTTACCAAAGAAGTTCGCCTCATGACGAGATACAGAACACCGATTGCTTGTCTTTACCCGTAGTCCACGCTAAAACTCAATAACCTCTTCACCCCATAACCTTCAACAATACTACCCTTAGGCTTCAACGATTCCTCACGCATTTACTTTAATATACCCATGTACCTCTCGAACGGATACATGTAACGAGGAAAGCGGTCCACATATCTTAATCTCTCCGATAAGGTGAACAACAAGGTGGACCATTACGCCAAAGAACAACGGTGGAAATGCATCTCAAGGTGACACAGAGTCTACACCACCTCACTCAGTAAGTTGTCTAGTACATCGGGTCAATAACTTTGCAGGAGATCGCATTGAAGAAATAACACAACTTTGTGATTGCCAACCCGACATCCTCTCGGGAGAATATTTCGATTGCAACCGGGAGCATTTGGGTCATCAAGACATGGCACTATGGGACTTCATGCCCAACAACTTCAAATCATCCATAGACACAAGCTTCTTAATGTTCATGAGTAGCCAGATGGAACTTTAATACTTTGGAGACATTTGCAGAGATCTTCTTTCTCCTTCTTGGACAGGTGTAGCATGCAACAGGATGTACTGACCTTTCCATCCTCCTCTATCACCGCAAGTCCTGGGCCTCGATTCCTATGTAGGCCATGTCGCGACGAGCATTGACACCATCATTGGTCTTCCCTGTATGTTCAGCAGATGCCAACCAAGTTGTCGCAGACATTCTTCTCAACATGCATGACATCAATACAATGCCGACATCTAACTCCTTCCCAGACGGTAAGTCCTGCATTATTGACCTCTTCTTCCAAATGGTCCTAGGATCTAACAGATTTACGGGCTTTTCCAGCATCAACATCGATATCCTCTACACGTGAATATACTTGGCTTCCACTCATAGGTCATGTCTTGAACGGACTTCCCTCTTCCCATCAAATTTGTCATCCATCTTACAGATCGATGACTTCGAGGTAGAAACCACGGTGACCCATATATACAGCTTTTCTTGGAATTCGCACCATAGACTCTCGGCCTCTTCACAAATAGGACACGCTTTGGCCTCTTTTGTATCAGAATCGCCAAATTACCAAGGGCCGGAAATCATTTATGGTGCAAAATACTATAGTCTGTAGGGTGAAATGCTCTTTGTACGATCCCACACGATTTACCCCTCATTCCACAATTTTACCAAATCCTCGATCAATGGTGCAAGGTACACATCAATATCATTTCCTACTGTTTGGGTCCCGAGATTAGTAATGACATCATGATATACTTCCGCTTCATGCATGTACCAAGGAGGGAGGTTGTAGATACACAACAGAATCGCCAGTGTTGTGACGATCGCTCATGTTACCAAACGGATTCATTCCCTCTTAAGATCAACCCAAATCTTATGTTCCTCATTTCGCACCAAACTCCTCATGTTTCCAATCGATGTTTCTCCATTGAGCCAATCAAGAGGTGTCTCGGCTTGCCATCTTCCTTTCGAGACTCGTAATGCCAACGCAATAATTTTGCTCTCTTGATTTGTAAACAACCGCCCAGACGGGAATGATGGGCACTATTAATACCTTGGCGGTGCACCTTTAGTGACCTCTTCACCATCGCGTTCTAGCGTTCTTACGCTTTTCCTTTTGTTTGTACCGGCACACACAGAACCGGACAAACGTCAGCCCCGAGCAAAGCATTAAGACAAGATGCAATCATTCGACATGCATGTATCCTTTCTATTTCCATTCCCATGGGACATAGTAGCTTCTTCGCTTCATAAATGCTTGTTGGCAACTTGTTTCTCCGAAGCAGATCCGATAGAAGAACTAGTAGTGCATTGAAACTTGTATCCGTCTAACGGTGTTTTGCCTTCGCCAACAATGCAAGGACCGAACCCAACTTGGTGTATTCCGCTTTGCAACCTCGTGAACAAATGGGGTTTGGCATCGCTTTCTATCAAGCTTTTAAACTTTTCAAACTCTTTTTCCATGTAATTACCCTCCACATCCCGCAACATTTGCTCCAAATTATCCTCCTCAAACATATCAGTCAGAACTCGCCATCCGGTTCCACCGTATCTTCGCCAGCATATCGGAAGGGTACTACCCGCCTCCCCGTGATGGATCCAACATGTGTAATTCTCACGGCCACGCCGAATCGTGGTCCTCAATTTGAGATGAGTTGTTAAATCTCCTCGATTGGTGCAATCAATGCAAGGACAATATATGAAGTTTACACCTCCTCACCATGTCGCCTTCTCGCAATTTTTGAACTCCTTAACACCCCTCCAAATTCAAAGACTCACATGGCTTTTTCGATACATCCATTCCTCACGGTCCATCTCGCAATTAAATTTCGCACAATAAATTAAGGAAAAATCGAGCGACAACTAGCTATAGCTATTTTAAATATTGAGACATCATTTCAATTAATATTACCTTTGCAAAATAGTGATGTGTTCCAAGATATATAAATGTACTCCGATCGATACCTAGCTTCTTCCCTCGTTTAAAGCTTCCAATTCCTACATAAGAGACATAAATTTTAACATCAACAATGATATCAAATAATCTAATTATATAGCTAGTGCAAGAGCTTGCAAATCTTTCTACTACAACTAAACAAAACAAGGGTACCAACGATGACTCCTAATCTCTAAATAGGTTAGGTCCTAATTCCATTAGGATATATGCTTAGGGCAAGTTTGCCGTTGTACAACTCGGAGAGAAGAAGATCTCACTGTTCTCCGTATACATCTCGACAACAGTCAAGAGGGTGTGTATCCGGAGAACACCAGAGAGACGCCATCAAATCTACTCAAGTTGTACAACATGTTCAGAACTTGCTCGAACCATATATCCTCGAATCGTCAAAAAACGGACAATTCGAGATTGTTTCGCTTATAAATATGCCTTTCATTCAAGATATTTATAAATAAGCACCCTCGAACGGAGACGAGGTTACGCCGCCTAAACTCTAATAATGCTACTACATGATAGCAATAATAATTCCATATAAACAGGAGATCGCACTACAAAAATTAAATAGATATGTGCTTATCAAATAAAGAGTGTGAAATCTGAAAAGCGACACAATTCCAAAGGTAACCTAAACTTTATTGACGACATATCGAAATTACGAAAGCAAAATTGAAGGGTTTAAAGAATTGCGATCACATCTTGAAAAAACCAAAAAGAGGGCAAAAGGAGGAATCTCCTCAAGATAGGGTTTCACTTTTGCCCTCTTAATACCCACCCATGAGGACTTTAAATTTTCTCACCCAAGTATTGCTTCCAACCACACAATATGAGCTATTTTCTCGGGTGGCGGCGGAGAAATCTCCTCCGAGCAACAACAGAGAAGAGTTCAAGTCTGCGAGTGGTATATATAACCTAGCGAGGCACATCGTAATTAGTTCTTTTCAAAAGCGATAGTGATGTGCACGGCCATCACTAGTCATAAGCACGAGCACATCGTAATCGGTTCTTTTCATCAGTTTATAGTGATGTGCGGTCATCACTATCGCTTCTATAAAAAGAACCGATAGTGATGATTATGTCTATCGAGAATCGGTTGTTTTCTATTAAAAAGTGATAGTGATGTAGGTCATCACTATCACTTTTAGTAGAGAACCGATTCTGATGTGTCCAAAGTGCTACATCACAATCACTTATAATCTTAGAACCGATAGTGATTATTACTAACACCCCTCCGAAGTTACTTATCACAATCGTTTTTTTCGAAAAACTTAAGAACCAACACAGATACAGTGATAGTGATGTGTCGTTCTGTAGTAGTGTCGGTTCGTGGAATTTCCCATGTTATCAAGTGTCTTTGCAAAGATGAGTTTTAGCAAGCTGCCTCCATCGACTAAGGTTCAGACGACCTTGACGTTTACGATGGTGGGCTTGACCACTACAGGGTATCGACCTGGATGTGGGACCGTAGTTGGGTGATTTGACTGGTCGAAGGTGATTGGCACCTCTAACTACTTGAGAAATCGAGGGAGAGCTGGTGTGGCCAGGTTGACTTCTCTTTCGACTGCCTTGTACTGCCTCTTGGACTCGAACATGGCAGATCCCCTGAAGATATATGTCAGCTTGTGTTCAGGCCCCCGACACTTGGGTTCATCGTCCTCAGGCTTCTCCTTAGCCTGCTCGATCCTGCGCTCGGCGAGGGTGGCCTTGAGCTTCTCTTGGACTTTCTTGCTGATCACTTGGCACTCGTCGAAGTCGTGCTTGTCCGTGTGGTGGACGGGGCAGCATTTGTTTCCCCCACAACTTCGGCTCTTGTTGTTGCCTAGGTTGCGTACTTTGCCCCTTTCGACCGCAGCTACAGTGGAGTCGCCCTTGTGTTTCTCCCCACGATTCTTATTCCTCTTTGCCCCTTGCTTGGACGACTCGGGTTTGTCACTGCCATGCTTGGGGTTGTCGAGGTAATCTCAGGCCTCGACGCGAATGGCGTACTTATCCGCCAGCTTGAAGAGCTCCTTAGTTGTTTTGATCTCCCGGGTGGTGAGCTTCCCCTTCAGATCTCCGTCCTTGACCCCGTTCTCGAAGGCCACAATCACTGCCTCGTCCGAGATATCAGGGATCAGGTTTCGTTTATCGCTAAACCATTGAATAAAGCTGCGCAGCGACTCTCCTAGCTTCTACACCAGCTGATGTAAGTCATTGCATGTTCCGTGGCGTTCATACATGCCTTGAAAATTGGCAATCAACTGGGCCTGCAACTCAACCCATTATGATATCGACTAAGGTGGGAGGTTGAGTAACCAAGACCTTGCTACTCCATCGAGAGTGGTGAGTAGGTAATTGGCCGTCACCTTCTCATTGCCTCCGGCTGCTCTCATGACTGTAGTGTAGATCTACAGACATTCGATGGGGTTAATCTTCCCTGAGTACTTCTCGACCGGACCGGGCTTGAACTTGTTCGGCCACCTGACCGCGCGTAGTGCCGGAGTGAATGCTTTACACCCCTCATCGACGTCCTCAGGGATCATCTGATGCTGTCCTCTGTGCACATCTTGCCGAGGGGGGAACCTGTGTCGCGGCGGCGAACGGCCCCTCAAGGGCGAAGATTGCCCCGGTGTGCATGTCACACCGGAGATCGACCTCTTGAGGACACGGACTCATTATTCCGCTTCTCATGGTCTTCACGATCCTGCTCTTCCCTTCGGTCTCACAGAACATCGCGCAAATCTCATCGATTGTGTGGGATTCAATCTCAGAGACCTCTATGGTATCCTTGGCGGGGGTTCAAACGGATCGTTCTGGAATTACGATGGCTAGAACTAACCACCGTTGATCATACTGCTTGACGACTATTGTGAGATGGTCCAAAGAATGGGCTTCGGTGCCTCGTTTTGGTTGCTCAAACCTCGAATTGGTCGCCGAAAGCGCTTTGAGCTTATGCTGCATCGAGTAATGTCTTCATCCGTCAAACACCGCATCATAAGGTTAGCCAGTTCAATAAAGGAAGAAACAGAATAAAGATGTGAGTGCACTAGACATTGGCCTCAAGAGTATCAAGATGTCGCTATTATGGATCAAATGAGATGTTGTTCCTAGAACACGGCCAGGCGCACCATTATGGTCGTGCTGCCAAAGAGTCTGTTGCCTCTAGAAACCTGGCACCTGCGGATGAGGCGTCGCTAGGTTATCAAGGTTAAGATGCTTAGGCAACTTGGCCGCGATCCCTATAGTGGCTGCAGCTGTTGGATACAGCAATGGTTTGCCGTGCTAGGAGCAAAAACATCCATGGCAGCACGCGCGGTGGCGGCTGCTGCTCCAAGGTCCTGAGATGTGCCTGGAGGGATGTGCGGCTCTTGGCCACCCATGGTTTCTGCCCCTGGATCCCTTTCTTGGGAACTTCCGGCAGTTGTACCATTGTTGACCTTAGCCATGAACATGTGTCGATCTCAGATGGTCGCTATAATCGATCTGAAGTCATTGCTATTCTTGCCGTGCCACATTCTCGTGGTGGATGCACTTGAGGATGCTGGGCTCCAAAGGGTCGAACTCTATGAAGTACACTTCTCAGCGAGGGTCCTCAGAACAGGACTCGATCAAGCCGATGCGCTCAAGATTTCCAAGCGATCCCCACCAGCATAGTATGGTTCCAAAGGTGATCTCAAATCCTACCGGTGGAGCTTGGCGGGAGTTGGGAATTCCGGTGTGGACGCACATCGAAGACATGCTTGATCTACAAAAACAGATAAAGGCCCCTACGTGGTGCGCCAGCTGTCGAAGGCTAGTGATCGACAACACACTTATATTCGGGTACCTTTGAGGTATGTAGAATCTGTCGACGTTTGAAAAACAGGTTCCCCGCTGAGCTTACTTGTTGATTGAGGGATCAACCGAAACCCCTTTTCCACGAAGGGTTGACGTCCGAAGAATGCCGTTAGGGGGGATGCTCGAAAGGGCAGTAGACAAGGGATTTTATACTAGTTCGGGCCTCTCTTGATGGAGATAATAACCCTACGTCCAGTGATCTCTATTGCTTGGATTCTTACAGAAGAGTTTGTATACAATGAGTGAGTGCGCCTGAGCGTGTTTATGCTTGTCTGATTAGCTTCGTCCTCCTTCCCGACTCTCCTTTGGGAGTATTTATATGCTACTGGAGTAATGATAGCCAAATAACACGCCATTACTATGTATAAACGTGGCTGTAACTGCTTCCTTGATTTTCGCCATGCTGTGTCGTGGACGTGATGGCTCCCGATTGTAGCATAACAGTCTTTATAACTGCTGCATAATAATTGCCACGTCGCCTTTATGACCTGAGCATGACCTGCTAGACATGCCCGGGATCTGCACTAGACTCGCGACCAACCATTGCACACATCCGAGCAAGCATGCCCGGGGAATTAGGGTACATGCTCAGGGAAGAGCTTGAGTATGGCCGGGATGGGTCCATTAGCTGGTCCATCCGAGGATCCTCCTTGGGGATACCGTCCAAGGGTATTCATGGTCGGTCACAATCTGGCTGTCGGGGTATTATGGTCTTTATGGAAATTATCCAATCCCTGACAGAATCAAACACGCAATTGGGGGCACACAATGTAGGCAGGTTCAGGCCTCTTGATCGAGTAATACCCTACTCCTGTGTCAGCAATGAATGAGATCAATGAACAGATTACAAATCAAGGATGCTAATCCTGATTACAAGGAAAATATCAATATGGGGGTGGCTAAGCTATGGCTATTGGATGTTTGCGTGAAGATCTTCCCATGCGTCTGGCCCTGGATGGTGATGGCTTGAAGCTTGCACTCTAAGTTGGCTTGTTGTGGGTTGTGATTGGATGGCTTCCAATTGGCTTGTTCCAGACGACGTCCTCCCCTAGTCCTTATATAATGGGCTGGAGTACCGAATCATAGTCGATGAGGAGTCCTGTTGTCGTTATGATCTCCGTACTGTACCTGAATTTCCATAGTCGCCAGACGTATTCGAGTGGGTTTCCTTGTATCAAGAATACGGTCGAGTCCTGCCTTATGTGGGGATATCTCTTCTCTATATATCTTATCCCGTTGAACTGGGTTCGAAATATCTGGAGTTTCCAAATGCTGATTGAGATATACATAGTATGACCTTTAACTTTATGGCGTATGCCCATATCCCATATTTGGATATTCAACACCATACGAAGCTTGTTACTATATAAAAGCCGGGTCTCTTCTCTTTCCTTTTTCTTACTCTTTCACATAGGACAAAGCTAATATGTACATGCTAAAAGTAAGTTAAGATGGCTTTATTGTAAATGCCCTTAGTGGAATAAGCCATTACACATGCGTTACCTTTTCAATCTTTACCTGGCTTAATTTGGATAATGGAAGGCCACGATTCACCCCCTTATATTACGTACCTCTTGATCGAGAGGCAAGTGGAGTATGCTCAAAGACCTCTAATCTCTACTATATAAAGTGAGAGTTTCTTCCCGCGTCACTTTATCAAAATTACCCATCTTTGCCACTACTCTTTAATTACCCACCTTTGCCGGCGTCACTTCATCAAAATTATCCACTTTTACCACTGCTCTTTAATTACCCATGTTTGCCACGTTAGAGCTCTTCGCACATAAACTTTTTGTCGCAAATTGAGTTTTCGTTGACGTTAGTTAATATAATAGGCAGCTCCTGCATGCTCTTACCCAAAAAAAGCAAACTTGTAAGCTAAAAAATTTGTCCAATTCCAATTCAATCATGGAGTCTAAATCCAAGCCGGTGCGCTAAAATATTCTTTTCATCCCTTAAATAGTACACATCAAGTTATTCACGCATATTCATAAAAAGTGATAAAAGTTTAACATCCCAGGAACTTTCACTGGCATTTCTTAATTAAGCATGCCACTGCCATGCATCAAAATAAACCCTGAGTATTCAAAAGATCGTAATTAAGGTTCAACATCCAGCAGGAACTATAAACTAGGACAAAACTTATTAGACTCTGGTACGATGCTAAGGCAATTCATTCAACTGATGCGTGACACTGTCGGATGACACTTCGATCGTCGTTTCCCTCGCTTTCTAGTGGATTCACGTCGAGTGGAGTGCTAAACCAGCTTTTTCTTTGGCCTCAGCTGAAAAAGAATGTTCGGACAGAAACATCACATCAAAGAATGCTACTACGTACTGGAGTATATATATATATTTGTTACACCAACTAATCTAAAATGGGAAGATAGCTTAAATAGAACAGCAGATGTATAGACCATATATAGTACACAATACAAATCTAAAGCAGGCATGACAAAAACAAAATCAATACTGAAGTAGAACACTCCATTAACGTCTAATTGACAGGGCAGTTTCTAGGTGACTAGAGCACATCGATGCCAACTTGTGAGAACTCTTAGACTGGCTGGAATAATTCACTACCGGTGAATTCAGTATTAGTATTCGGGATAAACCAAAGATCATGGACGATGATACTGACTCGACGAAAAAAAGCCAACAACATGGACGATTCTAAGACGACCAAGGTCATGAAAATGGACGTAGATGATATCTTCTACATGTGTCGAATGTGTGAAGGGTAAATTAACACTTCTTGCGGTAGTTGGTAACTCTGGGGGGAAGGCGTGCATAGCTACTGCAATACAAATTGGTGAAAATTTTACAAGTTCATTATCTAGAGATGCATCAGAGAATATACAGACCACAAAAACAAAATCAATCACACGCCATGGACAGGCATGCGTCCACGTTCATGAACGGCGAAGCATATATTAATTGGTGGAGTGAAATGCGTACTTGCGGCAGAACAACTGCTTGTTCTGCATGTACTACTGCGCGAGGATGAGGAGGCTGGGCTCGACGGACGCTAAGATCCTTCGCCAGAGGGCAGAGGGCAGATTGTCATCGACATGTGGGCCCCACCAACTTCGGGCCCACACGCCACCGCAGACGGCACTTCGCCTTATGGCAGAGGATCCACGAGCGGCTCGATCGGGTAGCCGCGGAGGCGGATCCATGACGAGGTGGAGCGTGGACTACTCCTTCTGGATGTTGTAGTCGGCCAGGGTGCGGCCGTCCTCCAGCTGCTTCCCCGGCGCGAAGATGAGACGCTGCTGTTTAGGGGGGATACCTGCAATATATGCAACCGTAGCAATTCAGGCAGAGCAAACCCAAACGGACGCACATTATTAGTTTACGACTAGTGCATTAAGCAGGCAACTAATAGCAATTAAACCATAGTTACCGGTAACACACCCCCACGCGCGAACGAGATTCATCGAATCCGAATCGATTTATGGTACAAGGTTCGTATTCACAGCGAAAATTAGAAGAAAAAAAATTAAAAGAAAGTTGCAAACCTGAATCCTATATACCATAACTCGTACGAATCGCCTTTCTGATAACTACGAATTGAACCATGAAAGAGGCAATTCATTGGAAAATTAATAACAGGACTATTAAGAAATAACAAAATCGCTAGCCGAATGCCATGGTAGAAAGTAACTAAGTCGGAGACAGTGATCTCCTCAAATCCAGTTCAAATGTCTATCATGTCGGCAAAGTTGATGGGGGCGTGGCTAATGTTCTCTGTTCTCCTTGGTCTGGTGCTGCTGTTCCTATGGATGGGGATGTGGAAAAGTCAGACAGGAGGCTTGATTGTGGATCAGTGGTTGCATTGTCACAGGCCTGTGGTGGAAAAAATGGTTCTGGTTCATTGCTAGTTGATGCTGGAGTGGTTAATTCTGATTGTTCTCGCTTTGTCTCGTGTAATTGCTGTCACTCCTTTGGGGCGCAAGGTGGGTAAGGTTTACGAAAACCTGTTTTTCAGACAGCGCCAAACCAGTCGAGTTCTATTTGGGTAACTAAGGAGTATTCACTGTAAGGCTAGAAACCATGGTCTCTTTTGCGAGGTTGTTCTAAAGATGGTTGTCGGCGGCGGAGCTAGAGTCAATTGTCGGTGTCACTTGACACCGATAACTTCTCGCTAGTCCATTATACCCATATGCTAAATATTAGCTCGACACCAAGAATAACAATGTCACCCCTCAATTTGAGCGGCATGAGGCAATATTTCGACCTTTTAATATGCCAACATTTATTTTTCATTGTGTTACAATGTAGAAGTGCACCGACCCGCGGCAATATTTCACGGTTTACCGTTGTCTAATCTCTCCTTGCCGGTGAGTTTTGAACCGCAAAGAAGGATTGTCACTGGGGAAGGTTTGTCTGCCTTTGATTGATTCTTCCGAGGAAAATTGTCGTGCACCGATATTGTGAAGATGTCTCGTGTTGTTATGCCTCCCGCCAAGATAGAGAGCAGCCGATCGGTGTTGCTTTGTCTTCGATGAGGAATTCACCTCGCAGTAACATGGATCCGGACCGAATGTGGGTTGTTGGCTGCAGTGTGGGTGTTGATATGTCTCCTACGAGGAGTGTGTGCATGCACATTAGGTTGCTTTTGACTCGGTTGAGGAATTCACCTCGCAGAGCATGGAACCGAAAGCGGGGAGGTGGGTTGATGGCTGCGGATGTGGATCACCACCGTAGTGAAGTGGTGTCGGCTCAGTGTTGGAGAAAATGTTCGATTCATGACCTTCCCAGTTCAACGCTATTGATAATGGTATGTCTCATGATCATTTAAATGCGGTGTGGGTCTTCGCCGTAGTTTAAGATCTAATGTTTTTGCTTCGATGGCACATCGCTATGATGGAACCATCTTTGCATAAGGCGATGCGTCAGATCGCAACGCGAAATCTGGATCCTTTGCTTGGCACCAAGACGGTGGCTTCCTCTATGGGAATACCATTTTAAATCTGTGCCTTCCCTGGCCATCACATCCGTATGTGTACTCATCGCAACCCTTTATCTATATTAGCGATGTCCGATGATAGATGTGCTACAAATCTTCACAACTTAGGATTCAAAATGACTATGGGGAGTTCTCGTGATAATTTATCCATTCAATCTCTCAAGAGGATTGAGAGTAATAGAGTTAGATTGAATCAACATGTTCAAACAAAGGATGTAACAAGTAGTTTCCAAAGATGATGTGATAAATCATGACGAGTCTCGCTGTCTTAGCCGGGATCGATAACAATGATTTATTTGATCATTTGCTCAAAGATGTTTCGATTTTGATGATGAGATGGGGATCTAGATATGCGATTTGATTTCTTGGCTCCCTCTAAAATCTCAGAGAACAGGAGAGGTAGAAAAATAGAATTAATACATAGTCCATTATGAAAGGTTTCTTTTGGAATAGCAGAGGTCTTTCGACTTGGCTAAATTTCGATATATTCCGTAAAACCTAAAGAAAACAATTTAGATTTTTTAGCTATAATGGAAAGCGGTAAATGTGATATGTCAAAGACTTAATTTAACACGGCTCGGAGGTGTGGATTTCATTTGGCATTGTCTACCTCCTAGAGGAGGTCGGTGGTATACTCTTAGATATTAAGGTCAATCATTTGACTTATTATCGGTTGTTGAAGGAATTTTTTATTAAATTCCATCTAAGCAATAGGTCTGATAATTTCAAATGGATCCTTATGGCGGTTTATGGGCGGCCCAGAAGAATTCAAACCAAATTTTTCTCAAGTGAACTCGTAAGAACTTGCGCCTTAATTATCTTCCAACTCTGATTGGGGGAGATTTCAACATAATGCGTTTTAGTAAGGAGAAAAATAATGATAGGTTCAATGCGCATTGGCCTTTCTTATTTAATGCAGTGATTGATAACTTTGATTTAAGGGAGATTGAACTCACTGGTCGTCAATTCACATGGGCAAATTCCTTACCTAACCCGACGTTTGAGAAACTAGATAGAGTGCTCTTGTCTACTGAATGGGAATTTAAATTTCCGTTTGTCTCTGTTCGAGCTTTGGACAGGGTATTTCGGATCATACCCTCTTCTCGTTAGATACGCAGACATCGGCTTTCTCGGGAACTCTAGACCTTTCTCAGTTTGAGTTGCTTTGGTTTGAAAGAGAGGATTTTTATGATAAGGTGGTCAAATCTGGAATAAACCGTGAGAGGAAGAATTTCATCCAAATGATGGAACCGCAAATTGGGTGCTGCGAAGGTTCCTTCGTGGATGGGCGTCACATTATAACGGAGAATACAAAAAAAAGAAATCCAATCTCTTGTCGATTATTGGTGATTTGGACATAGCCGCTGAGGGTAGGGATTTGAATGAGATCGAGCGAGAAAGTCTGGCTCAGGCTCGGGCGAATCTTGCTCGTCTTCTTCGGGAAGAAGAAATCAAATATTTCCAGCGGGCTAAAGTTAAAAATGTCCAATTAGGAGACAATAACACCAGATTCTTTCATTTGATTGCCAATGGCAAACACAGGAAAAAAAAGATTTTCTCACTTGATCATGACAATGGGAAAATTGAAGGTCAGGCTAACCTTAAAAATTATATAACCAAGTTTTACAAAGAATTATTTGGTGAACCTGAGGAGAATCTGGTGAGTCTAGATGAGGAAGTTGTTCATGATATTATGAGGGTTTCGCAAACAGAAAACGATCTGTTAACGGCCCAATTCTCTGAGAGCGAAGTTTCAAATGCTATTTTCCAGATGGAAAATAACAAGGCTCCTGGTCCTGATGGCTTTCCTGTAGAATTCTATAAAAAATTCTGGGAAGTTATCAAAGGGATTTTTTTCGATGTTTCTCGATCTTCATGTTGGGGGATTCTCTCTTTAGCCTCGAACTTTGGGGTCATTACCCTAGTGCCAAAAGTTCATGAGGCTAATATTATTCAGCAATTCAGACCTATTTGTCTTCCTAATGTGAGTTTTAAAATATTCACTAAAGTTGCTACAAATAGATTAAATTTGGTTGCAAATAAAGTTGTGAGCCCAACCCAAACAAAATTTTCATGCGAGGTCGCAATATCTTTGAGGGGTTGTCATATTGCATGAAACTCAAGATGAGTTACATCGAAAAGAAGCTAAGTGGAGTCATTTTAAAATCGATTTGAGAAGGCTTATGATAAAGTCAAGTGGCCTTTCTTGCTTCAAGCCTTACTGAATGAAAGGTTTCTCACCTAAGTGGATATCTTGGGTTCTCTTTTTATTTCGGGGTAGTGTGGCGGTAAATGTTAATGGAGAGATTGGTAGCTTCTTTCAAACAAGGAAGGGGCTTCGCCAGGGAGATCCGTTGTCGCCCATCTTGTTTAATATTGTGGCGGATATGTTGTCAATCTTGATTAACAGGGCCAAGGAGCAGGTCGGTGGGTGGGGTAGTGCCTCATTTGATTGATGACGGTTTATCTATCCTACAATACCGATGATACCATTCTTTTGATGGAGGATGACCTTGAAAAGCGCCAGAACATGAAGTTATTGTTGTGTGCTTTTGAGCAAGCTTCAGTCTCAAGATTAATTTCCACAAAAGTGAGTTATTACGCTTTGGAGAGGCCTGTGATTCTTTAGAGCAAAGATAAGGAATTGTTTGGTTGTAAACATGGAACTCTTCCACTCAAATACCTTGGTATTCCTATTCACTTTCAAGGTTACATAACCGACCGAATCGTTCAAGAACGTTTGGAGAAGCGGCTTAGTAGTTGGAAAGGAAAAATCATGGGTGGGGGTAGACTGATTATGATTAATTCAAGCTAAGTAGCCCGCCAATGTATATGATGTCTTTTTGGGATTCGAAGGTGTTCTAAAAAACTGAATTTTTTAGATCGCGGTTTTATTAGCAAGGGATGAGCATAAGACTAAATATCGGTACGGCTAGGTGGAATACTTTATGTCACCTCAAAGATCAAGGAGGTCTGGGGATTCATGACTTACGTATTAAGAATATTGCTCTTTTAAGTAAATGGCTATTTAAACTTTTAACATCTGAGGGTACATGGCAACAGATGCTTCGGAATAAGTATCTAGGATCCAAGTCTATAGGCCAAGTAGAGTGGAAATCAAGAGACTCACATTTTTGGTCCAGCTTAATGAAGGTCAAGCATGATTTCCTTCGCTTTAGTACCTTCAAAATTAATAATGGATCGCAGTGAGGTTACTCGAGGATGCTTGGCTAGGAAATCGCCTCTCAAAGATCAATACTGGATTGTATAGTATAGTTAGAAGGAAGGAGGTAACCATTGTCTGCAGCTTTTATCATCTTCACAACCAAACATTTCCTGGAGAAGGTCGCTGATTGGACCTAAGTTAGTGGCGTGGCAGGAGCTATCATCACGCATCGCTAACATTCATCTGACGCAGAATGATGATGAATTCTACTGGAATCTGTGCCAAAATGGTCAATTCTCGGTGAAATCCCATTATCATGCCTTGATTAAACGTCTAGTGCCAAATTTAAATAAACGATTATGGAAACTGAAAGTTCCATTAAAAATCAAGGTGTTCCTTTGGTATCTTAGGAGTGGAGTGATCCTTACCAAAGATAACTTAGCAAAGCGGAATTGGCATGGGAGTAGAACATGTTGCTTTTGTGTCGATCCGAGACAATTAAGCATTTGTTTTTCGATCGTCAAGCTTCGCATACTAATGGTTTGGTTATTCATATTCTTGGCTTTTGGTGTATCTAGTCCAACGAATGTAGCGCATATGTTTGGAAGTTGGCTTATGGTTTTGATAAGAACAGAGAAACTTCGCGCTTCTTGGTCACGCTTCACGTGTTGGGCTATTTGGTTAGCGAAATGACATAGTATTTCAAAAGAAAATCTTTCCTTCTCCATTGCGAGTTATCTTTTGCTACTACCCATCGGGCTTCAGACGTGGGCGTGTTGTACAAGGAGGCGGTCACGTAACTATTTTGGTGGAGGTCATGATGGTTTGGTTCGAGTGGCTATGGCCTTTTATTCCCTGCACATGGGTGGCGGTCTAGTCTTAGGATTGCTAGTCACTAGTGTGTGCGTTTTCCTTTTAATTTTGTTTGGCCGTGCTTAATTGAGCAGAGGCCGGAGTGATTTCAAGGGCTTGTATTGTCTCGATGTAAGTTTCTTGAAATTAATAAAGTTCTTCCTTTATCAAAAAAAAATCATGTCGGCAAAGTGGCAAACAAAGAGGGCTAATGATTTTAGGGCCTGTTTGTTTTAACTTTTGATTCTGGATTCTGGTCCTAAAAGCATAATTAAGGGTGTGTTTGGTAGAGCTCTAGCTCCACCAGATTCGTGGATCTGCTCCATCAGATCAATAGAACTGAAACTGTGAGTACATTAAGAGTGATTAGATGGGTCATTTTGTTTACATTTTAGACCAAAAATATAAACTTAATTCACTTTATTTTAGTATACAAGTTTTAGATTTAAGGTGAATCTAGGATTTGAAACTCTACCAAACAGCCCCTAAAAACAAATCGGCTGATTCTATAATCCAATTCTCACAATCTAGCCCACCCATATACACTAGAATCCACAATACACTTCATATGTGCTTTTAGATTTCAGCTTTTAGAGAATAAGCTTCTCTACAACCACAGACCTTCAGAACCCTATCCAACCATCAAATAGACGCAAACTGAAAAGGATTCCTGTGCATGCAACCCTCGGATCACAAGTTTTGACTTACTACGACTAGGGTTAACAAAATCGTACCGCGGTACGGATTTCGCAAAAACCACTCAAAAACCGAAGAGTTAAAAAATCAAAAAATTTTGAAAAAAATAAAAAATCAAAAACTGTGGTTTTTCTCGAAAAACCGCTCGATTTTCTCGAAAAAACAATCCGATCAATTGAATGTTCTTCGAAAATGGTTTTTGAACTTTTTCAAAACTTTAAAATTTTTAATTTTTTTAATTAGAATGGTTTTTCTAGCGGTTTTTGATCTCGAATCGGAGCGGTAACACGAATCTACGCGCTACCTAACACAAGCATTCAACGAAAACAGAAAGATTTTCGATAGGAACAAGCACAAGCACCAGAGATCTGATCGTCACAAGTGACGACGGTTTCCTCTGCCTCACGCCCCTAAAATCCTAGGACCGTGGATACAATTTTGGTGCTGTCTAGTGGCGGAGCACCGGCTAGCGGTCGCGCGGAGGAGTCAGGGAGCCAGCGAATTGAGGACGGGAGGAGTCAGGGAACCAGCGAATTAGGACGGGAGGAGGCAGGGAGCCAGCGAGGTGAGGAATTTTGATGCGTCACAGTCCGGGTCTAGTTGTACCAGACTAGCTCACTAGACTTTAGTCATAACTCAATCCCCAATTCCACATTCCCCAAATCCCTAGTTTTGGGCGACTCACCGGTGGGCGGCAAATTGGTTTGATTCCCGTGCGTGTACGGCGACAGCATGGGCGATGGGCCATCGGCAAGACGATGATGGCCGACGAAGAATGCGGGAGGGCGGCGCGCAGTGACGGAGTAGGCAAGGCGCCATCAGCGAGACAGTGATGTTCGAGCGACAGAGGGCGACGGAGGAGGTGGGTGGACGGTGCGCGGTAGTGATGGAGGGGCGCCGACCGACAGAGGGCCTCGGGCAACCGATCCGCAACAAAGGGCCTTGGGCAATAGGGGATCTCAAGGAGGTGGGCTCAAGCGCCATGCATTTATGTACCTTAGGCGTGGCCCTACGACGGAGAGGGTGGGCCTGTGAGGGGCAGGATCGTGAGGAGCGAGGATGACTCCTTCGGCTAAGAGGGAGAGAGGATAAGGTAATATTGTATTTTATTTATTTTAATTATTGGTTAATTGAAATGATAAAAACACATCGAGGATCATGGACACAGTATGGCGGGATGCCTGCAATGACGTCGGGATCGCCAATCCGCAGAAAATGAGGTAGGGGTCATGAGAAATGGGACCACAATGCGCTTTTGCTTGAACAGAGGAATGAGGTCGAGGAGGTCTATGGTCGGAGCTAGGAGACAACGGACGAGACAGAGGATTATCCTAGTTCGAGCCCCTGAGAAGGTAACAGCTCTACTCCAGTCACCTTGCGGTGGTGTTTCCTGCTTTTTGTGAGTACAAGAGAGGATTACCGCTCAATCTTGACGATGCTAAGTCTAGACTTGAACTCGAGTGTGTGTGCGCTGGATCGTCCTCTTTTCAAGTGTTTACAAAGCTTTAGTCTTATACCCATTCTTCTTGCAACGTTCGGGAGTAATCCTCGGATCGTGGCCTTCATGCACATTGATAGCCGGTGGTAACTGAATTCCGACTCCCATGGCAGCTACAGATACTCCATGATCCCATCGCCTCGTAAATGCCAAGTGATGACGGTTCGGGATCCAAGGGAACGCCATCGACCTTGAATCATCCCGAGCAGCAAGGTCGTGGAGGGCCTCGAGCTCAGAGACATGCTACTTCTAGTCCGAAGCGGCCTCGAGCTCGATCCGAGTCTTTGATCGAGGCCTTCCGAGCTAGAGGGCGCGACTTGATCGCTCACGACCGACCAAGGGTTGCCCGGCCTCGGCAGCTAGCCCCCGAGGCTCAAGGTCGTGGGAGTACCAAGGACGCCTCGAGCCTCACCAACAAAGTCGCCGGGCAAAGAACCCTGCAAGGTCTTGGAACCTTGTTCGAGGTCGAGCAGAGATCGCAAAGTGAAACCCCTGTGCGGACACTGGCGACCTTTGATCTCTTGGCGATACGGATGCCAACAAATGCGGACACGCAGCTCGAGTCCGTCCGCCCGGGCCTTAATTGCGCCTGCCTAATCATGCTAGGCGACCTTTGAGGCGCCATAGGAGGTTAATCCCAAGAGCGCCGTGGAAGACCCCGAGCTCTGGATTATTAGCTTGAAAGCCGCGCCTCCTCCCAAGCCTTCCCGAAAGGCATCGCCTTTCCATCTTCACCGACGTTTACGCCATGGCCAAGCTCATCCTCGAGATGACGAGATCGTCAGACCGAAAGCAAAGATTCCTCTTGGTTGCCATGGACCGGAGAGCGATTCTCGCCGACGCCCTCGGCAGCTTGCCAAATTGAAGTGATCAACCTGTACCCAATCCGCCCTTACCCTCGCCATCTTCTCCCATCTATGCGAGGGGTTCTTGGGGATTCTTCCCACGCCCCGCTTCTTCTTCCGCCATCTCTCTCTTCCGCCGGGAAGGACCCGTGGTCGGGTGCTCTCTACTTCCGGCGGCATGGACTCAAGCGGGTTTTGCCCAAGATCCCTAGCCGACTCTCTTGGTCCATGGTCGAGCGCCGTTCTACCTCAAGAAGGGGAGAACTGGAGGTCGCGAGCATCTGAGGGCCGCAGCCACATCGGGAAGATGGAGACCAGAGTCCGAGGATCTTAACGCCGACGCAAGCCATCGCCGCCATCCACATTTGTGCCACACGCGCCTCACCGGCCAGCGATCGCGAACGACTTTCATGAATCGTGTCTCCCCTACGGAGGAGGTTACATCCGCTTCTCCTGGATCAAGGGACGCTTGACGATTCGACCGCGAGCTCATCTGGTAAGGTCTTCAAACCCCAAGGTTTTGCTTGACTTCATACTTCTTCCTCCTCCGATGACTCTTGTTCGTGCAATAAGGAGTCTGGAGTCCGCCAGATGCGTGAAATGTTCAGAAGTCAGCGATGAGTATACTCTTGACGACCCAGTCCCGAAGAACGTCTTGCGACGAAGGCCCGAGGTAAGCCTTCCCCGACCTATAGCCTCATCCAAACATTCGTATGTCTTTGCCTGACCCGTGCTTGCTTGTAGGATCATCAAGAGTTGTGGGAGACAGCACGGAGACTGCTCCCCTTGCCCGATGAGGGCAAGAGCAAAAAGGGGAAGAAAAGACTCCCCTCAACCGGAGTCCGCCGCCAGGGATGAAGAGGCCTCACGTCGAATGGGGTGACCGCGGCACGGTAAAGACGATCATAGCCCAGTCCCCGAGCTCATGCCCTTAGCTTCTGGCCTAACAAAGTTTCTTTTACTTGGCAAAGAACAGATCGCAATGGCCACAGCCAGACCACCGAGCCTCTCGCCAGACGCACAAGGGCTCATCGCTAGCTTCGCCTCCCTGCACTGAGAGGAAGAAGCTGAGTCCCCCGAGCTCGGGCAACAGGACCATCGCCGCCATCAACGAGGCAGAGGCCACCGACCCAAGTAAGACCTCGCTTTGCAACCCGCCCATCCCCTGTGTTTTTCGTCTTAGTGCCTATCCTGATTGTAGACTCGAGCGCCGAGACCCGAGCTTGCCCACTCGACAATGCCCGCTGCTCGTGGCGAGTCCGAGTCCGAGGAGGCATACGCCACATGCCGCTCCATACGGTCTTGGTCAAAGCGGCGCTCTGCTGGGCCTCGAGCTGGGCCTGGTCGGGAGTTCGACCAAGGCCCCGATAGCCGGACGAGGCGGACTCCCCAAATCTGCGATCACGAGGATTACAAGACTGACGAGACGGGTACCCTCGCTGGTCGCCGATCCTCCCGAGATCGAGGAGACATGGGTGTCCGGGCCCTCAAGTCAAGCTGCCGATCGTTGGAGGCCGTGGTCACCAAGTCCCCGAGGCCCCGCCACCAAGATCGCTACCGATGGTGAGGCCAGCATGTTCCCTGTGCCACGGAGGGTGACCACGACGGCAATGAGGCACTCCGACGACTGGCTTATGAATCCCCGGGGATGCAATGTTCCACCCTGTGGGTTGGGCCTGGATGTCGATGTCATGCAACTCCCGCCACCGAGCTGGCCGAACCCCGACCACGGAGGTCGGGCCCGGATTACTGCTGTACCTCAAGCTGGGGTCGACCCGCACCGATGTGGAAGGATCTCGGGCTGCGCAAGACGTCGTCCGTGAAGCCCTGGACAAGGTGTGCCGGGCGATTGAGAAGGCTCAGTCACGGACCTGGGCGAAGATTTTGAAATCAACATACCGCCTTTGACGAAATGAACGAAGAGTTCTCCAGCCACAAGGCCAACAAACCGACTCCGTGAGGTAGGAGCTGCCTTATATGCCCCTGTAATATGTTAGGTTGTGTGTTCTTGACAACCTCTTACGGATCGCTTTCCTCGCTTTCAAAGGCGGTTGACATGCAGACCCGAGGGCTTCAAGGTCTCAACGAAAGCATACCGACGTGCTTCGCTAGATCTTGAACGCCGTGGAGGAGAGGGAGACCGAAAGGCCTAACTCTGCTCGGCGACCATCGAGGTCGACGCTACGAAATCGAGCGGCTCAACCGGAGCTCAACGACCGCGCCGCCGCGATGGTGGCGCTGAGGTGTCCCACGCCGAGCTCGAGGGACCAGATCCTCCGAGCGAGCATGGGTTGAAAGCGCAGAGCACGAAGCGCCGAAAGCAACCAAAGCGATCGAGGCCCTCGGCGCAGAGCGCCGCTAAGGTCGAGTCACCGGAGAAGGCCGCCATGAGCGAACTCTTCAGACTCGGCGCCGAGACCCTTCACGCCAGATCGAGGCCCTTGAGAAGACCGCTGAGAACAAGCCGCCGCCGCAGGCGCTCAGCGCCACCGACGAAGCGCCAAGGTCGTGGCACTCGAGGAGGCCGCCATGAGCAAACCATCGCCACGACCACGCGCGCCGCCGACGAGCGCCAAGATCGAGGCGTTGAGAGGATCGCTGCCGAGCTATCATCTCAACCAAGGCGTCTCCCGAGCTAGAGGCCAAAGTCGGCCGGAGGAGAAGCTTGGGCGCAAATAGGTGGCGGCGAGACCGCTCGCCCAACTTGACCCATTTAACGTCGCCCGAGCGACGGACGCAACTAACGAGGCCTCTCATGCAAAACCGAAGCCTCGAGCTGCGGGCCAGAGTCACCGAAGCTCGAGAAGAGAAGCTTCAAGGCATGAGATGGAGGATCCAGAGCGCAAACATCCTTGATCCTATAAAACATTTGATGTTATCAACAGTTTGGGTTACCTTTTTTGAAGTGTGTTTCTTGCTCGCGATCAAGATCCATAGGTCGCTTGTAGATATTACGCCCCAGCCCAGCTTTGTTTAGTCCAAGGTCGCAGCAACGCCGACCTTGACACAAGTATAAGACGAGCAAATGACCATGACCTCGCAGAATCGAGATAGAGTATTCGCAAAAGAAATGCAACAAGCTTAACTCAGTGAATAAATCACCAACTCCACGACCACGACCATGCTGCCGCGACTCCATAGCCTAAAGCTCTTTGGGCTTGTAGTTCAAACCCGGACGCAGGGTGAGCCGATTGCAAGAGTTTCGCCACGTTGAGCTCGACCAACGTGGGGGTGAACGAAGCTCGTGGATACCTGCATTAAGGGGCTAATGCGAAGGTCGGCTCAGAGAAAATTACAGAGATGCTCATAAAAAAAGACATGAATGGTAGAAATCGGAGAATATCCTTTTATTGAAGTTTTAAAGGTATAGAGATTACACATAAAACTTAGAGGTTGATCTATGTTCCACGAGCCAGAGAGCTCTCTCGCCATCGGGCATTGCTAGCCAGAAGCCCCGTGGCGATCTCGCTGAAACGACTCTATAGGGGCCCTCCCATCGGGATAACTTGTTGGTGTTGGACGATACCCAATCCGCCTCGTGGCTAAGTCCCCAACAAGGAGCTTCCTAGGTCGTGACCGACCGAGACGCAAGTCTGCCAAGAGCTTGCGGTGTCGCGCTGATCGTGGCGAGGCGCGACATCTTACTTCTTCCGCGAGGGCAAGGTCAAGAGACCGTTTGCTCAAGTCGACGTGGGTTAATTAAACCGACTTCTGGCGGAGCTCAGATTACATTCCGGAGGCAGGACGGCCGGTACCAAACACGAAGCCGAAGGGTGTGGACCTCGCTGCTACCGACCGTGGTAACGTAATAGACCATAAGACGGGAAGTTCGCCCACCTGTGTCGTGCCAGTAGCGCTTGAGCTCATCAGAACTCAGCTTTTGACGCCTTTGACGATCCGTCTGCTGGCGAGACTCGCCTCCGCTGTTTCGAGGATGAGCCACCGGGTTAAGCACACTTTGGTGCCCATGTTCGCGAGACTCTGGAACAATTCATCGGTAAACCGAAAGTACCATTGTCGCGATAATTTCATGGGACCCCATACCGTGACCACGGACAAGCGGAAAAACGAACGGCAATGAAAGTGGTTGATGGTCGAGACCGGCCTCAATCCATTTGGTGAAGGTGTCGATAGCCACGCAGCAGAATTTTTTCCTCCCGCTGTTCGGGAAAGGGGCCGAGGATATCCAGCCCCCAGGTCGAGAAAGGCCAGGCAAGCGGAATGGTCTGAAGGGCGTAGGCCGGCTGGTGCATTTTTCTGGCGTGAAACTGACATGCTCGGCAGGTTCGGACAATATCCCGAGCATCCTGTGAATGCCGCTTTCGCCAAGAATATCCCATACTGAAGGCCTTGCCGACCATCGCCCCGCATTTAAGAGTGCGCCCACAAAGACCCGAGTGGATGTCATTGAGTAGGTACTTACCTCCTCCGTGGAGATGCACCGAGTCAGATGCCGAGACGCTCCGTCAGAGAGCTTGCCATCCACGAAGCCAGGCAAGCTTGCTCGACGCTTAATCGCTTCATTGGCGGGTCGGGTGGCGTGTCGCCTGCAAAGAAGTCGTATGGGCTCGGCCCATGCGGAATACCTTCCACCACAAAGAAGCACGACCTCGATCGGAAATAGACGGAGCCGCCGCCGCCTCGAGGATGACGTCGGGGGCTAGCTGTCGGGGTCTTGCCCCGAGGGTGTTGCCGAGACGAAGGCGCTTCTCACCTCGGAGACGGCCGACGGGTGCGCCTGCGATGACGTGATGAGTTGTCGCCGCTTCTCGTGGAAGGGTCCTCTGAATCTGTGACTTTGGCCGCGGAGGAATGACCTCGCCAGGCCAGCGGCCGAAGTTCTTCGGCCAAACTTACCAAGAGCTCGATTTTGTCTCTCCGGATCAGACCATGATCCCGCAATACTGGGGGCGCCCCAAGGAGGGAGCCTCTCTGGTCCTCCGTCGGGCCGCGGTTATGGCACTCGATTGATCGCGACGTGGACCATCCGACGAGCATCCTCGGGGTTTGTGGGTCGCGATCCGCCGCCAGCGCCCTCACCGGAAGCGCCCGCCATGAAGACGTCTTGCCACACGGTGGCGGGAAGGCGAACGAGGATGCGGGCCGGACTCAAGGCGTCGATCCCAGCAGAAGAGTGTTCGTCGATGGAGAACGCCATGCTCCTAAGACCTCGGAGTTTTTCCTGTGAATGAACAAAGCAATCGGCCCCACGGTGGCGCCAAATTGTCGATAATCAGGATCGCCAACCGAGAAAATGAGGTAGGGTCGGTGAAATGGGACCACAAGCTGCGCTTTGCTTGAGCAGAGGAATGAGGTCGAGAGGTCTATGGTGGAGCTAGGAGACAACAGACGAGACGAGGATTATCTGGTTCGAGCCTGAGAAGGTAATGACTCTCTCGGTCACCTTTGCGGTGGTGTTTCTCGCTTTTGTGAGTACAAGAGAGGATTACCGCTCAATCTTGGCGATGCTAAGTCTAGACTTGAACTTCGAGTGTGTGTCTTATTTGGATCGTCCTCTTTTCAAGTGTTTACAAAGCTTTAGTCTTATACCCATTCTTCTTGCAGCGTTCGGGAGTAATCCTCGGATCGTGGCCTTCATGCACATTGATGGCGGTGGTAACTGTTCCGGACCCAGCCCTACAACCAGCATTACTCCATGATCACGTTCCGTCAGAATCGCCAAGTGATGGCGTGTCACAGGATCCAAGGAACGCTCACCGACCTTGAATCATCCGACGGCAGGTCGTGAGGCCCCATTTCTCGAGACATCTGCGCCCTAGTCCGGCGGCCTCGAGCTCGATCCGAGTCTTTGATCGAGGCCTTCCGAGCTAGAGGGCCGATTGACTGTCTGCTGACCGACCAAGGGTTGCCCGGCCCCCGACAAGTCCTTATTCGAAAAGTAACACAGAGCCAGTGATGCAGCAAGAATCAGGGTTCTCACCTAGAGATCATTGCTAATTATGTCAAGTGATTGGAAGTACTTTCAGCGAGACTTAGTTGCATATGCTTCTTGCCCTCTCAAGCAAAGACCATATTTGTCAACATTAGTCATTCATTGTCATCTGTAATTGTTAGTATCATTGCATTTTTATGTTTCATTTATTGGATATATGACTTGATCTTTGAGAGTTCAATTTGTTTTGATAAACTAAGGGTTTCTGCGATATTTGTGTTTGTTTCATTTGTCATCCTTCTAAATGTTTCTCGAGTGCCCACCCATATTGGTGAGATCAAGGTGAAATTTTTTTCTCTAAAGTGGAATTGCAACATCATGGCTACAAACTTTCCATTTTGTTAGGTTTTTGCACAAATATCATTCTACTTTTGTGACTTCTTTGAAGGATGTCTTCTAATTCCTTTGTAGAATCCATTGACACAAATGGAGCTCCTTCTTTATTCTGAAGCGGTGAAGTAAGATGATTGCTTATGTCTTGTTTCTCTCGATTAAATATCGATATTGTCTGCATTTACGCCTTTGTCCGGACAAATGATAATGGTTCTCGCAAGCGTTTGAGCGGGTATCGGGCTAGCGACTTCGGGGCAAGTGGCAAATGAAGAAGAGATGAGTGTTCTTGCGGCAAATATGGAGTCAAAAGTAACTAAGTGCTAATCATCTATCCGATGAATGGCCATTTCCAAAATGGTAATGAAATTCGTCTAATGGTGCGGATGGAAAAAGTTGGATTTGTATCTAAGAGTCGGGAGGGATGAGCGATGTCGCTTTGAGCGTGTTTGGCCGTAACGCGAAGATCATGTCGAGTCCCATGTGGATGAGGAGGTTTCAACCTACTCTCGATCCTCCTAGTAACCTTTTTTACTAAAATCTTATTATGGTTCCGTGTTGGGGGTTCATCTATTAATTATCTTGATCTTTCCATTAGATCACTTTTGAATCGTATTTCCTTTTACGCTTTTTTTTTCGTGAGGTGCTTGATTAGCCAGCTTTGGCAAGTATTTGATCTTCTAAAGGGGTTTCAAGACGCTTATTTATTTTTCCTGGGGGAGATCGTCCATATATTCAGACCACTTGTGTCCACATATTCAGACCACTTGTGTACATACATTTGATCCGAAGGTTTGGAATCGAGATCTTGGACCTCTGTGGTTAGTGTCGTTAGCTATGGAGCTCACAAGTTTTGGCATCCATTCTGCACGACGATGATCTAAATCATAGAGCGGGGAAAGTTCATCAACTCTCATCCGCTAGAGGGAAGCAAGCAAGATGGTTTCAGTTTTCTAATGTGTTCAATTTTGTGCGATCATATTCTCTCTGGTGCTGAATTAGCTATTCTTTTTGGTTCAATTCCATCGCCTAAAAAGGCGAAAAGATGATGTGGGCCCTTTATGTCATGAGACATCCATTCTTTGCCAACTTCGCCGGAGTAATGAACACGGCACCCTAACTTGATATTGTCTTGACTCTTGATTTGATCCTTTTCCTTTCGCCCTTGCTTGCATTTGTCTCTGAAAGGTGTCGACCATCTCGACAAAATTTGAAAGTGTTAAATCGATGCCATTGAGCGGTTTCCTTATGGGTATGTAAACCTCCCGTTTCTATGGATTTCTTTCCTACATAAACTTAAGAGGTTTCATGTTGTAATAAGCTTTACATGCTCAATTCATTAATATATATTCCAGCATCTGTCTCTTTTGCATCCACTCTATACTTATCTCGAAGAAGGACATGATATATCCTGTTTGTTAGGGCTTAGAGATGGATTCACTAAGTACAAATGCAAAGAAAATATGTGTAGATAGGAACAAGGGAGTATGGGCCAAAATGGAAGCTCAGTGTATCATCTTTAGCTGATTACTCTACTCATCAATTTTGTTCTAAGTGTTCATTTTATTATGGATTGATGATACTTAGTGATTTTTTAGGCTTTAGACCAAATTAAGGTTTTCTTTGTCCTTTACACACTCTTGCTAACTTGGTGTTGCTTAAAAGGGATAGGAAACTATTATTATATCACAAGAAATTAGGCTCTGATCATATTTCCTTTTCCATTACCGAACTACAACCTGATTATTTCTTCCTTACATCTTCGATGGTTCAATATTAGTTGTACTAACCACATGCAATTGTGTCTTCTACTGTGAATATAACATGTATCTTGGTCATGCTATTGATTGCCATACGGTATTTACGCTCTCCTGATAAGTTTTTGTACGTCATGTATGATACTCAAGGCAATAGACATTGTTTATGACATGAATGGATATATACATATAGCTGCTTTTTTTAGCCATCAATCATCATGAACCATCACCCTTTTGCTATGTCGCATGCCGTCTGCGGTTTACTATGTGATGCCCCTATTATGCTCATCGCCCGCCTAACGCTAGGCTTCTCTTTTATGCAACCGTGATCTATCCATGTGACTTCCTCTCCGTAAAGAATAGCTATAATGGGTTGATCTATTGTTTGTCCGTGAATATTATAAATTCCTTGTATGTACACCATCTATCTATGGATATTATAGATTCCTTGCATGCACGATCATCATACATGCTATTAGGATACTAAGTAAACTCAAGTTCATCGAAACAATTGTTTTCTATTTACACGGTATACTGCGTGGCTTAACTAAGCTATTTCTACATGATACTTCTTCTTTTTTTTGCCGCAACAACTTCCTAAATAGTATGCTTAAAATGACACTATGTTCCTTTGCATACAACTTGGTGATTGACTGAGACACTACAGGAATCTAAACTATTTTAAGTATTTCGAATTATTTTCGTCGAAAAAAAAACCGACGTAAATAACTCGAGTAATTTAGTCGATTGAGCTATAACCCATTTAAATTACAATTATTTTCGTCGGTATTTGTAATAACATTTGAAATTTAAGAACGATAAAATATAATATTTAAATTTGAATGTGAATATTTTCAGCTTGTTCATAATGCTTTTGATTTTATTTGGAGTCTTACGAATTCTTCTTGTATTTTGAGTTGCAAGAAAAATCAAATAAAGAATGCAAAGAAGAAAAGGCAAAGAAGCAAAAAAGCAAAAATTTGGAAAAATTTATTAGGAGAATCTGAGCATGTAAATAAGCCATTTTAACTACCACATGAAATCTTCACATAAGAAAATGAGGAGAAAAATATAACAACAATTTTTATTCCCAAATAATGCATTGTCAACAATTGTGTAAAACATTAGAACAAAGAAATGGAGTTGAGAAAATTTATATGAAAACCTCATTTCTATATCTACAGAAATTAAAAATAAAATAAAATAATAAAATTATTTGAGATTTATAAAAATTGGAAAACCGAAAACTTGGAAAATGGAAATTTCAATGTCGAAATTTTAATTAAATAATGACTCGAGTATTTGAGCTAAAATTTTTACATAAATATCTGTAACTCAAATCCAATTGAAAAAAAAATACAAAAAATAATAGACTTCAATTGATATTTAATAAAAATCAAAGACAGAGGCTAAGAAATCAAGTAGTCACAATTAAAAGAACATTTATAAATTTTTGGTAACTTTATTTAATCCCAAATTTTTACCAGAGGTGTAAATGCTGTTGGAGACCTCAGTCAAAAAATTTTACCATTATCTACATTCGTTGACCACCAGTAAAAATCAGAGAGAGAGGATGAAAAACCAACCCAACCACCCTGTTCTTTTGATCCATCACTGACAATGTGGGCCGAACCATCTCTGTTCCGTTTAGCTGGTGCACGGTGAAATAGTTTAGTCCCTGGCAGTGGCCCCAGGCCCCACCTGCCAGGCTCTTCTTCCCCAAATGCCGTTCGGCTGAGCGGTGCATCACAGAGAAGAATTCTCCCGAAGCGTAGAACGCGGCCAACTCGATTCAGCGAACCAGCTTGCCTCCGGTCGTCCCTTTGCGTCATCTTCACCTGCTCGTTGCACGGCTCAGCCATGAGTTGAAAGCACCGAGCTTCGCCATTAACCATGTCCGCTTGTTCCCCATCCTTCCGAACCAAACCATGGCGATTGCTGCCGCGCGTCCAACTGCCACAGTCCGCCAAAGCTCCTACAAACCTTCTCAGAGCCACACTAGCACATTTCCCCTTTCCCTTCGCCAGTTCCCAGGCAGGCTCCTGGCTTTTCTTCTTCGTTGCGCTTGTTCGCAGAGAGCGAGGGAAAGGGGAATCAACATAAAACTTCGAATCGTCGGTAATCTCCGAATTTCTCGGTCGAAGCTTACCTCGGCCCTATGTTATTGATCAATCGTTGTTTTCACTCATTCCGTTGAGGTTCGCCGAAGTTCCGCGGTCATCTTCTCCGGCTCGAGCGCCTTGTAGGCGGGCTTCGTCGCTTCTTCTCCGGCGCCGTTTCCAGGTGAAACCGAACCCCCTCGTCCCACTGATGCTTACGTGTACCCGATCGAGCCAATGGTCCACCAGTTGAGCCCTCACGGAGACGATGGCAAGGCCGCTTACCCTAATGTGCGTGGCGATTATGCTCTCCCGGCGTCCCGAGCCGAATGAGTACCACCGTTGAACTCCCCTTGCCGTTCTGATGCCTTAGGTGCCATCCATGTCGCCGTTCCGGCCACCGTTCACCGGCGGCGAGGCCGAAACCACCTTCCCCTGCTTCCACTCGATGGCCTGTGGGTCCCAGCGCCAGTGACCGAGTCGGCTTTAGCCAAAAGGGGAAAGCGCCATCCTTAGGGGAAAGCGTATTTTCCATTTAGGGAAAATTCTGATTTTGAGGGATTTTTCATACCCGAATTGATTCAAGTTTGAATAACTTTTGAACCAATAGCCCAATTTAGATGAAATAAATTTTAAAATTCGTGTAAAATCCAGTAGAATTAGAATATACAAAAATATTTTTAGAATAATCACTGTGTAAATTTTAGTAAATGAAATACATGAGAAAAGCTTTATGCCTTAGGAAATCAATAATTGTTGCTTTAGGCAAAATGAAGAAAAGTGAATTTTTATGGAATCTTGATACTGTTAACAGCTTAAAAATGCAAAGTAATGGTATTTAAGTTGAGACATTTCCTTAGTTTAATAAGTCATTAAGAGAACATGTCACTTATATGATTAAGATAAATATATGCTTGAATGAAAATAGAAGTAAATGCAGGTCGAGGAAATAATAGGCAACTTTAGTTATATGCGTGATGGCATTGAACTCAATTGAGTTTCGTTATTCGTGCATATTCTTGCATGCATAATCATACACTTGCTATTATATATATGAAGTTCATATATATGCTAGCAATGGGAGGCGACTATTACTAACTAGAACCTTATTAAAATATTGCTTTGAATCAATCCAATAAAAAGGGGTAAGAATCGATTAGGCCTCGAATTGATTAAATCATTATGATCTTAAATAATTTTAGCATCTTGAATTCAAAAATATAAATGAAAGAATTCATAATTTTAGCATCTTGAATTGCATACAATAACAAAATTAATTTTTGGATGTCATCGCCATCGCCACCGCATAATCCTCATCTTCGTGTTAAACGTCAAATAAGCAAGGCAAGCACCCCTTTGATCATATTGATCTCAGCACTTTACCTACAATATGTTGTTTTTGTAACTGTATTATGCATGCGTTTACTTTCTGTAAATTTGCTATTTTGTGGTATTGGTAGATATACCCTTTTGTCTCACAAACCTCCTTGATATGTATGACATGTGAACCTTGATAATCCTAAATTAAGGATAGGCATTACTTAATGTCATCATGGGTATATGCGTTCATATTATTCATGCTTAGCCATGCTTTAGAATCAATAAAGCAGATGATCAGATCAAATTGTTTCCTGAAAACATTGGGAATGGCACTGTTGGTTGCTGGTATTTTGATTAAAAACCCAAAATAAAACTATGGTTTGGATGCGGGCGATTATTGGCGATAGCCGGGTGTGCTAAAGGAATTGCACATAGTGTAGGGTGGAGTATCGCCCGTGTCGGATTAAGGACCGAACATCGTGTTGTATGATCCAAGAAAACCCGTACAAACCACAAGTGTTGGGATGGGGCAGCCTTAAACCGATTAAGTTACTGGTTTAACTTTGCATTTATGGTGGCGGGAGCTAGCGAAGCACTCGTTCGATTGCTTGTGAGGGGCTTCCACGAGTTCGATGTGGGTAATTGCACGGCGGTAGCATTGTGTCGCCCTACCGTGTTGAAAGCGTTGTGTTGGGTGTGATGAAAGTGGATCCACGGTTTGGGTGTGTGTTTACGTTTCTATGGCGGGGTTAACGTCCCGGGCTGGTGTGAAGTTAACCCAGGTAATGTAAAGGTTTTCGTCATGAACATTCTGGCCACACGCTAAATGTGCGTGAAACATGCGGCAAAAAGAAAAGGTCATGACTTGTGGGTAAAGTTGTACACCTCTGCAGAGTTTAAATCTAATCGATTAGCCGTACCCGCGGTCATGGGTGTCTTGGCGAACTTGCGCAAGTTAGATGTTTTATTATTTTCAAAAGGGTTGGTATCATTTGTTTTGCAACTGTGCTTTATGTCGAAGGGCTGACATTGTTGGATTTCAGGAAATTGATGATTCGTCGCTCACGTCATGGAGGACTGTGAGTGTTATTTATTCTTTAATTATTTGTTATCAATTAATCTTGCTCTTACAAATTCTGTTTGCAAACAACTTGATTTATAAATTCAATTTCGCTTTATGCAAATTAACTGTAGTAACCTCCTTTGACTTAGCCTGCATTTATGCATTTGCAATCAAGTCTTGCGGAGTACAAAAGTACTCACCCTTGCTTAATCTATTATTTATAGGTGGATTAGAATGCGAAGCTTCGAAGGTTTGTTTCGTCGCAGGTTGTGGGAAATTCCTCAACGTGATCTTTTCTAAGGATTTATGCCTGGTCAGTTGCCTGCGGGAATGGATGGGCACACTTCACGGCTTTGCTTCTTTTGCTGCTATATATACTCTGAGTTGTAAGATTTATATGTTTATTAGTTTCCACTTAATTAAATTAATGTATGGTTGTGATTCCAATTGTTGAAATGTGCGTACTAGCTACTAATCCAGGGACTAGTACTGCGTGCACATTAGATTTCCGTTTTTGGCATTCATGCTAAAACGGGGTAAATCTCGATTGGTATCGAGTTATCTTGACCGTAGGATAAACCTTAGATAGACTGGTCGTTAGCATTAGAATAAGCAAATTTAAAAGCTTATTTTTCAAAAGCTAGTATATTTGCAAAATGTATACTTTGCTATGCTTGCCTTTTCTTTTGTTCTTATCGTTACCTCTACATTCATTTTGATTTGTAAACAAACTCTTCTTTCCTTAAAAGAATTTCTCGCCAGTGGTTTATCTTCGCTATCGCTTCTGAAGACGTCCAAGACATATCGTTACCATGCTTCATGCCAACCAATGAAGAATACCATGCTTGCGACAACCATCTGAAGAAAGCATACAACGCTTCACCACTTCCGACTTAAAAGTGCAACTTGAAGATCCTACTTCATGAAGAGACAACATCACCCAATGAAAAAAAAGCGCGAAGGTTAGAATATATTAGGACCTACCATAAGATAAGAACCCATACGCGTAGCATATTATTCTACTCTAGTTATATAGAGCAACATATGTTGTTGTTATGTCTTGCTACTTGAAATTGGTTGTTATTCAGATGTAGGGATGATTTATGTGGGAACTTAACCTCTAAGGTTAAAGTTTCACAATAAGTTGTCCTTATGTATGAATATCGAAATCTCAACCCATAGGATAAATAAGAAATTGTAAAATGGCTTATCTCCTCTCTGTACAATTTCTCACCTATGCAACCATCATGGTTATTAACCTTTCTTAAAATTTAACCTCATCAGGATTAGTAGTATAGTTTCAGGATTAGTAGTATAGTTTCTATTACTACTTTAGTTTTACTGAAACCACACCACCCATATATGAACCAAGTTTAACATCGCACCATATTAGTAAACACCAAGCTAACTTAAATTATTTTAGGCTGGATGAAACCTAAAATTTTCCAATAGTAATGTCTAACTATGCCTCAAAACTTGTCTCATTGCTTTACCTAAATTGTATACCATGAAAATGAGTTGGAACCAGAATAGTTATAATCTTTTGAACAGAAACCTTCGAATGAATGTTAAAAATGAAAACTGGAAAGAAAATTAGAAATCCCAATTTTTCTAAAAAGAAATATAAAAAGGATAGTATTGGTTATACACCTACTCTTTTCCCATCCATAGACTTTAATCTCTTATTCTGTATACTCATTTCTCTGTAGAATTTTCTTTCTCTACTCCTAAGTTACTCTTTCTAGAAGTATATATTTCCTTATCTTTTGCGAAATGAAAACCACCAACAAATCTTTTGAAAAGAATTCTGGTAACAAGTCAACATCGTCGTGACGTCTACATCAACAACTTCAACAAAATAGAAGTAACAAGCATCACAACCTCTCCAACTTCATCGAAACTTGGGAATACCGACTTCAGCAAGTGGTACAAAAGATAAAAGAAGACTTGTCTCTGAAGAGCTTACTTTGGAAGATAGCATTATACAACTACATATTATTCTAGCTATATAGTAAACTTTTTATGCAGAAATATGTATGGTACCACTAGTAAAAGAAAAACCATAGATAACTTTCCTACTTACTAGGTTAAATATACGTATAGTATTTCTGTATGGTTGAAATTCTGTTTGACCATCTTTTGTGTTATTTCGGGTTACTCTCGTGAATGTTAAACCATTAGGTTGAAATTTACGATGCGTTAACCCTGTTTAATAAGAAAAATTTTAATTAAGAAAGTTTTTAAAGAACGAAGCGTTGCCTTGTAACCAAAAAGAAAATTTCCATCTAAATAACCTCGTCTTAAAAAAATGTCGTTGCAGGATGCCGGTGACGAGATCTATTAGCAAAAAGCTTGGAAGTAAAATCCTACAAGGCCTTCAACCTCTAAATGATGATTCTACTCCAGCTCTTGCCGAGAGAACAAATTATTCGGATCAGAAAGCCCCTCCTACATCCTATTTAATACCTGAGCATTGTTCCTTAAAGTATTGCCAACCCAGCAAATCCGAAGTCCGTGCATGCATTCGCTGTGGAGAAATAGGACATTGTGCTGATGAGCATCCAATTAACTGCTCTAGTTGTGAAGGAAATCATTCTCCTGGAAAATGTCCTATGGATGACATCACTTGTTTCCTTTGTGAAGGACGAGATCATTATCCACCGCAATGCCCTCTCGATCCATTAGTCACCGCGGTAGTTCAGCATCAACGAGAACAACTTCGAGCTTTAATTGCTCAAGAGTTGGCAAATAGAAGAGAAACTGTACAAGAGAAGTCGCTTGAAGAATCAAAGAAACAGCACTTCAATCGTGGCAACCTCCATCCAGAAAGTAGCAAATGGCCATCGCCAACAACATGCTTCTTATGTGGCGAGGAAGGTCATTGGGCCAGGGAATGTCCTAAGAGGCAGCAAAATGAGGCTAATAAGGAAGATAGGGTTGGACATATAACTAAGCATAACAAAGTGTCACGAAAGAAGCCAAAGTGCCACATCTGTCACAAGAAGGGTCATATTGCTAAGCAGTGCCCCCAAAGGGAGCAAACATTCCCCAGCATTCTAAACATGCCAGAAGACACCGTAGTCAATATGGCAACTCCAAGGATAGAAGAGATAAAATCTGAATTAGGTTGCCTGAAGGATCGGTTAAAGAAGAGGCATTGGAATGAAGATGCTTGTGCCGAGAAGAATTCTACGCAACTCCATCCTCAATTTCAACCTTCATCTGTTCATCCCTCCAATCAAACTAATGAATGATTCTCTAGTACCCAAAACTGGAAAGCTAATATTACCTGTTTCCGTTGTGGTAATCGAGGACACTACTCCTACAAATGCCTAAAGAAGAAGCAAAACCCACTTCGTCCTCAACCTCATGATTACGAAGCTATGCAGCAACTGCACGAACAACCTCAAGAAGGTGGAGGCCAACAAGTCCCTAGGTTTGCATCTACTCCAACTGAAGACCAACAATTTCCTGGACATACATCCGATCCAACTCAAAACGTTATTCCCAATCACTCGTGGCATTTACCCACAGAAAAAGCTTAGGACCCACCAGATGCAGTATCAGGTACGATACTTATATATTTGGACCTTGCCAGGATATAAGTTTAATTTTAAGATCAATTCATTGATTCTAGTTACTTACTGATCATCTATTTTATAACATCAACGAACAACCTTTATATTGTTTTGAGTAAGACAGATAGCCTCATCTGCATCAGCCAAGAAGAGCTTGGATATTTCGCCAACATCCACCCAAGAAGAGTTCTACTTCACCTTGTCAAGAAAGACATTAGTAATTTCTAAGCTGTCTCGAAAACTTAGAAAATATTAAGTACTCAGAACAACCCTTGCCTCGACGATAGGCTTTAAATGTAAACATATTCCTCGTATGGCTGTACCCGACTCTTAATGTGGTATTGAGTATATCTTTTGTATATTCAATTCCTGTAATCAGTCTTTTGATTCTGTACATTTCATTCTTTCATAGTTGCCAAATTCAAAGATAAACCAAAACTCTCTATCTACTAAAGAAAATCAAACAAATTAAATCACCAGGATCATCTTATAATTCTTTTACCTCAATCCAATCCTTGAATTATCTCTACCTTGTTTAATTTAAGGTCAACCCAAAATGACATTTATTCTCAGCCCATTTCATCAACTAATGTCGAACTATACAGATCAACCGTTGTGTTCAAATATCTTTCATGGTATTAAACATTCGATTCTTCCCAAACGAATCTAATGGCAATGCAACCTATCACTCACCTCAAATATTCTAAATATACCATATACCACTCTTTAAATTAGATCATCCTTGTTAACAATCTGGTTATCCAATCACAATATATATATATATATATATATATATATATATATATATATATATATATATATATATATATATGTAGAAAGTGCTTTGGTAACCCTCATCTACTTACCTAAAACTCAAATAGAATTCTTCTCTAATTCTTCACACGTCAACTTAGAATCGCAAGATGAAGATCTAGTGAAGCAATTGCAATGAAGACGAAGTGTCAACAGGAACGCCAAAGTCGTCTCCAAGAAAGAATTCCCAAATCTATCTCGTCCTCAAGAGTTGCAAGGTTCGTGGCATTCACCGATTCCACATCTGAGGTAACCTGGCGCCACAATGTATTAGGCCATATCGTATCGTTGAGAAGATGAGAGAAAAGGCATATAAATTAGAGTGGTCATCTTAGCTCCAGTGTTCATAATGTCTTCTATGTATCGCAATTAAGGAAATGCCTTCGTCTTCCTTCTGAGCTCACTCAGCTAAATGAAATGTATCTACAACCTGATTTAACTTATCAAAAGCATCCGACTAGAATCTTAAAAGAAGATGAACGCCACACTCGTAATAAATTCCACAAGATGATCAAGATTCAACGAGCAATCATTCGAAGAAGAAGCAACTTGGGAGCGAGAAGACCGAAGCGTAAGGAGGAGTTTCTGACTTCTTTTAGAAATAATTTTCCTTCAGACCGCCAAATCTTGGTCGAGATTTTTGTAAGGGGTAGATCTGTAACAGCCCAGAAATTTAAGAACAGTAAAATATAATATTTAAATTTGAATGTGAATATTTTCAGCTTGTTCATAATGCTTTTGATTTTATTTGGAGTCTTACGAATTCTTCTTGTATTTTGAGTTGCAAGAAAAATCAAATAAAGAATGCAAAGAAGAAAAGGCAAAGAAGCAAAAAAAGCAAAAATTTGGAAAATTTATTAGGAGAATCCTGAGCATGTAAATAAGCCATTTTAACAACCACATGAAATCTTCACATAAGAAAATGAGGGAGAAAAATGTAACAACAATTTTTATTCCCAAATAATGCATTGTCAACAATTGTGTAAAACATTAGAACAGCAAATGGAGTTGAGAAAATTTATATGAAAACCTCATTTCTATATCTACAGAAATTAAAAATAAAATAAAATAATAAAATTATTTGAGATTTATAAAAATTGGAAAACCGAAAACTTGGAAAAATGGAAATTTCAATGTCAGAATTTTAATTAAATAATGACTCGAGTATTTGAGCTGAAATTTTTAAATAAATATCTGTAACTCAGATCCAATTGAAGAAAAAATATCAAAAATAATAGACTTCAATTGATATTTAATAAAAATCAAAGACAGAGGCTAAGAAATCAAGTAGTCACAATTAAAAGAACATTTATAAATTTTTGGTAACTTTATTTAATCCCAACTTTTTACCAGAGGGGTAAATGCTGTTGGAGACCTCAGTCAAAAATTTTTACCATTATCTACATTCGTTGACCACCAAGAAAATCGAGAGAGAGGATGAAAACCAACCCAACCACCCGTTCTTTTGATCCATCGCGACAATGTGGGCGAACCATCTGTTCGCTTAGTGGCGCACGGTGAAATAGTTCAGTCCCTGGCAGTGGCCCCAGGCCCCACCTGCCAGGCTCTTCTTCCCCAAATGCCGTTCGGCTGAGCGGTGCATCGCAGAGAAGAATTCTCCTGAAGCGTAGAACGCGGCCAACTCGATTAGTGAACCAGCTTGCCTCCGGTCGTCCCTTTGCGTCATCTTCACTGCCAGAGTACACGCTCACCACGAGTTGCAAGCACCGAAGCCGCCATTAACCATGTCCGCCGCTCCCGTCCTTCCAACCAAACCATGGCGATTCCGCCAAGCGCGTCCAACTGCCACAGTCCGCCAAAGCTCCTACAAACCTTCTCAGAGCCACACTAGCTCATTTCCCCTTTCCCTTCGCCAGTTCCCAGGCAGGCTCCTGGCTTTTCTTCTTCGTTGCGCATGTTCGCAGAGAGCCAGGGGGAAAGGGGGGAATCAACGCAAAACTCGAATCGATCGGTAATCTCCGAAATTTCTCGGTCGAGCTTCGCCTCGGCCCTATGTTATTGATCAATCGTTGTTTTCACTCATTCCGGTGAGGTTCGTTGAGTTTGTTGGTCATTTTCTCGGCTCAGCGCACCGCAGTGGCGGGTTCTTCGCTTCTTCTCGTGCCAGTTTCGGTGAAACCGAACCCCTCGTCCCCATCGATGCTACTGTACCCGTCGAGCCAATGGTCCACCGGAGTTGAGCCTCGCCGGAGACCGATGGCCGCCGCCATTGCGTCGTGGCGACTATCTTGCCGTCCCGAGCCGAATGAGTACCTCCGTTGAACTCCCCTTGCCGTTCTGTTGCCTTAGGTGCCATCCATGTCGCCGTTCCGGCCACCGTTCACCGGCGGCGAGGCCGAAACCACCTTCCCCTGCTTCCACTCGATGGCATGTGGGTCCCAGCGCCAGTGACCGAGTCGGCTTTAGCCAAAAGGGGAAAGCGCCATCCTTAGGGGAAAGCGTATTTTCCATTTAGGGAAAATTCTGATTTTGAGGGATTTTTCATACCCGAATTGATTCAAGTTTGAATAACTTTTGAACCAATAGCCCAATTTACATGAAATAAATTTCAAAATTCGTGTAAAATCCAGAAGAATTAGAATATGCAAAAATATTTTTAGAATAATCACTGTGTAAATTTTAGTAAATGAAATACATGAGAAAAGCTTTATGCCTTAGGAAATTAATAATTGTTGCTTTTGGCAAAATGAAGAAAAGTGAATTTTATGGAATCTTGATACTGTTAACAGCTTAAAAATGCAAAGTAATGGTATTTAAGTTGAGACATTTCCTTAGTTTAATAAGTCATTAAGAGAACATGTCACTTATATGATTAAGATAAATATATGCTTGAATGAAAATAGAAGTAAATGCGGTCGAGGAAATAATAGGCAACTTTAGTTATATGCGTGATGGCATTGAACTCAATTGAGTTTACGGTTATTCGTGCATACTCTTGCATGCATAATCATACACTTGCTATTATATATATGAAGTTCATATATATGCTAGCAATGGAGGCAGCTATTACTAACTAGAACCTTATTAAAATATTGCTTTGAATCTGAATCAATAAAAAGGGTGCGAATCTGATTAGGCCTGAATTGATTAAATCATTATGATCTTAAATAATTTTAGCATCTTGAATTCGAAAATATAAATGAAAGAATTCATAATTTTAGCATCTTGAATTCGTACAATAACGAAAATAAATTCTTGGTTGTCTCTGGAACCAGAATAAACTCAGATATGCAAAAACATATAACTTTTGATTTGTGTTTAAATTGCTTACTATGCAAATATTAATAAGCCTTAAATATGACCATTTATAAGAGTAAGTGCATAATAGCTCATAAAGTGGTAATAATACTTTGAATAGGTTCCTGGAATCAATAGAGAACCAATTATGAAAAAAAATATTTAAAATGAAACTTATCTTGCATTCTTTGATGCAAGAAAGTGCAAACAACAATAGCAAATAAATATATAATCCATCGCAATTAAAGCTAAAATAATGTCAAACTAACTTTAAAACATTTCTAGGATTGTTTACTATTAACACCTGAAAAATGAATCAAGAATCATGTATAGTGTAGTTGGAAATTAAGTTTGAATCTTGCCCGAATTAATGTTACTAATATAATCATTTAGGCTATTTCGGCGATAGATAAAATAACTCGTCTAAATACTAAAATCAGTCAAACTAGTTTAGTAACACTCTACAAAGTTTATACTACCATATTCGTAAAAAGAATCTTATTTTATTAAGGTTTGCATGTTAATCCAAATAGCTTAAAACCCTTAAGCGTTAATCATCATTTCCTTTCTTGCGATTTTTAATAGTAGTCTTTAAGTGTACCATGAACCATTTTAGCGAGAAATTTATAGTCCGCCCAAAATTGTAAAACTTATGAAATTAGCCGGTAGTGCTCTCCAAAGTGTAGACTACCGTAATATGAAGGAATAATCTTATTTCCTTAAGATTTAAATATAAAACCTGTTAACTGAATAACCTAAAGTATTATGATTTCCGAACTTTATAAATTGAGTAAGCGCTCTCAGTAATAATGAGGAAACCTGTAGTTAAATTATTTGTATCACCAGAACCTTCTCAAATATCATGAAAATAATCCATGTAGCCTAAATCAATAGATCTAACCTGCATAAAGCTAATTCTATTCAAAGTCGATCAAAAGCGAAGAAGTATTCATTCATACTATAATGTAATCATTTAAACCTTTTCATTAACTCGCAAAGCAGCTCATCTAAATCTGAATGTAGTAAATAATAGCTTAGAATTGATCTCTAAGATATAATCTGCAGTAATCTAAGAAAATATTCTTATTTTTATCTTACTTTGACTCTGAATCCTAATAGAGCAAAACCCGTAAATGATAAGGATTGGCAAACTCATATCATGAATAGTAAAATCAATGAACTTTACAACTAATGATTAATTCTATTAATCTTAATCAATCTTTGCATCTTGAATTCGTAAAATAAAATTAATAAATTCATAAAAGAGCAATCCCTCTTTTTTGTACGGAGTTTTATTTGTTCTTGCTATCTACTTTCTTTTTGCTCTTGTTAAAGTTAGTTATTTGCTTTATTTTCGTTGATCGACGTGTAGAACCCGACGTCTCTATTTCCGTCATCGCCATTGCCAGCCGCAATCCTCGTCTTAAATAAATGGCGTCAAATAAGCAAGGCAAGCACCCCTTTGATCATATTGATCTCAGCACTTTACCTACAATATGTTGTTTTTGTAAGCTGTATTATACATGCGTTTACTTTATGTAAATTTGCTATTTTGTGGTATTGGTAGATATACCCTTTTGTCTCACAAACCTCCTTGATATGTATGACATGTGAACCTTGATAATCCTAAATTAAGGATAGGCATTACTTAATGTCATCATGGGTATATCGTTCATATTATTCATGTTTAGCCATGCTTTAGAATCAATAAAGCAGATGATCGATCAAATTGTTTCTGAAAACATTGAGAATAGCCTTTGTTGGTTCTTTGGTATTTTGATTAAAACCCAAAATAAAACTATGGTTTGGATGAGGCGATTATTGGCGATAGCTGGGTGTGCTAAAGGAATTGCACATAGTGTAGGGTGGAGTATCGCCGTGTCGGATTAAGGACCGAACATCGTGTTGTATGATCCAAGAAAACCCGTACAAACCACAAGTGTTGGGATGGGGCAGCCTTAAACCGATTAAGTTACTGGTTTAACTTTGCATTTATGGTGGCGGGAGCTAGCAGAAGCACTCCGTTCGGATTGCTTGTGAGGGCTTCCACACGATTCGTGTGGGTAATTGCTGGTCGATTGTAGCGGTATGCGTCTGCCGTGTTGAAGCGTTGTGTTGGGTGTGATGAAAGTGGATCCACGGCTTGGGTGTGTGTTTACTGTTTCTCTGGCGGGGTTAACGTCCGGTGGTGTGAAGTTAACGAGGTAATGTAAAGGTTTAAATCATGAACATTCGCCACACGCTAAAAGTCGTGAAACATGCGGCAAAAAGAAAAGGTCATGACTTGTGGGTAAGTTGTACACCTCTGCGAGTTTAAATCTAATCGATTAGCCGTACCCGCGGTCATGGGTGTCTTGGCGAATTTGCGCGAGTTAGATGTTTTATTATTTTCAAAAGGGTTGGTATCATTTGTTTTGCAACTGTGCTTTATGTCGAAGGGCTGACATTGTTGGATTCGTGAAATTGATGATTAAATCGCTCACGTCATGGAGGACTGTGAGTGTTATTTATGCTTTAATTATTTGTTATCAATTAATCTTGCTCTTACAAATTCCGTTTGCAAACAACTTGATTTATAAATTCAATTTCGTTTTATGCAAATTAACTGTAGTAACCTCCTTTGACTTAGCTTTGCATTTATGCATTTGCAATCAAGTCTTGCGAATCTGAAAGTACTCACCCTTGCTTAATCTATTATTTATAGGTGGATTAGAATCGCGAAGCGAAGGTTTGTTTAAATCCGCAGTTGTGGGAAATTCCTCAACGTGATCTTTTCTAAGGATTTATGCCTAGTCAGTTGACTGCGGGAATGGATGGGCACACTTCACGGCTTTGCTTCTTTTGCTTTGCTATATATACTCGAGTTGTAAGATTTATATGTTTATTAGTTTCCGCTTAATTAAATTAATGTATGGTTGTGATTTCAATTGTTGAAATGTGCGTACTAGCTACTGATCCAGGGACTAGTACTGCGTGCACATTAGATTTCCGTTTTTGGCATTCATGCTAAAACGAGGGTCGTCTCAGTATTCTTGTGAAGGCCGACGAAAATAATGTAGTCACCGCGCTCGAGGAATTCAAAATATTTTAGCCCGGATATTACTCCACGTGGCGACGCCAGCACCACAAAACGGGGCCTGCGCAATCGATTGAAAATACCTAGCCTGATCCACGCCGCTCCACGCCTCGACGCCGAAAAAACCTAGCCTAGCCTCCACGCAGCTCCGCCGCCAGTCCCCGCGCCACGCCTCCGCCGACCATCCCGCGCCACGCCTCCGCCGACCATCCCGCGCCGGCGCGCTGCCGCCGTCCCCGCACCGTGCCGTCCCCGCGCCGCGCCGTCGTGCCGTCCCTGCGCCGCGCCGCACCGCCGAGCGAATCCAACAGGGGGCTCCATCAGGCTTGAGCCCAGCCTCCACGCCGGTGCCGGCGCTCTCTCCGGTGGCCATGGCGGATAGGCGGCTGGCGACAGGCCAGTAGGGGCACAGCACAAAGAGGAGGGAGGCAGGTGGCCGTGAGGTACCACTTAGCTGGGCAGAGGTGCAGCCGCGTGGCCAAGAGGAGAAGGTCGGGTGCTCTCGCCGGCGCGAGGAGTCGAGGAGGCACCAGCGGCCATGGCCTGGGCAGGGCGTGGCGCCGCCCTAGATTGCGTCGCTTGTTGGGCAACCTCCGCTCGTATGTGCAGTCTAATGAGGCTATGGTGACGCGCAACAATGGAGGCGAAGAAAGGTGGCGGCGTTCTTATCTGGTGGCCATGGGCAGTCTCCAGCTTCAGTTTTGCTGACCATATTCTCTTCAGTCTTCACTACTTGCAGCCTTGCAGTATAGATGTATTAGCCCCTTTTTTTTGCTTTCTCACTATTTTTCGTTTCTTCGATTTTTTTATTGAACCTCAAATGCTAGATGAGAATAAGACAGATGCTCCTGCATGCCCTCTCCAATACGCATCTCTTCACACGGAAGTAATAGAGTTGGTGACATCTACGCTTTCTACACATTTTCTTACATTCACTGCTATGTACATGATTTCAATTTGTGCAGAGGAAGATGGTAGATAAGGAACAACTATTGAGATTTAGGATCGAGTAAAGAGCAGGTGTGTCTTTTCTTCCATATAAGAATATCGAACTTCATACATACTACGGTTAATCAACATACATCTTTTTATTGTTCTGTAAAACATTGTTCATCTGAAGCTCCCGTTCTGTTAGGTTGTCACTATGTCTCTTTGGTTGAGTTTGTGTTGCACAGTTTATTATTTAATAAAAGATTACAAACTCCATTAACCCAGTTACAAGGACAGTCTGGTTAAAATTTCTATTTGGTTCTTTCCATCTCTACAGGGAAGATAAATTTACGAAAAACTCTGAAAGTTGTGTGATTTAATGTGTGCATTAGCATTAGATAAATAAGCCTCAAAATTTTTCCATATTGGTTTGTGTATATGAAACTATTATATCACTAATTTTTTCTAAATTTGATATTCAGATCACTACTTATTGGACAGACATTTATGTGTTTTGAGATGCCTTTCCATTAGCGAGGTACCTTCACACTATTTTGCTTTTTGCTATGCTTCTCTTTTATTCATGTATGAATTTCAATTGTCTTGAGACTATATTTGCCCTAATTTAACTTAGCCTTTTGAGCCCACCCTCTATTTTCATCCTGGCTTTGCCGCGTTTGAATGAGTTTCAGAGAGGCTGGAGTGAGATGTGGATCTCCCAGAAGACATACCAATTTAGTTATTTTCTGTTAGTAACGCAAGCTCTCCTAAGAAATCAGATAGAGGCAGTAGGATTATGGGCAATTTGAAACACAAGAATTGTGCTACCTTTCAGAGGGAACACATCGAAAAATTATTCCTGCTTGTCTTTTACATAGCTTACTGATCACATAAGCTCTTGGTCCTTGATATGTAATACTGATATGTAAAGTGAAGATTGGGGATTAGCTTGGGGATATCGCTAGAAATTGAAGTGGCAAATTGATGGTCTTGGATTGATACACTGGTAGTCCTCCTTGACGCCACTTTTTATGCCCCTCTCCGTTCTGGAAATCTACCATTGAAGTGGCAAATCGCTGTTTCTTTTGTGTTTTTTTCAAGTACTTGTACAACATTCCCCACTAGTTGGTTACCTTTTTTTAAAAAAAACACTCCATTTTTATAGAAATATTGTTAAAATTAAAGAAAGTGATTTTGCTTTGAAAGGTACGGAAGTGTCGACAATTGCTTTTCTTTTTCATCTAGAGCACGATTACGTTCTTGATGCAATTGCATGCTCGTTGAAGGGTTGGGATTACGGTCTTTACGCATGCACATTGAAGTTTGGAATTCTGTTGCAACACACGGGCACTTGACTAGCCAACTAAAACATAAATGAACAATCTGCAGAGTACGCATGATTGTAAGAGTTGTCATGTCAAGAACAAACTCGTGTTCCAGTTTTCAGTTTTTCCTTGTCTACTTTACTTCGGCAGCCAACAACATAACGTGGTCCACTGCTAGCTTTCACGATAACTTCAAAAAAGACAGGTTTCAGTTTCTTTGCTGTAATTAAGTAGATTATTACTTAGTTGACAGACCAAAAGAATTACTGCCATGAGTGAAAATTCATGTTACTAGGTAGGAGTGTAGGATAACATGCAATGGAATGATGGAATTGATGATTAAGAATATAGTACCTCATTACCTGTTGTATTTCACTATTTGTACAGAAATTATTTTTTTGACATAACGTGGTCCCATTTCAGTTGGTAAGTAATATGTTCCTTTTGTGCTTTAGAGGACTTGATGATATGCAGTATATCGTTCTTTCACTTTATTTTGTGTGTTTTTGCTTTCATCACCTTACCCGGAGCCAGTTGTAGTTTTCTTAACTGTTGTGTTACCTCATTTCTGCAAAAAATATTTTTGCAGCCATGATCTATGTCCTGTTGTTAATTCCTGCAGGCTGCACTAAAGACTATAGGTGAGGAAGACAAGTACTTCGCCAGTCTCTCGCTAAGGTTGACCTTAATTTGCCTCATAGTAATTAATTTCACCCAGTTTAGTGAATGTCAATTCTGTGCATCGTCACATGATTTTAATTCTCTTTTGTAGGATGCCATTGTTTGGTATGACATCTAGTACCTCGCAGAAAGACCTCCAAAAGTCCAGTACTTCAGAGCTTTCCTCAAAAGGAAAGGCTACCTCAGAATTGGCACTTGATAGGTGGGATAGTATTGCTCTGGAATATTCTGTTGATTGGCCACTACAACTCTTCTTTACTCCTGATGTTCTGTCTAAGTAAGTGTGGTAGTATATTAGTTGTTCTCAATAAAATTTTTCTCTTTTGAATTCCATAGATTTCAGTATCTCATCCGATTGAAGAGAACACAAATGGAATTAGAAAAATCCTGGGTAGCTGTAATGCATCAAGACCATGCTGATTTTTCTGATTACTACAAGGATCGGAAAGCTGGCTCTGCAACACAACTGCGTCGGCAACGCACTAAGCCTTTGTGGCGAGTAAGGGAGCATATGGCTTTCTTGATCAGAAACCTACAGTTTTACATCCAGGTAATAACCATATAAATTACCATATATTTGTATCATTTTCTTTATTTGTTCCAAATGTTACTCATATCTCTGTATGTAGAGCTGTCTGGTGTGATGTCTTTCATGTAGCATTGTACCCTTGAACTGATTCAGAGCACAACACGCCTGCTGACAAAGTTATTTGCAGCTAGTTTCATTTGAGCATATGTAGGAGAATAATTCATTTGGTTATATGGATGCTAGGAATGTGTCTTTTGCCTCGACAGTAGTACAATGTTGAGGCGTTGAGCGTCTCCCAGTAGTACAACTCGATTTGTTCAGAAATTCAGAAGCATTTCATTGATATATACTTGGTCTGTCCCCTTTAGTTATCTGGGCCATATTCTTCTTAAGTCTTAATTGATCACAGCTCAGTTGATGAAGAACCTTCATTTGGATCCAATTGACATCAAAGTTTTGTACCCTCTGCTTTTTTTTTTGCATTTATCTGGGGTTGTTAGAATTTTCTACAATTTTTGTAGAATTTTTCTGTGAAATATATGCATGCAGTGCATTTCTGTGAATTTTATGTATTTTTTAAATTAAAAAGTATTTTCATATTTTTTAAATTTAAAATACTATTTTCGTCGGCGAGGAAGCGAAAATAGCATTTTCATATTTTTTAATTTAAAATACCGAAAATAGCATTTTTATATTTTTTAAAATTTAAAATATTATTTTTGTCGGCCCGAGCCGACGAAAATAACATTTTCATATTTTTTAATTTAAAATACCGAAAATAGCATTTTCATATTTTTTAATTTTAAAATATTATTTTAAATCCCAAGCCAAGCGAAAATAGAAAAATTACCGCAAAACAGGATTACGACGTGGCTTGGCTCACGACATAGGCACAGATATTTTTTCGGCCAAGGCCGACGAAAATAAATTGCCGAAGCCAGCAGGAGCGGTGACGGCCACTATTTTTCGTCGGTCGCTCTGGTAAGCGAAAATACAAGTATTTTCGTCGACAGAACCGATGAAAATACTTGTATTTTCGTCAACATAATTCGTGAAAATAGCTATTTCCGTCGGTTTTCCTTTTATTTTCGTCGGTTTTTGGCCGACGAAAATAGTCTTGATTCTGTAGTAAGACATTATAGCGTACCAACCGAAAAATCTTTGTTATCAGTTCCGGCTGGCGTGGCGTATGATCCATACTAGTTACTTATGAATTTGGGTGGTATTATATTACACTACACTTGGTTTCTAAATTTGAAAGCGATTACATATTTGGTGCAATATATACTTGCATTGCACGTACAAGATTACTAATATACCAAGAGATAAGTGCAGTACAGAGCAAACTTTACTGTGCATTACCACGAGAAAATATTTGCTTCCTCTCAAAAAATGAAAATGATTGTTGGTCCAAAGAGATGATAAAACAGGAGATTTCCAAACGGGACGGATATATAGGGAGAACATTGAATTCGATTCAGATGTCGGACGTGTTGAGAAAGAAGCCAAATCAGCAGATCAAGACGTTTGATTTGTTTTCTTTAGCTTAGACCGTCTGTAACACCCTCAAAATCCAAAGATTCAAAATTCAACCAAATGGTAAGATTTAGGGGTGAAAACGGTCGGAAAACACTAAAACCATTTTTGTTTTCATATTTTTTCTCGGAAGCGATATCGGAATCGATAACTACGGAAGCGAAAATGGCATCGGTAATTGAAAATATCGGAAACGAAAATTCGATACAAAATATATATCGTAACGATCGAATCGAAAAAAGAGACCGAGAACGTCGTAAGGACATGTACCACCAATTGACTTCAAAAATTCACACAAATAGTACATCCACATAGAAATTAGTAATTAATAAATATTCACAAATTTATGATGAACACACATCAAATTTTAGACTTGAATGACTACATTAGAGTTTTGTTTTTATGATATTTAAAAATATCTATGATTGGTTAAATCATGAAAATGGGTGGAGATTGTAGCCCTCGTGATAAGCCGCATAGAGTCCAAAATCACCTAAATCGGAGTTCGGAGTAAAAAGTTATGGGCGTTTTAGTGGCCGAAGTAGTGTGATTTGTGGGTGGAATAATTCGGTAATTCAAGCCGAATTTACCGATTTTTCCGGATCTGAAGAAGCAGTCGGAACCGATTAAAACCGTTACCGTTATCGTTTCCGACAAAATTACCGATTCGAAAATTACCGATACCGACATCGTCCGGTTGAAAATTTTAAAATGGTTTTGAATTTCGGGAATTACCGATACCGTTTTCACCCCTAGTAAGATTTGTAATTTGTTACCCATCTTAATACCTTCTCAATTATCTCTATATCGAAAATTCAATTCCTTCCAAATAATTCAGAAAATTTGAAATGAGGAGAGGAGGGATTAGAGGGAATAATTATACCCTATTAAACTAGTCATTTAAGCCTTTATTTTCTCAATTTATTTTCCTAACTCTGCTTTTGGTTCAAAGTTTAACTAACCTTAACATAGGTAAGCTAGCTTAGCTCAATTTGTGTCTGGCAGTTAGGCTAAAACACTGTGTAGCTAGCTTAGCTCAACATAGGGTTTGACAAGTTAAACCCTTAGCACATGTCTTAACTCCGAACCAAACAAGGCCTAAGGCAAATACCCCAAACTTCTTTCTCCCTAAACCCTAATTGGGTTCGGACTCTATCGCTTGTCGCCGAGGCGAGTGGGCCTCGGGCACGGGGCGGGCAGGCCCAGCTCAAAAACTGAATGAGTCTGGCCTGGTGGCTGTGAACTTGTTGCGCCATCGTATCAACTTGAGTCTGGCCTGGTGGCTGAAGCGATATGGTCACCACTTGTTACTATATTTTCTAATCCTTGGGCCAGTCGCTTGCTTTTTACTTGACCGTTGCTCATAAGCGACATGGGCCATTCTGCTCCTCCCCTCTATCAAGCACAGCGCATCAATGGTGGCCTGGGCCCCAGGCTCAGGGCCCAGCTGGCTCCGCCCCTGCTTGTCGCCATCTTGGCAATCTGCTATGTTAGAGGGCCATGCCATCGTTGCGATGGCGCACAGGTTCTGCCTCACACTCGGCCTCACCAAGCCACCTCCTTTGATTCCTTGGGGGCCGCCCAACTACAATGTCACCGTGCAAGTCACCGCAACACCACCACCGTTGAGAATGCTCATCCGTTGCAATTGCGGAGTTGCCACCGTCATTATCCCATCTTACTCTTCACTCTCATCCTAGATCTAAGGCATACTTTTTAACATACACTATTCGAGTACCTGTGCATTGGAATGGATTTCAAATAATCATACCACAGGTACTACACTTGAAAAACTAACGTGCATAAATAATTGTCCTTCTCGCGGGGGGGGCGAGAGTTTGCACGGTGATGGGCTGTTCTGGGGGTGGTGTTGCTAGAGATGCACACACGTAAAGTGGGCATTTGATTCTCTTTCCAACCTCATCTCATCGAGTAATATTAAGTTATTGCGGGAGTGCGGCACCACGCCATGCCTAGGAAACACTTTTGCACGAAGTGTAACACGGTGAATTTCCACAAAGAGGAATACATTGCAGGTGAAATATCGACAGTAACTGTAACTGTAATTTTGGAATTTTTGGTGGGCCTCCTCGGGAAAAACGGGTCTAGATGTAACTTTGTAAATTTTTGGGGGGGTCTTGTTGAAAAAACGGACCTGGATGTAATTTTGTGATTTTCGAGGGATCTTTGCGAAAAACAAATTCCGAATTTTTAGGGGCCTTCCTGCAAAAAGGGGACCTAGATGTAATTTCATGATTTTTGGGTGTCTTCACGAAAAAACAAATTCCAGATTTTTTAGGGCCCTTCTAGCAAAAAAAAAGGGATCTATATGTAATTTTAAAAAAATTTGAGAGCTTTTCCGCAAAATAATGGGCGCCTCAAACTAGCCTAGCCCTATGTGCTCGAGCCACGCGTCACGCCAGCAAAAATGCCACGGACGATGTAGACGCATGCGGGCGGAGAGTCGAAGGTGCAACCGATTGAGCGTGAACGAGACTTCTTACCGCTATACAACACCGCCCTTACACATAGAGTTGAAAAAATTATTTAAGCCGTATTAAAGAGGACGCAAAATAGACGACGTGACCACGTGCAGAGCCCGACGGCGGAATTCGATGTGGAAACCGCGTCTGAGCCAGAACTCCGTGTGGTCTAGTATAACAGAATGACTTATACTCGGATGTCCGAAATTTTTGAACGCATTGCAACATTTTTTTTCCTTCATGTGCAACATTTTATTACAACGCGTGCAACATTTTCCTTCGACAAACAGTAAAATTTGCTACAATAAACGGATGTCGCAAGCGTTGAAAAAAATATTTTATGCGTTGACAAAAAATATTGCAAACGTAGAAAAAAAATGTTGCAAGAGACGTCCGACGGAATGAGGAGAAATCGGACGTCCGAGCGCTAGTTTCACCCCTAGTATAAGGGTTATTCTCACGTATTTTTTGAAGAAAAAAAAATATATGGTATCAGACCTCACGCGAAGACGGAGAGGGTGGCATCCGAATCGTCGATGGCGCTCTCCTCGAGTTAGCGGCCTGACGAGTCTAGGGTAGAGGGCCTTGTAACGCCGGCGATCCACCTGTCTTTTCCGCTCTGCAAAAAGGCAGTTCGATCCGGACCTTTTCAAACACCAACTGTATATTCTGTCCTATATATGCTAGTCATGCATGGTCTTGGCATGATTTGAGTATTTAAACGCCACGAATCGACATGAAATCAACTGCTTTTTTTAAGATTACGGAAGATTAAATTTTTCGGCCTTTGCATATAGTTAAACTGCTGTCAAAAGAAAGAAACATGTTCCGTAGAAAAAATTCAACAAGCCATAGGAAAGATGAAACATAAGATTTCAATCACACAGTTTGTTGCTAAATCTTAAGTCATCCCTGATGAAGAGATCCTTGACCACGATCTTCATCAATCTATATCCAGATGACACCACATCCCTAGCCTCCTAAAACTGCAGTTCAGTCTACATCCGCAACTAATTTGTGCAAATATAGATAACCTACAATGGATTTGAGATTTTTTCTTATCAAAAACCACATCATTTTGATATAGCCAAATTAACCAACACAAAGCGGTAGCCTCAATCGAAAATTGAGCTCTTAAATTTTTTCACATCCCTAATAACCAACTCCCAAATATATTGGTCACACTACTAGGTGGCAAATTAAAAGCCACTTAAATGGCTTCGCAAAGTGACAGTCAAAGAAGAGAGTGTTCTATGCTTTGGTCCAATTTGATCATTCCTCTGTAAATGTCCATGTCAAACAGCACAGAACAAGAAGATATGTAGTTTCCTGATACCAGGAGAGGGTAGGAAACGAACTATAAACACAAGCAAGACTACCCAATCGGAAGGTGTTCACCGGTGGTTACAAGTAAACAATCTTCTATAGCATGTGACACTCCCATGACGGCGGTGCCGCATGGCAGCGGATATTGAGGCCTGTTTGGCGAGCTCTGCTCCCGGCTTCTGCGGAGTGAATCTGTGAAGCTCGCCAAGCAATGATTTTCGAGAATCGCTCCCAAGGTGATTCCGTGAAGTGATTCTCGAAATGAACTAGGATTGGAGTGAAAAAAGCCGCTTCTCTGATTCACTCCCAACAAAAGTCGGTTTCTCCATAGAGTTTATCCTATGGATTCGTTAGAGAATCACTTTCAGCGACAGAATCACTTCTCTCAGAGAATCACTTCTAACAGAGAATCAGAATCTGAGGGAGCTCTACCAAACAGGCCCTAAGTAGGAGAAGCTGCTCTTGCCTTCACGTTGACAGGTGAGCCCCATGGGACAGTGAGGCGGTCCATCGATGGGTGGGCCCATGGCAGTTTTCGACGGAGACCGTTGGTTTAAATTGTATTACGGATTAACCCACCGTGAATTGGATCGCAGATAAGAAATAAGAAGTGCAGTTTGGTCTTATTTTACCGTTTGGTTAAGAGCTTTTTTAAGGTTCACTAAATTAAATATTGACCGTTGTTTCTTTTCGATTCAATAGATCAAATTATCTAGTATTTATTTATACTTCTTTTAGTAGTAGAGTATTAGAAATACCTTCAACAAATTAATAGTTACACCTGATTTCTGCTATCTACCATATACAAATAGTATAATACACTATAAAATTTATCTCGATTATTCTTAGGCTGGTGAGATTGGGGAAGAGTAAGGTGCCGTTTGGCCAATGTTCTCTTGTCCCCTCGGGTCAGTGGCGCTTTCACTCCTTTCCTTCGAGCAAAAACCTAGACCTCACCACTCCCACTCTCACATGTAGGCAGAGATGGAGACTCATTCAAACTTAGTCTACTAAAGGACGGAACATTTCAGTTCATTTCCTAAAGGTACAGGACACCCGAGAGTCTATCCTCCTATTTCAGTTGAGAGTCAATTCACCGTTAGACCGGAGTCTCTGGGCACCCTACGTACCTTCTAATGGACAGGTAGCCAACCTGGTAGGAGTCCTTGTAGATCATCTGCCGTTATGTCACTGTGGAGCCCACGTGCAGGTGAAATATTGATGGTAACTGTATCTGTGAGGCTCACGTACAGGAGCAGTACTGTCCCCTGCCGTAACGGCAGAGGATGCGCTTCCGGTGGGAGTCGACTGCACAAGTGCGAAGTGCCTGCTTGGTACTCGATCAAGTCCAAGCTTTTGAGGAGAAACCCGAGCTGCTCGGTGAAACGCGCGGGCTTGAAAGCCCAGCTTCTCCGAAGCCTATTGAAACCGGAACCCAATATGCACTAGGAAATTGAAGCAAGGGATTTTTTTTAGATAAAGGAAAACAATCCGGCCTCTTCGCTCAAGGAGGAATACGGCCAACGATACAAACTCCAATAAGTGTTACACAAATAACAACCGGCTCTAAAGCCAACAAAACACAAACCACACAGTCGTCCAAAGGCGATAAACCAGTACCAAAAGACTACAACATCAGGCCCTAGGCCTCAATTCTAGGACTCAATCTCCAACCAAATTTGGCAAATAGTTCGAATACGGTGGTCTCGAGCAACCTGCATCCCCTTAACAACATCCCCTTCTCTTCCTCTTTAGACAGCGGAGACCAGCTTCTGATCCAATACGTTCCCCTAAAGATTACCTGCACGAATGAGTTAAAGGAACTTCTGTTGAAAATCAAGTCATTCCTATACAACCAAATAGACCAACACATGGCTACTGCCCCTACTAAGATTTGGCCCTTAAGCTTAGAATTAAAACCCCTAAGCCAAGAACCAAGCATCATAGATACATTGCGAGGAGGAGGGATTCCGCAATTGATGAATATGGTGTTCCAAATAAATCTCGCCAAATGGCAATCAAAAAACAAATGCTGAATTGATTCATTAGAATTACAAAAGCAACATTTAATACTTCCTTGCCACTGTCTTTTAACTAGGTTGTCTTTTGTTAGAATTACCCCGGACCTTAAGTACCAAAGAAAGATTTTGATCTTCAAAGGAATACTTAACCTCCAAATGACACACCTCCTAGGAATGGTGTTTTCTGAATCAAAGCATTATACATGGAATGAACCGAAAAGATACCCTTTTGTTAAGATCCCATCTAAACTTGTCCTTCTCCCGAGTTAAAGGAACTTTAACAACTCTTGACACTAGTTCAAACCAAGTTGTCAAGTCGAAACCTACCAAAGATCTGCGGAAAGAGACGTTTAGCGGAACCGATTGTAAAACATTTGCCACAGAGACATCTTTCTTTCTAACAATTCTATACAGGTTAGGATATGTTTCCATAAGAGGCTTGGTACCGATCCAAAGATCCTCCCAAAATCTAGCACAGCTCCCATCCGCGATACGAAAGGAACCCATAGACAGGAATTGCTCTTTAACTTCCGTCAGGCCTGACCAAAAGGAAGAATCCCCGGCCTTTCTAGTGATCTGAGTGATGGATTTACTATGCAAGTATTTCTTTCTAAGTAAGTCTTGCCATAGGCCTTCCTCACTTAACAATTTAAATAACCATTTACCTAACAAACACCTATTCTGCAATTCCAAATCTAAAATACCCAGACCCCCCATACATTTCGGTTTATTGAGCACCGACCATCTTGCTAATCTATATTTCTTCTTGTGTTCATCACATTGCCAAAAGAATCTGGATCTGTAATAATCAAGCTTTTTAATCACCCCCTTAGGGGCCCTAAAAAAAGAGAGCATAAACAAGGGTAAACTAGAAAGGACTGAATTAATCAATACCAATCTCCCTCCCACAGAAAGAAACTTACCCTTCCAACTAGCGAGCTTCTTTTGAAATCTCTCCTCCACAGAAATCCAATCCCGATTGTTCAGCCTTTGTGATGCATTGGAATACCTAAGTATCTAAAGGGAAGAACCCCCTCTTTGCACCCAAAAAGCTTAACATAATCCTTCTTATGCGATTGAGCCTCGTCAAAAAGGAAAATCTCACTTTTATGGAAATTAATCCTAAGTCTTGACAGCTGTTCGAAAACACTCAAGACTAACTTCAAATTGAAAGCTTCATTTAAATCATGATCCAGAAAGAGAATCGTGTCATCTGCATACTGAAGGATCGATAGACCCCCCTCCACAAGATGCGGAATTAACCCTCTAAACTGGTTATTTTCCTTCGCATACAGCTATCGAATAGCTAGCATGTCTCCTACTAGATTAAACAATAACGGGGATAGAGGGTCCCCCTATCTCAATCCTTTCTTAGTCTGAAAGTAGCACCCCAGATCATCATTAACCCTGACATTCACACTGCCTTTACTAACAATACTCTCAAACTGCCTTCATGTCGGGAAGGAACATTATAGAAGGTGTAATCATCTTACATGAGTTTCTCTGAAGCAAGGGATGAGCGGCTTCTCTAGCTCTGAAAGATTTTGGAGGAGTAATACCAACCTTGCCCTCGATTTCCCAACTCAATCCCCAATTCCACCTTCTCCAAATCCCTAGTTTTGGGCGACACACCGGTGGGCGGCAGGAATCGAAGTAAGGGATGAGTGGCTTCTCTACTCTAAAAGATTTTGGAGGAGTAATACCAACGTAACCAACCTTGCCCTCGTTTGCGAGAGGTGCAATTTGGTTAAGTGCAGAAATTTCCAGGTTAAAGCTTACATTTGGACCATACACCCCTAATTTTTTGGATATTATTTCTGCCAGAGGCAGCTCGTGTTGAAACTGGACTCAAGCAAAGATCTTGAGCCGGAGTTTGACCAAGCAGGGCCTAAGTAAAAGCAATCAGAGAATTGAGTGTAGCTCAGTGGCTCAGCGCATGGTTCGTTCACCAGCCCATTCATGTTTGACCATAGTCGAACATATGCATTCACCCATAATAAAAAAAGGTACAGACACGAATACACGTTCAGTGAGACAGCATGTATTCATGCTCTGGAGTTCATAAAATTTCTTAACGTGTGTAGAAGACATGTATACGTGTGTGGGATGTGTATGATATATGTGAGTTGTGTACTTCCTTTAGCAGCAAAAGAAAAAGCAATGGATGTTTCTCAATCATTGTATCTGATCACCTGTTTTTAAGTCCAAAGGAATATTTGATGGAAATTTGGTACAGTCCTGTAGGAACTGCAATTTAAATAATCTCACGGAATCGTCTGTTTCAAAATCAACAATCCAAATTAGTAAAAATATACTGTTTTTAAAAAAATTTAGCCAATCCAAATCATCCGTAAACTCAATCAAATATCCGGAACTGTAAGCACCGTTTTTAAGTTGCGTTTAGCTTGCCAACTTCAGGGAAACCCCGCGCCCGTTTTTGGACATGTGGTCATTGGAATAAAGACAATTCCCAGGCTGGTCAGATCTGACAGTGAACAAACGCTGCAGTGTCCACTTCCAAGCCATGATTCATTTCAGGCCACGTAGAGTGCACCCCGTTGGCCACACAGAAAGACGATGTCCTGGTACGTAGACCTTCAGCATCAGCTCACTGTTGCCGGATTCCTTGAGCATCAGCTCACTACTTAGGGCCTGTTTGTTTCAGTTAGGGATTATAGAAAGCAGTTTTTAAAAACTAGAAGGTTAACAAACAGACAGCTTTTAATTTGGATTGTAACAATCCAGAGTCCAGATTGTTAGAATCCCACAATCCACCTTGGAGGAGCTTTCCTCAGCTTTTTTTTGTACAAAAGACCATAATACCCTTTCACCTTCCAGCAAAATTACAGACCAAGGGTACCACAGACTTTTGCCATGCAGAAACAACAATCCAAATACACTATAATCTAGGTTACCAAACAGTCATCAGCTTTTAACAATCCAGCTTTTAAAATCTGCTTTCTATAATCTCTAGCTGAAACAAACAGGCCCTTAGGCTATCTCCAACGCCCGACGCGAAATCGCGCGAGAGGAGAGAGAGCGATCACGTGGAGGAGAGAGACGAAAAACGCTCGTGAAAGACTAGCAGCGACGACGCGGCCAACATCGCCTTCGCGTTGGCCTCACCGTGCTCGCGCCGCGTGTTGGAGGAGAGAGAGATGCAATGTATATATTGCATGTATTTGTATTGTTGTTATTATTATTATTATTATTTGGAGGTGAATTAAAGAGATAAAAAACTTCTAAAATTAAAAATAGTTTTGAGAGAATTAAAAACAATACTAAGATCTTTTAAAAGTCCGGTGAAAAAATTCAGGTTGAATTATGTTATTTCAACGTGATCGTGCACTGAATTACTTCCACGAGATGTTTGGTTGGCATGGACTAGAGAATTAGCTTGCATGTTGTAGTGAATAAATGTAACGTAGCTTATGTATTTTATCTTACGAATGTGTTGTATCTTAGCCTATGAATGTATTATTATTATGCATTTTTAATTTAATCTATGCGTTATAATCGTTTGTGAACTACGTATTTCCAAAAGTAGCTAAATATTATTATTATCAATAATATTTAATTTGTATTTACATATTTAGTTGTATTTCACATTACGTAATAAATAAAAAAATATTTAACTAAGAATAATAAACACATATAAATATTTTGGACCCACTGCTATCACCACTATACCGCCCCATCATTGGAGGGGTGAGAGCTAGTGGAAGTGCTAGTGAGATGTGGGTCCACACTAACACCTCTCTCCCACCTCCACCATTGAAAGGGGTGAGAGCTAGTGGAGATGCTAGCTGACGTGGCGTCTACGTGGCACCACTACCACCTCCACTAACTCTCCAACCATTGGAGATAGCCTTAGCATCTGCTTTCCCCATTCCTCACTCCCTAGGCAGCTTCCCGTCCGCAACCATCTGAGTTCTTGCTCAATTGCTCGCCATCTTTGCGCAGCCCATCTCGACGTCTACGCCATCTTGTCGTTCCTGGCTGCCTTGCCGGAGATCTTTCGAGGAGACGCCGAGCCGGAGATCGCAGCAGCAAGTTGACATCTCTGCTCAAATCCTGCTCGGTCGCCTCGCCTCGCACCCTTGGGTATGTACAGTTGTACACTACTCTCCTCGTGTAACATGACTGCTACTCTACAAGTGCAAAGATCTGAATCGAACTAGTCTGCCTCCAGCGACGCAGGGATGGCGGAGTCCATGGCCGTGGACGCGGCGCGGTGGGTGGTTGGCAAGGCGCTGAGCCCGCTGTCGGGCGGCTTCGTCGAGGCGTGGGCGGCCAGCTCGGAGCTCGGCCGCAACGTCGGCGCCCTCAAGATGGAGCTCCTGTACGCGCGGGGCATGCTCAGCAACGGCCGCGGCCGGCAGCTCGACAACCCGGACCTGACGGAGCTGCTGCAGAAACTCCGGGATCTGGCGTTCGACGCCGAGGACGTGCTGGACGAGCTCGACTACTTCCGCATCCAGGACGAGCTCGACGGTACCTACGAGGCCGCCGACGAGCATGCCAAGGGCTGCCTCCATGACCTCGCCCTCAACGCTCGTTACACCGCCAAGTTCGTCGGCAGCAAGCTCAAGTTCTCCTCGTCTGCTGCTAGTCGTGATGATCCTGATGACCAAGAAGACGACCCAGCGAGGCGTGGCTGCGCATGGCCATGCGGCGGGCGGAAGGCGCACGCCATGGTCTCGTCACCAAACTCCACCAACGAGGGCGGTGAGGAGAACAGTGGAGGTGTAACATCCCAAAAATTTCAAAAATAATAAAATTGAAAATTTAGAATTTTAAAAATGGGATTGAGTAAACAGTTGAACTAAAACCAGGATTTTCATTTTAAATATTATCTTTTTCTTCATTTTCTAGTTTGTCAACCAAAAGAAAAGAACAAGTTGCTACATTAAAACTTTTTGGCCAAAATAAACAAACTTTGAAAATGAATTAAGAGGGTAATCTTACATTGAATTCCCATCTTTTCTAAGACCTTTTCAACCATAATAATTATTCTTGAATTTTGGGTTTAAAAGGAAAAACCAACGAATGAAATGAGTAAATGAGTAAAAGTAAAAAGGTAAAAGATAAAAGTAAAAAGCCAGTAAAATGCCATTAAACTATGGGAATTATTCACAACATCTTTTAGCTGTCCAAAGATTTTAATGAGATAGGTAAAGAAGTAAAATATAAAGTAGCATGTTTCAACTTCAAGACATGACATGACAGAATTCTTCAAAAATAATCAAAGATTATCTATGGCTAAAAATTTTATCATGTCTTCCTCATAACATACTTAACCCATGGTAAAAATATCAAAAACTAATAATTACTTTTATAGCCGTTTAAAATTCTAAAATAGAGAACTTGAAAATCTGAAATCTGCAATGTCGAATTTTTATTAAATAATGGAGTATGGTTTTGAGCTACAAATTTTACAGAAACATCCTTAGCTCAAATTCATTTGAAAAACAATGTTTCGGAAATAATATACTTTATTTACTCTTAAAGAAAAATCAAAACAGAAACAAGGATTTGGAGCAGTCAGTCTTTTAATTGCCAAATCCAACACCTTAATAAAACTCAAACAAACATCAAGCAACATGCTATAGTAAATAATTTTGTAAAATACTAGAGAACAAATGGAGAATGAATATAAATTTTCTAGACTTGTTCAACACCTTTCACTTAGCTTAAAAATTCAAAAACAGACTAGAAAACAGCCAACTTTGAAGAATTACTGTTCTCAAACCACAAAGGATAATGAAATGAAACCAAAGAAAATGGAAAGTAGAACTCCTTGGCTATCTACTCAAAAATTTGCAGAATTTTTCAACCCCATCTTCACCCTTTGCCAAGCCTGCCCATTTGGCATGTCAACTCCTAGCCTAAATCATTTCAAATGCTAGGAACAGCCGTTGCAGCCGAGAGAACTTGGAGATGTGTCTCTGGCAGGGTGGCCCCACTTGTTCTTGGGCCCACTGGCCAGCCCTCCTCCCTTCTCTCCTTCCCTTTCTCCTCTCCTGCTCTTGCCTGAGTGCTGCCACGGCGTCTCTTTTTCTTCACAGCGAGCTGCCCCGGCAGGGATTCTCAGCCACGCGGCTGCAGCAACCTGTGTCCCAGCCGTGCTGTCGCCTCAAGCTTCGCCGCCTCCGCCACCAGCTGCATTAAAGCCAGCAGGACTGTCTCCTCCACTCCTTTGCTCGCTGCTGCTGCTCTCCTTGCTGTGGATCACGCCCAGCCAAGCAGCACCGAGCCAGGCGTTGATCTACTGCAGACCAGGTGAGCTAGCCATCTCTTCCTTGCGCAGCTTGCTCCATCTCCTGATCATTTCCCTACCACTCCGCATGCAGCCAACGAAGCCATCTCCTCTCACCCGTTGCTTGCTGCTACTCCCTGCCGAAGAACTCATCTGGCCAAGCAAAGCATCGAGCCAAGTTCTTCTCCAACCGAAGCATCAGGTGAGCGGACTCATTTCTTGCATGCGCAGCTACTACTCCTTCTCCTGAGGTTCTCCGCCATGCATGCAGGCTGCGCCGACGCCAGGGACACTCCTCTGCCGAGCCCTCTCATTCTCCAACCCCTTCTCCATTACTTGAGCAAAGCCCAGAACCAGCCCAGCCAAGCTCGCCATTGTTGGATTTTTTGGAGCTCAAAGGTCTGAGGGTAAGCTCAAGTATTATAGCACGAGGCTTGGTCACAAGAAAGTGAATGGCGTAGTGGTAGTGCTGCAGTGATGCATTCTGGAGATCCCTAGTTCGAATCCCTCTCCAGCATATTTTTCTATTTTTTTGCCCTATGCACTAAAACCCTCATATCTTTTGCTGCGGATCTCCGATTAACACAAACTTAGTTTCTAAACTTGAGTTACTCAGTAGGGATTCAGATTATGCAAGAAAACATTATATGTTGCATGCCACAAAAACTTTTAATTAGCGATGAATGAAAGCCATGATTTGTATGTTATGAAGGAACTATGTGAACCCTAGCTCTAAAAATTGTGAAATAAATCGAGCATGCTCCTGCAATCTTAAATGATCCATTTCTGTAAAAATATTTAGGATTTAATGTGTTTTGCATCAAAAAGTTAATTGCGCAAAGCCTTAATATCATGCAAGATTCAAATAGTTAAAATATGGATTAAATGGACTCAAAATTGGTGAAACCAGTTTGGATGCAATCTTGGGTTTGTATAGATCACAAGTATATAAAAACATTTAAGTTTCGCCTCGGTTTGCTATATTTTCTCACTAATCAAAACATGCGATCGGTAAATCGGCCGATTGGCCGAAACGTCCAAAAAGAACCCTAAATGCGACAAAACTGAATGCTATAACCCTAGAATGACATATTATTGCTTGCTGAGTGAAAATGGAATCATATTGAACACCTTTGAGTTAGGTCATACTAAGCCGCAATGGACTTTGTATGAAAAACATCTTTAACGTAGGTGAAAAGATCTCGAAACCAACTTTAAAACATTTCTAGGATTGTTTCCTATTAACACCTGAAATGTGAATCAAAAATCATGTGTAGCGTAGTCGCAAACTTAAAATGAATCTTGGCCGATTTAACATTTTTACTATGATCATTTAGGCTATTTCAACAGTAGATAAAATAACCTGTCTAAATACTAAAACTTATAAAACTAGTGTAGAAATGGTCTACATTGTTTGTTCTATCATATTCCATAGAAAGATTCTTATTTCATTAAGATTTGCATATTAAATTCATTAGCTCAATACCCTTAAGTGATAATTGCAAACTTGCATTTTTGGCCGATTGTGAATAGTATAACATTTATAAGGTCACATAAGCCTTATCAATAATGAATATAATATCTTGCTTAAACCCTAAAACTTATGAAATCAGTTTAGAATAACAAACCAAAGTATAGGCTATCCAATTATGAAAAGATAATCTCAATTAGCCATAATCTGCATATTAATCTTATTATCCTAACAACCGTAAGTATTCATATTCTGTAGTTCGAATATAAGCGAATGAACATTAGTTACAAATAAGGAATCATTAATTGTAACATTTGTATCACCAAAACCTTCCCAAATATCATGTAAATAATACTAGTAACCTAAATCAATAGATTAGCTTTTTATAACTAGAATATTAATTAAATGTTGCTTTGAATCGAATCCTAATTAAAGGTAAGAATTCACCTTAAGCATAAGATGATCATATCTATTTAATCTCAAACAATCTTTGCATCTTGAATTCGAAGTTATAAATACTAAAACCCACCATGAACTTGGTAAGATTTAATTTGGTAATTTTGTCTGATTTCTTTTTGTCCCATTTTGATTCGATGTTATTTGCTTTTGTCTCGGTTATTATTATTCGACGCATAGACGACGATAATTCGGATTCGGTTATTAACGACATCGACTTTGATCCGGATTATATTCCTGACGACGAGCAACCAGGCAAGCACCTCCTTTGACCATTTTGATCCCATATTTGCAAAGTTATGTTGCTTTATCAAACTATATGCATGCGTGTATGTTTTAAACTTGCTATATTGTGGGTGATGGTAGCTAAATCCAATTGTATGCACTTCCATTACCTTGACATTTGAATTCTGCCATTGTAACCTAGTTATGGTGTAGACAATACTTGATGTCACTTGGGTAATAATTGCAAATTATCTTATGCTCATGCTTAGACTTGCTCTCTAGGTTGGTTTTAAAATGATGGGAGATGTTTCAACTACATTGAGCAAACTTTGTTTAAATTGAACGGAACCGAGGTATGGTTTCCGTGTATCTTGATAAAATTCCAACTCAAACCTTATGATTTAGACGCGGGCGAGTTATTACTTAACTTGAGGCGTGAAATGGACCTCACGCCTAGTTAGGGGGAGATCCTCGCCCGGGTCAATTAAGGACCGAACTTGATGCTATCACCTAAGTGTTTTGGTGCAACCACATGTGCTAGTATGGGATAGCCTAAGCTCACTAGATTAGTTAGAGTTTAGCCTTGCATGTTGGTAGGCCGAAGTAGTATGGACGATCCGACGGATTGGAGTCGTTCTAGGTGCTCCCTTCACCGAGGTGTTGGGGCCCAAGCATTCCAATACAACGGTGCATGCCTTGTCATGGGGAGAGTTCGCGATGGGGCACCATCGGTCCAGATCTCCGAAGCTGTGGCAAGGGTTTAACATCATGTCAGCCGGTGCAAGGCTAAGCTTTAACTAGTTGAGCGGCCGTCCACATCTAGCAAATCGATGCAGTGAGTATCGCGAGGCATGGTTGACATGATTGCTAGAATGTGTCATGTGGGTAAAGTGTACACTCTCTGCAGAGATTAAAATCTAATTAATTAGCCGTGCTCGCGGTCATGAGCAACTTGGGAGAGTAATGTCAAGTATAGTCTTTTGTTTTTGCTAAAACTTTTGGAAATGGTGTTGGAATGAGTTGGTGGATTGGGAAGCCATTGGTGGCTGTTTTTATTGTTGATCACAGCCATGGAGGGCTGTGAATTGTCATCTATGAACTCTACTTACTGTTAATTAGCTTCATATTAAATGCTCTTTACAAATTGTTACCGTTTTATGAATCTTTTGCTTGCAAACAAAATCTGCCTTATGCTGAAATGAGACTAGTGTAGAAGCTTGATTCCTTGATATAGCCCTGCATTTACTGTATTTCCATACACTAAAGTCTTGCAGTACATACGTGTACTCACGGTTGCTTAATCCTAACAATATAGACGACGGTATGGAAGAACTCCCGACGGCACATACTTTACTCCGGGTCCGACAATGATGTTGATGGATGAACTTGGGCTTTTCCAAGTCGGTTGCCTTTGGGTTTTATGGATGGGCATACCGCTGTCCTACTTTTGGTATATGTTTAATTCCGCTGCAATTTACTCTTTTGACATGTAACATTTGGCCGGTCGGCCACTACTTGTAATAGTAAGTAGTTGTAATAGTTGTAGTTTATGTTTATGTTATTCCAACTGCTTAGAATCATGTGTATGTGTTGCGATACATCTCGAATGCGGGATATGTGGGTGCTAGGCGTTGATCTTGGGAACTAGCACTAGACACATATCCGGGTACCTGGAATTGTCATCAACCATCGATGCATACACTCGTGCAACCGTCGTTCTTTGGTTATTGCTCTTGCTCCCCTTGGAGAGTGCGGGCGATACCAAGGTCCTGAGACGGATGGCGAATGCTATCTTGCGGATGAGTTGGTCTCAATCCCGGTATGGTTGTTGGAATGGAATCGAAACTCCCATGGGCGCGTAAGTGTATGCGGTGCGACTATGTGGCTCATATTTGCTTGAGTGAGGGCCATTTAGTCAATACTCCGTGCACGGGACTTTTGGGTGGCAGTGAGCATACACTTAAGTGGAGTATGGGTGTCACCTCTAAGTCTAACGCATGTGTGAGGATCGATTCATACTTCCGGGTGCCCACAGGAGGCAACCGCAAGCACTCTTCCAGTGTGCGCAACACCGTCGAAGCTGTCGGTAAACACCTCCCCTGCTACTCTTTTCCACTCGTGAAAGATGGCGATGACGCCGGCATGTCAAGTTCGAACATGGCTGGAAGTGGACGGCGGCTGCTCTGCGGCGCCTGGGCCTGGCCGTGCAAGGCGCAACAGAGCAAGCGTGCCGTGCAAACACCAAAATTGAAGTTTGATAGGGTGCAAATTTCTGCAAGAACGAAGGACATCATAGAGGAGTTGAAACCAGTATGTGCTAAGGTCTCCACCGTTCTTAATATGGAGTTACTGGGTTCTAGTCGTAGCTCTACACCGGACATTGCCAAGAGTCGTCCTATCACCACCCAGGACAGTATACTTAGTATAGAGCGTAAGCTGTACGGCAGGGACACAGCCAAGAACGACATTATACATGACATCACTAAGGGTAAATACTGTGAAAAGGGCCTCACTGTCCTTCCCATTGTTGGCCCGGGCGGCATAGGGAAGACAACCCTCACGCAATACATCTATGAAGAAGTTGAGGACCATTTTGAGGTGAAGATTTGGGTATGTGTGTCTCTCAATTTCAGTGCGCAGAGGTTGACTGAAGAGATTGAGAAGTTAGTCCCTAATCTCGATAAAGAGGAGAAAGGCAATCCAGGTAAGTTGATTGAGAAGGGCGGCAACTGGAGAAGGGCGGCGGCCTGATCGCCCTATGCGGCCGCGCGCCGGGCGAGTTGAATTCGGCGCGGCGCGTCGGTGATCTCCAATCCGATCCGCGGCTCGGCGCTACCATGTTTGGTGAGTTCATGGTATTTCTTAGTTCATGGGATCTGCCCGGCCGATCGCAACAGCCGATCGGCGGCGGGCTGGATCTATCTCTCTCTCTGTGAGGGCGTGCGGCGGGCTAGTGGCCCGCGCCATCGCTGCGGAGGGCAGGAGGCGGTGGCTCCATGTTGGGCGGGTCGTGCGGATCGGGCATGATCGGTTAGTTTCTTCCAATTGGGGGGAGAGGGGAAGGATCTGGATGAGGTGACACCATGGCGGTCGTGCTCGTTCCTTTCCGATGGCCTTCATTCGGCCCCTGTTGCCGGAGGCAAATTCGATCCTCTTGCTGACAATCTTGCCTTTGTTCTTGAGTCCAATCTCGGCGAAGTGCAACCGGATGTCTGCATATTTGGTAACGATGCTTTAAGAATCTATTCAAAGTTTGATGGATGGATCAAGTCGATGTGTTCTTCGCTTTCGGTTCTGTTGTTTCGTCGATCTGGAATGTTCTTTGTCATTCATTCGAATTTGAATGGTCTTTGGGCGGTTGGTGGTGGTGACTGCGGTATTCTTGGTGGCGATCGATTTCATGGTCGCAGCTATGGTGATCAACTTCATCCTGCTCGTGGAGGTCTTCGTTGCCCAAGATTTCAAGGGCGTGGTTGTGGATGGTATGGAATCCGTGCTCGCGTTCAAGATTTTGGGGGCCGCGCTGATTCAAATAGTTGCGGTGTTCTTGCTGGTGGCGTCCAGAATGTTGGAAACCCTGAGGACTTCTGGTCTGCTTCTGCGGATAAGGTTCCTGATGATGTTATCGCTAAGCAATCCAATGAAAAGAGGGAGTGCTCTGCAATCCAGGCTGGTAGTAATAAAGTCTACATTCAGGGGAACATGCTGGATGCGGTTTTGGGCTCTATTGCAGTCTGAGAACAACAGGAGACCATTATTGGTTTGCAATGCATTGGAGGTTGTGGCGTTGGACATTTTTTCCAAGAATGGATGGAGAAGCAATTATAGAATTTGCTTTTAATTTTACACTCTCTTTGTCTCTATGCGGATGTGATATTTGTAAGAACTCGGCTGTGTGCAATTGCAGAGGCCGGATTTTAATCCTTTATCAACAAAAAAAAAGGTAAGTTGATTGAGCAAAGGTTAAAACAGAAGAAGTTTTTGCTTGTATTGGATGATATGTGGAATTTTAGTACTGAGGATGAGTGGAAAAGATTCCTAGTGCCCTTCCAAAAAGGACAAAGAAAGGGTAACATAATTCTAGTCACAACCCGTTTTCCAAAAGTAGCAGAAATGGTTAAAACAAGTGATTATGCTATACCACTCGAAGGGTTGGGCCATGAAGAGTTTTGGAAGTTGTTCCTAGCATATCTGTTTGGTGACAAGCAATCAGGAAAAGAACATAGTGATTTGCTCGACATTGGATAAGAGATAGTGAAAAAACTAAAAGGCTCCCCTCTTGCAGCAAAAACCGTTGGTAGATTATTGAGAAACCGACTTGATCGGGATGAATGGACGAGAGTCCTAGAAAGCAAAGAATGGGAATTACAAAGTGGTGAGAATGATATCATGCCAGCATTGAAGCTTAGCTATGACTATCTCCCTTTCCATCTACAACAATGTTTTATCTACTGCGCTTTATTTCCTGAAGATTACACATTTAAAAAGGAGGAGCTAATTCACCTATGGATTGGACTAAATGTTTTACATTCATATGGTCAAAACAAAAGAATTGAAGATACAGGAGGAAGCTATTTGGATGAATTGGTTAATCATGGATTTTTAAAAATGGTTGAAAAGCCAGATGGGCATCCTTGCTACCTTCTCCATGACCTACTACATGAGTTAGCGTTGAAGGTTTCATCACACGAATGTCTCAGTATATATAGGTACAATGTGAGATCCATACAAATTCCCCCATCTATACGTCACTTTGTCTATCATTATAGATGATACAGACGTCAAGGACAGAGAAGCTTTTGAAAATCATAAGAAGGATTTGTGTACACTAGATAAGAGATTGAAAGTTGAAAACCTACACTCTCTGATGTTATTTGGAGAATACCATGGAAGCTTTGCCAAGATTTTTGCTAATCTCTTTAGGGAAGCAAAAGCCCTTCGTGTTATTTTGTTGCTTGAAGCATCCTACAATGTGAAAGAACTGTTGCACGACTTTTCGAAACTAGTCCATCTTCGTTACTTACGGATTGAGGGTGGATATTCTGTGGAACTAAGTCTACCCAGCACTATTTCAAGATTTTATCACCTAACGGTGCTGGATCTAAAAAGATACTATGGTCGCTTTGATTTACCAAGGGATATAAGCAACCTTGTAAAGATGCGACATTTTCTTGTCCAGGACACGAAACTTCATTCTAGCATTTTGAGGTTGGAAAACTAAAATATCTGCAAGAGTTGAGAAGATTTGAAGTCAAAAAACATATTAATGGTTTTGTAATGCTAGGGCAATTGATAGAGATCGGAGGATCACTGCATATTTGTAATCTTGAAAATGTGCAAGTAAAAGAAGCAGTGGATGAAGCCAAACTAATGCACAAAAACCGCTTACATGAGTTGATATTAGAATGGGATATCAGTCGATCCAACAAAGATCCTATGCAAGAAGAGTCTGTTCTTGAAAGTCTTAAGCCGCATAGCAATCTTCGGAAGCTACGCATTAGAGGGCATGGAGGCACTACTTGCCCGACATGGCTAGGCGTGAACCTTTCCACTAAAAGTTTGGAATCTCTTTGTCTGGATGATATAGCTTGGAACAAACTTCCAGCCCTGGGGGAGTTATGGATGGTTAACGAGCAAGGTGAAGAGTTTCAAGGTTGTATCACATGTCAAAGCTTTCAGAATTTGAGAAGGCTAGAACTTGTTAAGATAGCAAGATTGAAAAAATGGGTTGGACATGGCACTTGTCACTTGTTCTCTCACCTGGAAGTACTCATCATTAGATGTTGCTCTGAACTCCTGGAGTTGCCATTTTCAAATTCAACCTGCGATCAACCAGAGCAAGAGGCCAACATTGACAGGTTTCCTAAACTACGGGAGCTCGATATTGTAGACTGCCCAAAGCTATCGTCATTGCCTCCTATCCCTTGGAAACGTGGGCCGTGCTCTGCTTACATAGCACGAGTCGGATTAGGTTTTGAGCGGCTACATTACTTAAAAGATTACAGATCGGTATCATATTTGAACATTAAGGGAAATGGTGGTCAGGATAGCGGGTCCTGGAAGATGCTGGCCTTTGAAAATCTAATTGAACTGAAAGAGCTGCAGATGGAGAAATGCCCTCCTCTACGTCTGGATCACCTCCAAATGCTGACTTCTCTGAAAACCCTGAAGATAGGTGATTCGAGTAGCGTATTTTTTATGGTCGAAAGTGAGGGCCATGTCAGGTGCGCGCTTCCAGTTGAGCGCATCACGATCGATCGGTGGGGAGCTAGTGGCAAGGAATTGACAGAGCTGCTCTCTCATTTCCCGAAGCTCACAGAGTTGAATTTAGATGATTGTAAGGAGATTACAGGGTTGGGTGTGGTGGAGCAGCGAACGATGGCAACACCCGCACCATGGTCATCTTCTTCTGCAGGTAATGAAATGGAGCATGCACAAACTGGACAGCAGCAGATAAGACGAGGAGGCGGGGAAACAGCAGCATCAGCAGCAGGACTGCTGCTCTTGCCTCCCCAACTACACGACTTGCGTATCTTCAACAGCCCAGAGCTAAGCCTCCGCACCAGTTCACTCGACGACGAGACAGCCGGAGAAGGAGAGCTCCAAGGTCTGCACTCCCTCCGATCATTGTGGATAAAGGGTTGCCCCAAGTTTCTCTCCTCCTATAAGTTCTCCTCCTCTTCTGGTTTCCCCTTCCCGACCTCCCTGCAGTACCTCACTCTTGTCGGCGCGGAGGGCATGGAGACACTGGCGCCTCTCTCAAACCTCACCTCTCTCACCAAATTAGACATGAGCAACTGCGGAGATGTAAGAGGCGAGGGTTTATGGCCTCTCCTCACCCAAGGTCACCTCATCAAATTATTTGTCAACAAAACCCCCAAATTCTTCGTCGGTTCCGAGCCCTCGCTTGTTTGCCATCCCTCCAAACCGTTGGATCTGCGGACGGATGACGTCGCAGGAGTCCTTGTTGCGCCCATCCGTAGCCTCCTCTCTTCCTCCCTCACCATGTTATCCTTTCAAAGAGGTGGAGCGCTTCACAAAGGAGCAAGAGGAGGCCCTTCGCCTCCTCACCTCCCTCCAGGAACTTCGATTTCGGTGCTGCGACAAGCTGCAGTGCCTCCCTGCAGGGCTACATAGGCTTACCAACCTAAAGGAATTAGAGATCCAGGATTGTCCAGCCATCCGGTCGCTGCCCAAGGGCGGCCTCCCGAGTTCTCTGCGGGTATTAAATGTCTCTAATAGCAAGAGCGAGGAGCTAAGAAGGCAGTGGCGCAAGTATACAGGAACCATTCCAATAATCTATGCCTGACTAATCCAAGGTAAACAGACACTTCCTTTCTTGTACTCCTCCCCCCTCCCCATTAAGTTCCCTTGCTTTGCCTTGTCGAAGTGAATTCTCTTTTTTTTTTGGTTCATCGCAGTTAATCTGTCCTCTAAATAACCCACTTGATTTAACCTGCTGTGCAGAACTCTTCTTCAATTTGTTCATTCTTCTGGCCTCGAACAACTCTGTCTGTCTGTATCTCAGCACAGTTCCGAGTTGTCAGGCATGAGCATCTCGGATTGCGCATTCCCCCGTTCTGTATATCAGACTGGTTAGTATATGCAAAAATTATCCCTCACTGTTTAGAAATTTAATAGAGTGTGTTGATCTTCAGCTTGTTGTTTTGGTTATCTAGGAACTTTTCCCGTCATATTTTTTTATTTATTCCGGACTGCGAGTATTAGAGTTCATGCAACTATTGACAGAAAACAATTTGCTCATTTACACAGCAAACTTTCTCTAATTGTCCTTGTAGTACCCTTTAGGCCAGGGGCGGACCCAGGAAGAAATTATAGGTGGGGCAGGTTTAAAGTAGTATTAAAACGCTAAAAAGAATGTAATGTACGTAACAACAATAGTACTATTAAAGAAACATACATAAAGAAACAATTCAGTTCTAAGTTAGATTCGGTTCTAAGCAAAAAGCACGTAACTTCTAACTTCAAATGCTAATCCACATCCAACAAATGCTTTCATCAGAGTTAAGGACGATAGGACTTACCGACTTATCAAGCTGCTCAACTAGTCGAATCTGACATGTCGCAGCTCGCGACCTCGCAGATGGGCTCGTCTCGTCGGCCTCGGCGTCGGCCGTCGGGCGATGGCACCACCGTCACACCACCGGAAGGCGGAAGCGCAAGAGATCGGAAGCTGTCTTTGTGGTGTGGCCAAGGAGTACTAGTCATGCAAATGACAAACAAGAAGTCAAGTGCCCAACGTTTCTTGCTTAGTGCAACATTCCAACTTCCAAATATGTTGGGTCTATACATATGCAGTATATACAACATACCTTGACCTTGTAAATTGTAGGTGGGGCAGCAGCCCAAGCTGCCCCACCGTTGGGTCCGCCCCTGCTTTAGGCCTTTACCATTCGCCCTGTAAGGTTTGGTTCTGATTAAACTGATAATGTCGGGATAGAATGTGCCAATGTGCAAAGTAGCATATCTGATCAGCTGGACCTTTTTCGAGTGAGTAAATGCCAGATAATGTATTTCTAGTTCTACAAATGGGGTTAAAGTCGAAATTGAATCTGCAAAGTTGTTTGTCTGATCAACGTTAGTTTTTTTCCACTGCTCTACTATCAATATGGATTACCGTGGCATGCATGTGATTGTTTTTCATTTATCATTTTACGTTTGTGACGGGATTACACAATTGGCGTTACATTCGAAATTGAATACTGCTCCGTTGTCAGGATTGCAGTAGGATCGGACATTCTTTTTTCCTCGTATGATTGTGCAATCCTCATTGTTTCCATCAGCTTTTGACAACAAATAACTAACACTTATTTGTCACATGAGAACCATAATTTTGCAATTGTTTTTCATATATAATTTTAGTTTTGTGATGGCATCAACTTGCTCAATCTACTCTCCTCCATAAGGTCACACCCTATATGAAATTAAGGTGCTGCTAACATAAAGTCAGTTTTATAATTTCTATGTTCTTTTCTAAGAAAGAATGTTAAAAATCTATTTTCTCTTGTTTCAAACATTCAGAATTGGATTTTTCAATTGCCTGAATTAGCTGTGGCTCAAATTCAAATATGTCAAAGGAGACTACTGGTTTGAATTAGCTGTGGCGCCGGGGAAGGGCTGCAGAGGCTGCATGCGACAGTTCAGCAAAAAGTATTTTCAGCCCTCTCATATTTCTTGGATCAGATTGAATGAAGTGGTGTACTTGTAAGGACTTGAAGTGTCAGGCTGAGATTACAAGCGATGATTGGCCCTGTTTCCAGAAAGTGTAAGGCAGTAAGGCCCACAGCACTGAAAACATGAGGTTTGTTTATTTGTTTGTGAACACTTGACCCCCTTTTAGATACTAATAGTGAATGGATTTGCATGCATACCTACGATAGTAGGACTATACAGTTGATCTTGGTTGGGTCATATTTTGTGGTCATATACTCTTGTCACATTCACAGTTGTAATGGTCTTGTCAAATTCAACATCTCTATTCATAGTTCATGCATGTCCTGGTTCTATTTATTTCCCATTACAGTCATTATTTTCCTTGCTGTGCACTGTGCAGATCACAGTTAAGTTCTTGCTGTCAGTAGGGCTGAGCTTTTCTACTATTTTTCGAGATCATGCAGGAGAATTGCGTGCCATTCCATTAAGCGAGAGAAAAGTTCGATGTATACAGACGACCTGGACCATATTAGCTAGTGCAACCCGGAGAATCACGGGGTATTTCGATATTTGACACTCAATTCGTATGCCGTTCAGGCTCTGTGTATGACATGTGGGTCCATCTAAGTCAATGACAGTGGGCCAGGGTGTCAAATATCGAAAAATTCGTCTTTAAAGGGTGTCAAATTTCGAAATCTCTCGAGAATCACAGCCCTAATAAAGCAAAGGTAAACTACAGGAGACCAACAAGTAGTACAAGCCTTTAAACGAGAATCGCCGGCAGAGCAGTAACTGGACTGAAGAGCAACCATAGTAGAACTGATGCAATAACCTGTGTATGGCTTCAGATGCTAAACCAATGTCATATCTTGGTAATTGGAAAATGTTGGATATATGTAAGCTTTCAGGCATCTGCTTGGAAATCTTTGGTATGATTGAGAACAGGGTTTTACATCTTTTGTTATATGACGGTAAGTCGGTGATGCAAAATTGCAAATTGGGGTATGGTATACATTTCGGAAGTAACATGTAATGTCTTGTATTCAAAATGAACTTATGTTCACTGATGCATCAAGTCTATTGGTCGCTGCTGTTTGTAAGATGAGAGTCTGTGACAACAGGAAGTGAAAAAACTGACAAATGGTAATTTTGATGAAACATGCATCGATCCAATGCTACTTTTATTAAACGATCATAGTTTTTATTTAGGATTTAACATGAAGTTCTTTGAGCTGTAGACCTATCCAAAATCCGAAATTTCACCCGAAATTTCAATAGATTTCAACTGATCGAAAAATGGTTCAAATGATGACGAAAATTTTGAATTTTTTTTAAGGTTCCTGACACATCAGAGATGTTCTCATTAAATTTTCAGGTGATTATCAAATCGGAGGAATTTTTAAAAATTTAAATATCGCTACTGTCCTAATAAAATGCTGACCGACAAGTTTGAACCGAATGAAAATTAGAACAAATGAGGATATAAAATTTTGAAATTTTTTTGTGGATGGTCTTGACACATCCATAATAAGCGTCATGAATTTTTAAAAATTCAAACATTGCTACTATCATTTTAAAAGGCTTACCGGCAAATTTGAAAGAAATGAAAAATTGTCCAAACCACGTTATAAAATTTTGAAAATTTTTGTGGATGGTCCTGATGTAGCATTAACGGTTATATAAAAATTTTAGATAATTATCATGCTTAAATAATTCTGACAGTGCTACGTCATAATAAAAGCCCGATGATCAATACATAGATTTGCTTTAGCAATAAAAAAAGATTTAAAATTTTTGAAAATTTTACAGAAGGTTGATATGGAAATGCTTAATATCTCATAAAAATTTTGAATCATGATCGCACTCCAGTGAATTTATAAACTTCTTATAAAGAATAGTACCATTTATGCTCTTTCTCTTATTGATTTTTGAAATATAATATAACAAATAAAGTTCAGTGCTTACATAGATTTGATTGAGCAAACAAAAATTAAATTTTTTAAAATTTTATATAATGGTACTGAGGCAATTCTTAATCTCTCGTAAAAATTTGAGATCATGATCACACTCGAGAAAATTTATAAATTTTTGACAAGGTAACTGTCCAATAATGTTCATTCATTTTTAATTTTTTAAAGATAATAAATGAAGTTCAATTATTCTGAAAATTTTTCTATATGATCCTACACTACTCAAGATAGTACCATAAAATTTTTAGCTCATTATCAAGCTTGCAAAATTTTATAAAAATCTAATAGTGTTTCTGCCAAAATTTTAAAATGTCTCAAAAATTCATTTTTTCAACAAATTTTCGTAGAAGGTCACTTTCTTATGGGTCATTGGACCAAATCTTCTTGCTCCTCGGGGCTTTCGGTTGTGGCTGGCTTTGAGGTTTCTTAGTTACGGCTGCTTTCGGTTTGTGGCTGAGGAAATGGGTGGCTGCACTTGTTGCCTTGTTGGTTTGGGAGAAATGGTGAAGGGCTGAGCACATGTACTGGTTTGGCTCAAATGATGGGAAGATGCATTGCATGCTTGAGCTAGCCCTACTGGCTATGGCTGCCGTGCATGAACAAGGGGAGATGCATTCTCCTAAGATTTTGACTACGTGGTGGCTTACCTTTTTACCATCCCATCTTTACCTTTCTACTGTGTTACCACATTACACTGCCTTCACTTCACTTCATTGCTACCTCCCTGCTACTCCAGGTATGAATGACATGCTAGTGCAATAACTGTGCACATGATTAATTAGCAAGGCTCAAGCTTAATTGATAGCTCCCTAATGCATACTTAATGGCTAATGAGAATGATCATGTTATGATTATGCTTTGATGATGGAGGGATTAGGGGATTAAGGGGGAGGGTCCTCACATTATGTATCGTTATCAGATGTTTACCGCTTCATCTGATGAGATTTTTGCATCAGCTGCAGCACCTGGTCCTGTAGGAAGTGGTGCATGCTCCGGTTCCTCATCTGAAAGGTTGGAAAAGATAGCAATACTGCAATAGTCTCTGCTTTTTGTGACAAATGAGCAGCACTCTGTTTTCTATCTCGCTTACTGGTTTGCTCCAACCGTTTTGCAGCCTCCTGGAAGAAATCAAAATAGTTCCGTTAGTGTAACAGGAGAGGAAATAAAAGAAGGGAAGATAAACAATAACTGTTCATAAAGATGGCAAGGTAATTGCAAAAAGATTACCCTTTTGATTATGTTCTCTTTCTTCCATGTCTCAACACCCTTCAGAAAAGCTTTAGTTGATGTGCCTATGATTTAATTTGGAGATGCAAACTAAGGCCACTCATGAACTACTACATAAGCAAATGAAAGCTGTGTTGGGATGATTTGAGCATATAGGAAAAGGATTATCAGGGGAATTGTGACCAGCCAGTCGGGGAATATAACATTGAAAATAACACCGATGCTGATCCCGAGCATTAGCATGGGCTGGATGAGAAGGGCTAGGTCATAGTCAATCACCGTCATGTCCAAAGTGGGATGTTTCAGCTTGAGATTGTAGTGCACAGTTGAGACAGCTGCACCCATGATCATTCCTGTTCCAAAGAGTACAACATCTCAATAAAACTAACCAAACTAACACAAAATGTGCATTTAAATATTTTTGTATTGTTCATCTACAGATTTTTCTTTGAATGCCACCTCTATTTGGAATTTGTTACCCTTCTTAATACCACCTCTATTATCTCTGAACCGTAAATTCAATTCTGTCGGCGTTTTTTACCGCACAGGACCCTACCTACAGACGGGGTTTCTCCCAACAAGGAGACTATGGTTCGGTAGAGGGAATCTTCATGGCCGGAAACCCTAATAAGTCTCGCAAAGGACTCTGAGGCCTAACAACCAAAAAGAAAGACACCGCAATATACCCAGGTTCAGGCCCCCTGAGGCGGGTAATAGCCCTACGTCCTGCAAGATCTTCGTTTATGTGTTTGAAGCTAGTTACAACTCCGTGCGGTAGTTATTTTCCTCCCCGAAGGTGACGGGGAGGCGCACTTGACCCAGGGGAACCGAGCCAGCCCCCGAGGCTATCCCGTAGAAGGGCAACGCCAGACGCAGATCCCGTTGTGGGATCTGGAGCGCCCGAAATGCCTTAGAGGACAGGAGGTTGATGGAGCTCCCTCCGTCCACTAGCACACGCCCTAGCCTCATATTCCGGACCGTGGGAGATACCACGATCGGGAGATACCCTATGCCGGTGGTGCTCTCAGGGTGGTCGGCCTGACTGAATGTGATCGGCTCCTCCGACCATTTCAGCATCTGACCCGCCCCTGCACTCAACCGTTTGTAGGCGGCGTTGGAGGAAAAGGTGGCCGAGACACCATGAATGTACACCATAGTGTGGTCTGCCTGCTGGAAAGCCAGCGAGGCAAGGTCTTTGTCTTGGTCGTCATCGTGGGGGCGGCGCTCCTTAAGCCACTGCTCTACCATCCTACTCACAACCTGGCATCCATCCAGGTCGTGAGTGTTGGTCCTGTAGATCAGGCAGTAAAGCTTGCCCTCCTTCCGCTCGCGGCGGTCATTCCTCTGACCGCGGCGATCATCGCGCCGGTCACGGCGGTCGCGCCTCCGTGACCCGGTATCCTTGCGGTCGCGCTCGATGGTCAAGACCCGCCTGGTCTCACCCGTCTCACACCTCCGCGCCTTCTTGTTTGCAGGGCCGGGACCCCTCGAGGTTCTGGCTTCGTCCCTGCCTCGGCCACCCGTGGGGCCGGATGCCAGCCCTCTTGCCTCCGCTGTCCGCGCACACTTATGCGCGAGGGAGAAAAGCTTCGGAGGTGGTGTTGATGGTTCGGGTGGCCATCTTCTCTCTCATCTTGCGGTCTCGAACGCCTCTCCAAAAGGCGATGACGACTGACTGCTCTGAGATATGGGGGATCGTGTTGCGGCAGTGGCTGAACCGCCGAATGAAGTTGGTGGTGCCATCATACTTCTCAATGAATACCAGGCGAAACCTGTCGGGCCACGCCACGCGGCGTAGCCGTCGGGAGAACGCCTGGCACCCAGTGCCATAGGGGGAGTCCGGTCGTCCGCTTGAACCCTGGTCCAGAGACCGTGCCGGGGAGTGCAGAGCTTGACTCCCTAAAGAGTCGGAGGAGTGAACCTCCTCCTTGCCCGAAGGTGAGAGTCACGAGAGGCACTCTCACCACCAGGAGCTATCCGCTTGTCGTGGCCTTGCTCCTGGGCCCGGCGGCGCTGCAGGTGACCGCGCAGATCATCACCGCGCCGCCGGTGGTATTCCTCCAAATGAGTCCTCAGGTCCCCACGGTCCCTTGCGGAACCAGGACCCGCACCTTGCACGCCCTTTCCTTTGCTCTGGCCCCCTGGCCAGAGCTTTTCCCGCTTGGGCAGCTAGACGTTTGGGTGCGGTCGGCATGCACCCTCGGTTGAGGAGTACCGACGGTACTCGGCCGGTCAAGAAGTCCCACGCGGAGCTGGGCCGCGTCCACGAGACCGGTGATGTCCCCCAGCTACGACGTGGCCGGGGTGTCTCCCTCAAGTTCCACCAGAGGGTGGTCAAGAGAGCGAAGCGTATGCGAGTTCAGGCGTATGGCTGCCTCCATGGCTAATCGACGCGTCGCCGGATGCTCCACCATCGCCAAGGGGCACACGCCACCTGCGCGGCGGTGTAGGGACGATCGCTTCGCCGGTGAGGCTCGCGGGGCGTGTTCTAGGTGCTACTAGCCCCCGCCGCTTCATGCTATCTTGAGGGTGAACCCGCCATCACCAGATGCGCGGGCTTTCTTCCAAAAAGAAGACCGGAGTCCACCGGAGAGATGGCCGGGTGAACCAACCACTAGCCCCCTACCTGGCGCGCCCTTGTCGGCTCTTTTTACCGCACAGGACCCTGCCTACAGACGGGGTTTCTCCCAACAAGGAGACTATGGTTCGGTAGAGGGAATCTTCATGCCCGGAAACCCTAATGACTCTTACAAAGGACTCCGGGGCCTACAGACCAAAAAGAAAGACACCGCAATATACCCAGGTTCAGGCCCCCTGAGGCGGGTAATAGCCCTACGTCATGCAAGTTCTTCGTTTATGTGTTTGAAGCTAGTTACAAAGCTAGTTACAAAGCACTCCTCTAACTTGTGCTTCCTTTTCTTTGAGTGTTTCTATTGCTCTATCACCTCTCAGATCGTTCCCTAATTCGATCGTTCGATCCTCGATCCCCTCCCCATGCACCAGAGCCCCCTTATATAGGCGGGGCTAGCTCGAGTAGGTAAAGGGGGTGCTATCATGCTGATCTATGATTCATTTATTACACACATTAGAGCTGTCTTGTTCCTCTAGCCTCATTTAATGCCGACGATGTAAGCCTTGCGATCCACTGAGATGTGACTTCTTTGTGACGGGTTTGGTATGAGGCGTCAGAGGAATGGGTTGTGAAATTCCTTGAATCAATGGGCACGACTGGCGGCCCGACTCTGTTTCTGATGTGATAGGGAAGGAGACTTGGTAGGCCTCCTCGCCCCCTTTGTCTCCTTCTTGTTTGGGAGAGCGGGCGTGGTCGTCCACCGCCGCCCGACCGCCACATGGGCCGACACGGCCCAGTTGGGCGTGCTCGCCCACCTGCCAGCCAGGCCACCACCTGGAAGGGCGCCGAGCGAGCAGGGCGTGGTCGCCCACATGCTCGCCCGATCACCACGTGGACCGACACCCGACGGGTAGGGCGTGCTCGCCCACCTGCCCGCCAGGCCGCCACTTGGAAGAAGGCGCAAGGCGGCAGGTGTAACATCCTGATTTTGCTTTTTTGCTAAAAATTTAATTTAAATTATTTAATTTAAAGATTTGGAGTTTATTTGGTTTAATTATCTATCCTGGCATCCTTTCCACCTAAATTTGGAATTTATTCCAAATTCATCTGTAAATTCAAAATCCGCTTCAAATCAAATTTAAATTTAAATTTAAATTCAAAAATCAAATTCCGAATCAAATTCAAATCCGCCATCGCAATCATTCAATCCGAAATTATATTCTGAATACATTTCTAATTTTTAGCCATTTTTCTTTTGGGCCGAAATCTAATTGCTAGGCTCAAAATCCAAATAGTCTTATTTTCTCTCTCCTCTCCATCTTCTTGCCTGCGCACGTACTGAACCAAACAGCCAGCAAGCTCCAATGCCGTCCATGGCTGTCTCTCTGTCTTTTCCTTTCCAAACCCAATCAAGCTTAAATAAAGCACCAATCAATATGGGAACTGAAGCATTGGAATGGCAAGAATCCGGAGAATCAAATCCTGCAGTTATCCCGTCCGTTCCTCTCCCGAAACGCCCGCATTAATGCCCAATTCGCGAAACCTTGCTCATACCATATCTCAGCCGTTTCTTCGTCTTTTCGCGTGCCCGAGTGCTTCATTTGTTCGTCTCGACGTCCCCGACGCAGTGCTTCTTTCCCCTTCTCGATTCATCGTCGTTTCGACCTCCAATTTGGAGCAAGAACTCCGGCCAACGTCCGTCGACGTCGTCGTCGAACCAACTTTCAATCCGGTGAGCCAAGCCATGAATTAACCGTGGTATATCATGTCTTTTAGGCCGTAGATCAAAAGCCCTCAAAAATATTTCATCTTCGTTGCAGTTCCGGTCCTTAACTTGAAGATTGTTCGTCGTCGCCCGTTCATCGTTCATCGTCGATTTCTTGCGAATCGGTAACTCTCAATCCAATTCCTCGCATCCATATATTCACTTTAACATTTTCTATCAATCGCATCCACTAATTTTACAAAATTTCGCGAATCAAAACTTTCCCCAAAATTTTCGGTCAAGCCTGTTCCTGTACATCTCCATTGTTGCCGGCAAGAGCTTGTGCCACTGTCGTTTGGGGTCTTCCCGGCCACCTCCAGTGTGCGTATCCCCTTTGGCCGCCCCCACCGCACTTCTCCCCGCACTCGCCGGTTGCCGCCTCGTCGCCGTTCGTTGCCGCCGCGTGCTCCTGTTAGAGCCGGCCATGGCTGCCGTGGTCCCGTCGCCTCGGTCGTTCCCGTCGCTTGCCGAGCCCTCCATCAGTCTCCCCAGACCTCACCGCTCCTCCTGCACCCCTCCGCCGTGCGCCTCTGCTTTCCGTTCGCCCGAACGCCGACCAGCTCCGCCGCCGCCACTTGCGGGCCCTGCGCGCGCCGCCTCCGGCCATGCCGCTCCCTGCCGCCGGGTGCCCTCACCTCTCCATCGCGTCGCCGTTCCAATTTGTTGTCCGCCGTCGCTCGCTTTGTCTCCAATTGCCAACGCCATGTAAGGATTGAAGCCTCTGTTCTTCAATGAAAAAGTCTGGAGGTTGAAGAAAGGTCATGGGAGGATGACGTGTAGGCCCCACAAACCAGAGAAATCAGAAAACGATTCAGCCAAAAGATTCCCGGAATATTCTATTGTTTTTCGATTTTCCAATTTGTGCAAACTTCAAACATTTATATCTTTGTCATCCAAACTCCGAATCAAGTGATTCAAATTGCTAAATTCGTCTAAAATCATCCTCTATCTGCCAGTATTTTTATTATAATTTTTAGTTTCTTTTAAATTTATTTTATTCTTTTCAGTACTCGTTTTTTGCGCCAGTCGAAGAAGCGGTCGTAAATGCCAACGAGGAGAAGACTTTCAGAGTAGCGATCGCACCTCGTCGGCGAAGGCAAGTCGTAGTCCTTTGATCATATTGAACCCATGTTTGCAAAACTATTTTGTTTCATACAAATGCATGCTATGTGATACAAGAACTATTTCTTTGGGAATAGCTATATGACAAATTTTCATTATGCCACCTTGATTAATTGAGATGTCATGTGTCCATTGTCACCCTAGGTTGGGTTGTTTACTAGTTGGACATAATCATAATACCAACATTGGGTTATCATAGCTATGCTTAGCCATGCTTAGTTGTCCGATGGGATTCATATCACATAAATTAATGTTAATCTTGACTTAATGAGATATGGAATTGTGGCCGTTGGCGCTGTTGTAAACTTGTTGTACCATGGCAAGGGATGTTAATGGTCTTGGTTGAACAAAATGTTTTCCTTGAGCAAGTGATCGTGCGATAAAGGGGTGCTATCCAGACACATTGGGATGTGGTTGTCTTGCTTGAGATAATTTAAGGACTTAATCTTGTGCGCCATTGAACTGGGCCTAACCGTGCAACCATAAGTCGGTATGGGGCCAGACCTAGCGGATTAATTTGCAATGTTTAGTCTTGAGTCTTGCCAAATGTTGGTGTGGGTTCGGGTTGTGCGGTAGATTCACATGGCTCAAGAGGGGCCTAGAGGCTAAACCTTAGAGAAGCGATCAGAGTTTAAACATGCATTGTAAAGGCTTTGTCATGATTTCTCTGTAGGCACACCAAAGGAAGTGTGCTAATGGCGGCGCAAGGAGAATATCATGTCTTGTGGGTAAAGCCGTACAACCTCTGCGAGTGTAAAACTATTGAATAGCCGTGTCCGCATGGTTATGGACGAGCAGGGATTTCACACGGGTATAGAGTATTTTCTTGAAATGTGGAATGGTTGGGATGTGAGCAGGAAGTTCACAGTTGTTTTGTTGTCTCAAGCTATCTTGTGGAATTGTGTGGTTGATACTTGTTTGAATGATGTAGGGTGATGTCTCGTCATTACGATCATGTTGTCTACCATTGATTTACCAGTTATTTATTATTGTTTTATCAATCGCCTTCAATCTATTTATTGTATTTAAATTCAAGTTATTGCTTTACGCAAATGAACAAGTATAACTATCCTTTGTCAAGCCGTGCATGAATATATTGCATCATTTCCCACGGCTTGTTGAGTACGTTTGTACTCACGGCTTTATGCCCTTGTTGTTGATTCTTTGAGGAAGGACGGGTAATGAGTATCAAGAGGTAGTACTATGAAGACTAAACGCCGACTAGGAAGGCGTTCCCAGACGATTACTGTGGCATGTCGAATGGCCCAAGTTATTTTATTTTCGCCGTGATTTTCATTTGTTTCCTTAAGCCAAGAGGCATTGGTGTATGAACCTTGACCATAAGGTCGTTTTCTTTATTCAATAATAATTTGTTCTTCTTAGTTATTTCGATGTATGGAATGATATGTCATCTATGTTTCCCTTTGTGTGCACTAGCGTGATCTGGACTAGTGCGGTATACCTGAGGGTTTGGATTGCATATCCGAGTCCCGACACAGGTGTGGTCGCCCACTGTTCACCCGATCGCCACGTGGACCGACACCCGGTGGCGGGCGTGCTCGCCCACGCCTGCCAAAGCCGCCACTGAAGGGCGCCGGCGAGCAGGCGTACTCGCCACTGCTGCCGCCGACCGCCACGTGGACCGACATTTGGTGGGCAGGGCATGCTCGTCCACCTACCCTCCAGGGCGCCACGTGGAACCGCTTTTGTGCGGCGGAGAGGGTACCTTGGCGCAAAGTACGCCGACAAATTCCTTTCAAATAATTCTGGAAATTTGAAATTGTGGTGAGGAGGGATTAGAGGGAATAATATACCCTATTAAACCAGTCATTTAAGCCTTTATTTTCGCAATTTATTTTCCTAACTATGCTTTTGGTTTAAAGTTTAACTAACCTTAACATAGGTGAGCTAGCTTAACTCAATTTGTGTTTGGCAGTTAGGCTAAACCAAGAGGGCCATGCCATCGTTGCGATGGTGCACAGGTTCTGCCTAACACTCAGCCTCACCAAGCCACCTAAGACAAGAATTCAGCGAAAACGGAAAGATTTTCGACAGGAACTAGCACAAGCGACATACACCTGATCGTCCGTGAGTAGTTGTCAAGAACCAAATCAAATGCGATCCAGACACTCCCGATCAACTCTGGAGAAAACGATCCCGCTGCCGCCAGAACGAGCAAAACTACCGTAACTAGCTAGGGTTCTACAATACTCTTAAGATAGGCTAAGCATATATGCGGAAGGATATCCCTTTTCCATTCCATTCATCAGAATTTATACTCCATCCAAATTACAGCAGTAAAGCAAAGATTCACCGCACAGGGTAAAACAGACAAGTAAAATGATAAAACGACAAACTAAATGCGATAGTTAATCTTGTAATCAACATTCTCGGTCACATGGCGTCGGATTGAGCGAACCCTTCGCACTCTTCCTGACCGTTGATTCTTTTTAAACGTCATCCCCTGTTTAGTCTTCCGCTTCCTTTGCTTCTTGGTCTTCTGCGTCATCAAATGTTACGCATCGAGACTCCTCTGCGCCGACATAGATGAGGAGGAGGAGATGATCACCGCCATGGATAGATCTTGGCCATAACGTTGTCGATGGTGTCGCTGCTCTCGACCTCGAGCGTGATCATCTTCCCCGTCAGCAATCAGCATCTTGCCGAACCCTCGATGCAAACCAAGCGTCGCGGACCTGAGGCCCTTCCTTACTTAGAGCGGCGAAGTGGGATTGGGCTCGTTCAACTCCCGGCCATCCGCTCTTTGCTGCGTGCGATGTATGGTTGCACGGCGTCACCACCACCTGCTCACCAGTTCAGAACATCTCCAGGCCCTGTTTGTTTCGGTTTAGGCTTTTTGGCTTTTGGCTTAAAGCTAGCTTTTTAGCTTAATGAGCTTTTAAGCTGTCTGCTTTTAAGTTAAGACATGTTGTTTGACATCTTGGTTTTTTAATGGGTTGGATGGTATAACTTATTGCTGGAAAATTGAAATATCTTTCAAGGTTGTAAGAACTTTTCTTATGTACTGATTTATCTAATACAAATGTTTCATACTTATTTTCACCAAATGTCTTATTGAAAAACATAGATTAATCTTGAGATCAAACTTCATTCTGAGCATAATTATTTATCAACTTGAAACTCTTACTACATGGCAATTTTAAATTCTTATCAGACTAAAAATAGCATAACAATTCTAAACTCTCGTCAAACTAAATAAAAACAAATATTGAGGGGCTCGATGAGGTGGATCTGATCGCCTTTTGCGGTTTTACTACACCAAATCCACCTACCTCCACCCACCTCCTGCTGTTCCACTCTCAGATCCAGCTACCTCCACCCAGCCACACTGGATCCAATCGCCTCCCGCCGTGCTATGATGGATCCGTTCGGCTCACTGCGCCACACCCGGGCCCTGTAACCTCCCACCGCTCCAAACTCAAGTTTGGCTACCTCAGCTCATGTCGCGTCGGATCCGGGTCGGTGGAGGAGGAAGGTGGCTGGGGATGGTGGAGGAGGGAGGAGGTCAGGGACGACAGAGACCGGAGCGACGGAAGGAGAAGGCATGTCGCGCAAGAGTGAGAGAGAAGACGAGGAGAAATGAGGAGATAGGAGAAGGATTTTTGAGTTTATATGTAATGGCATTTGGTGCGTAATTTTGGAGACTTCTAGTGGCAAAAGATTATTTCATCCCAAAAAAGCCCAAAAAAAGCACCTCTCACCTGGCTTTTGGCTTATAGTTATATGGAGGCTTTAGGCTTTTTTAAGCCCAGCTTAAAAGCCAGTCGTTTGTTTTGACTTTAGCTTTTTTGCCTTTAAGCCAGTGAAAAAGCCGAAATAAACAGGACCCCGGGCATATGATGCATGTCTTCCCCTCCTCCTCTACGTTGTTCGCTGTCTCCTGTGTTTAGAAGATGCCCGAGACCACCCTCCTGAAGGCAGTCTGTAACATCCCAAAATTTGGCTTAAATTTAATCTAATGGTTATTTTGAATTTTTGAGAATTTTTGGAGTTTATTTGGATTTAAATGGATTTTTGGAAATAAACTCTTCCTTGGAAATTAATTTAATAATGAAAAGTTTTAACAAAATATAAATGGAAATATTTTATTTGAGTTCAAAATGTCCTAAAATATTTTCTGGAATTTTTCTAGAATTTTTCGATATTTTAAAAGCCTCAAATAATTTAAATGAATTTCAGGAAATATTTTTATTCGAAAAAGGATTTGAAAATTTTTAAACAGTGTTGGGCATTTATTCTTGTCGTGCCATGACCTTATCTTGAAACCCTAAAGCCACCGATCTTCCACCGTGCGATCTTGATCTTGACGGCTAGGAACGCCTGTCTTGGGTCGTCACCGCGCCATCGGATCGTCGCCGCGTGGACGTCTCGGATGCGTCCACATCGCCCGTCGGTTACCTCCGCCGCCGCCACTGCCGTAGTCGCTTGAGCTTCGTAACCGGCGCCTTGAATCGCCGTTCGGGCACCCACGCCCAGGCTATAAAGCCCATGCAGTATCTCGCCGGAAAGCTCTTCGCCGTGCGCACATTTTGCCCCGAACCACACCACCCATCTCGTAGTCGTTTGCCCGTAGTTGCTCGCCGTAGTTTCGAAGCCTCTCCACCGCTGTTTGCGTCGCCCCGGTAAGTCTCCGCCGCCGTTGAAGCCACCGGAGTATTCCTCGCACGGAGCCGTGTCGGAGGAGCCGTTCCACGTCACCGGAGAAGCCCCGGCAAGAACCGCGCCAAGCCGAAGTAAATGCCATCGCCGGACTCCTCGGTGCTCGATCGTCGCTCAACGCTCTCGATCGCACCACGTCTACATCTCAACAATGAGTGCCATCTTCTAATCTTGGTCGCTAGATTGAGATCGAATAGCTCTTATCATACCACGTAGTGTCTTTAACCGTAGCTATTAGATTTACACTTGATAGCGTAAGATTGATTCAATATTGGCCGTAGATCTGTGGATGTGTGGTCTAGATGCTGCCACGTGCCCGAAGCTGGGATCACCCACATGTGCTCAAAACTGTGCTAGATAATAGCCGTCGGATTCGTGTTGGATGGTCTAGATTCCCCACGTGTCGCGCACTGAGACTAGCCACGTAGTCGAGCACAGTGCGTAGAATAGAGTTAATCGGAGCCGTTGAAATTTAAATGAATGGGTAGGATTGCGCCGCGTGCCGGACCAGTTCTGTGCCGACGCGTGTTGCGTCAAAACAGAGGCGTCAGATCTGTCGGTGGCCGTCGACGTCACCGGTTTAGGTCTTAGCCGTTCGATCGTGATCCAACAATCACTGTGATGCCACGTGTTTAATAAAAACTGAAACATCGTTTAGATCTCACCCGTACGTTTTGAATTGAACGGTCGAGATTAGATCAACCTCTCGGTTGATAATGTGCTGACACGTGTCACGGCCAGATCATGCTGCATGTCGTGCTGACGTCAGTGCTTGCGTCATCCGGTGCACGGTCATAGTACCATCGGTCCACCATAGACCCACATTGTTCCGTGGACCAGATGCATGCGCCGTTGCCACGTGTCGAGCCGAGAGACTGCCACGTGTCATGCTGACGTCACAAATATTTTTAATATAAAAATATTCCGGCTGAAATCCATTTCGGTGCTGACGTCATCACTACGTCATGCTGACGTCATAATTCCGAATTTTCTGTATAAAAATAAATAAAGAAATTCGGTTTATTCTTTTTAATTTATTCTCAAACTTCAAATGGCTATAACCTTTGCGTTTTAACTCCGATTTGAGTGATTCTAATTTCTAAAAATTTGTAAAATCAAGATCTATTTATTTATGAATTTTGTGGAATTTTTAGAGTTGACTTTGCTCTTTGAAAAATGTATTTATTGTGTGTATATTGATTTCGAGTAGACGTTGATTTGACGGAGAGCTACGAGGAGAAATTCAAGACAAGACCTAGCTCGAGATCGGGACCAGCAGCTATTTGATGGTAAGTTGTGCTTTGACCATGTTGCTCCTAAATTTTGAAAATGTATTTTGTTTCAAACTATGCATGCTAATTTAACTAAAATGGATTTGAATACTTTGGGTGAATTAGCTAATCAACCTAATTGTTATTGCCCCTTGTTGTTAATATTTGTATGCCATGATTTCATTTGATGCCCTAGAATTGGTAACATTAGATTGGAAATGATTTAGACTGGGGCAAGTGGACTGAGGCTTCGTGCCAGGTGGGCCTGTGTGGCAATTGGGGGATGGGTTGAGTGTTGTGAGGGCTGTGTGCCAAAATTTGAGAGAAGGATGTCTTGCCTTGGTCGGTTAAGGACTTTACCTTGCAAGCCTTTGACCTGAGTCTCTCGTACAACCACATATCTGAATGGGAAGACCTAGTTTAGTAGGATTCTAATGTCTTACCTTGGATACCTCGGGGTGGCGATTACACGGGGTAATCTTGTGGGAGAGCGTGCTGTGCTTGGCTTGGTACTGTCTCAACGGTGTTCTTTGTCCTATACTTGACTCGAGTGAGGAAGTGATAGTGAAGGCAACTTCGGAGAGGCTCCTAGGTGGAGATAGAAGTCTCTGAAAGGCTTTGTTACGGTCAATCGCCTTCGTGGTGTGCGACTGTATCTTGTGGGTAAAGTGTACAACCTCTGCAGAGTGTCAAAACTATTCGAATAGCCGAGTCCACGGAACTGGACAAAGCTCGGGGATTACAGTCAAGGGGTAGTGTTTTGAAAATAAAATGGGATGGGAGGCTGTGTGCCAGAGTTGATGAACAAAGTTGATTAGGAACTGTGTGTCCAAAACTATGTGAAAAAATAATTTGAGAAATATAGTAGCTATATGGTTTTGATGCTTTCAATCTAAATAAATAATTGTTTAAAACATTGGTGCAATGCAAAATAACCAGTAGAGCCATTCCTTTGTAACAAGCCATGCATGTAGTAATAGAACTGCATTCTGTGCATGACTTGTTGAGTACGGTGTGTAATCACCCTTGCGGACAAAATTTACCAGAAGAGGAGACTACGCCAGCTTATGAAGAGGAGTACGTCAAAGAAAACTAGGGAGCAAGCCTCTGTCAAGGTGCCTCTAGCGATGGAGGAATCACTACGTCGTTTATTTCCGCTGTTATTTATTATTTACTCTGAATAATGTAAGCCCTTCGTGGCAAACTACTGTAAGGTGACCATAAGGTTAGACAACTCGATTATATACATGTTTGATGTACTTTAATATTATTCCGTTGTGTATAATGTGGTACTTTAACCCTGTTTAGCCTGTGTGCACTAGCGCGATCCTGAACTAGTGCAGAATACATAGAGTGTCTGGATTAGCATATTCGGGGCATGACAGAGGTGGTATCAGAGCATACTGACTGTAGGACTTGACCCTAGATAGACTAGCCGTGGAGGATAAAATTATTTTCTAAAGGATTAAAATTGTACAAGATTATAAATGACATCTTGACTTATCCTTTCTTTCTTACTTCATATCTATGCTGCATTTTTTGTTACCATTTTGGAGTTCTTTAAAAAAAAACTTTATATCTAACGAGATCTGCTTTGGCAGATGATGAGGGTCCACACTTTCGGTGAGTGCACCGGAGGTTTTGCTGCTAAGGTGTGGCGTATGCTGCAGTTGCTTGAGGGTTTCGATAGACCTATCTATCGAGGAACCTCTGTGGTGCAGGTTGGACTGGACGTCGCTTGGGACATGAAGATCACCATCGACGCCGAGCTGGGGAGAGCAAGCCGACCGGTTCACATCACGCTAGGAGGTCTACTTTCGAGGCTAGGATTCAGGAGACCGCCTCACTTGGCGATGCGTTTGATCGCCCGCACCTACTCCGAGGAGTTGGTAGGCACTGTCTTCCATCTTCACCCGCCGGGCAACCGCCGGCAGAGACCTGCATAAGGAGGAGGATGCTACTATCACCCACCTGCGCGAGGTTAGTCATCGCCCAGGAGGAGACCCTGGACGAGACAGTCCAGGAGTTGTAGAGGACTCAGGAGGAGGTCACGGAGGTCAGGACCCAGCTGCAGGAGGTCCGAGAGTACTTGGCCCACTCTATCCAGAGGGTCCGAGAGCTGGAGGAGGCGCTGTACGCACCCGAGCCAGGGCCAGAGATGGAGCTGCACGACCCGGACCTTAAGAAGCCGAGCAGAGGCCCCTGCAGAGGCACCCAGATAGGAGGTGCCGAGCCACCCAAGACAGAGCAGCAACTCGAGCCGGTGAGTCGGCGGGATCGTTTGCACCGCAAGAAGTGGGGCACAGGACAGCTTGCCCCTATCTTGCCCGCCTCCGCAAGATACCACCGAGAGGACCGCAGCCTGGATGGCTTGACGATTGAGTGTTTTATTTTCTTTTCTGAGTCGACTCAAATGTTGAGTCAAGTATCGAGTCAAGTTTATTTCAAGTCAGTCTTGCCGAGTCCGTCTTAGAACGTTTGGTTGATTTGAACTTTATGAATTGCTATGGATGTGTGATGAGTGCTTGGTATGAGCCGCAATGCCGTAGGCACTTGTGAGCGGCCATATCCTTATGATATTAAATAAAATTGTGAGTTTATGTTTGAGTCAAATCTTCTCCCCGCATGAGATTCTTGTATACTTGTCTATTATGTCCCCTCTTTTCCTAAATCCTTTGTTCTTCAGATGGTGAACACACGTGGAAACAGTGGAGCCGGAGGAAGCAACTCTCAGCAGAGGGGCAACAACAACGATGCACCTAACCCTCAACCAGCACCACTAGTTGACATGGGCAATCTGGGGCTTTCTTGACTGCCCAGACTCAACTCATGCAGACCATGGTGCAACAAATGCAACAATTGCAAAATCAGGCCGCAGTCAACAATAACAACCAGGCTGTGCACCATGGACATCACTCGAGATTGTCTAATTTTATGAGGACCAGGCCCCCAACCTTCTCGGGGAACGTCAACCCCATAGAAGCAGATGACTGGCTAAGAACCATTGAAAGGAAGCTGCACATAACCCAATGTGTTGGCAATGAGAGAGTCTGTATGCCTCTCATCAATTAAAAGGGACAGCCGTGGAATGGTGGGAGAATTACTGCGCTTCCCATGAGCATCCCCAGGAGATCACCTGGGAGGAGTTCACGATAGCCTTCCGTCAGTATCATGTGTCGGAGGGTATGATGGAACTCAAGAAAGAGGAGTTCAGATCTTTGAAGCAGGGAGGCCAGTCAGTGGTCGATTATCTAAATAAATTCACGCAGCTTGCACGCTATGCTCCAGAGGACGTAGCAACTGACAAGGCAAGACAGTCCCGATTCATGAAGGGACTGAACTCAGGGCTTCAAGTGGGACTGATCACCCATACATTCCCGGATTTTCAAGAGCTTGTCAACAAGGCGCTCATTTTGGAAGATAAGCGCAAAGAGCTAGATGACAATCGCAAGCGTCGCTTGGCACAGCAAGGAGGACGCTAGGGTCAGCAGAGGCCAAGGGTGGTACCCCAACAAGTTTACTGTTCGGCCAGGAGTAGTGCTAGAACACCATTACTGACAACGACCTCATCGTGAGAATCCATAGACACTGCAAGAAGCGACAAGTCAGCTAGATTAACCGCAATGACAGAAGACGCTACATAACCGCAATTAGATGGGGCATTTCGCCAATGCTTGTCCCAAGAAGGGAGGAGTCACTCCTGTCCGTTTTAACTTGGGGAATACGCCAGCTAGAACTCCTGTCCAAGGAGGAAGTAGAGCACCTGTTCAAGCGGGGGCTGCACCCCAATCTGTTGCGCGAGAAAGGGTCAATCACATCACGGCAGATGAAGTTCAGAATGCAACGGACGTTGTACTGGGTAAGTTTCTAATTAACTCAGTACCGGCTACAATTTTATTCGATTCGAGCTTCACATTCATTTATTTCATGGGTTTTGTTATGAAAAATAATTTGGATATGATCAACCTTAAGAGTACACTTATAGTACAAACCCCTGGATCAAAACTCCGAACTAAAGTAGGGTGCTACGGGGTGAAATTATTAATAAATGGAATAGAGTTCTTAGCGAACCTAATCATATTGGATACCCAGACCCTAGATGTTATTTTGGGAATGGACTGGTTATCCAAGCACAAGGCAGTGCTAGATTGTGGACGGAGAGTTGTAACAATTGAGAGCCCAGATGGTAGGAAGGTGGAGATTCAAGCAATTGCTGCTCGGGATGGTCAACTGATGATCAATAGTGTGAAGACTGTTAATATGGAAGATGTTTCCGTAGTCAACGAGTATCCGGATGTATTTCCTGAAGATTTACCTGGAATACCACCAGATAGGGATATAGAGTTTGTAATTGAGCTTGTACCTGGAACATCTCCAATAGCCAAGAGACCTTATAGGATGTCCACCAATGAGTTGGTTGAAATGAAGAAGCAAATCGAGGAATTATTGGAGAAAGGATTTATAAGACCAAATTCATCACCATGGGGAGCACCGGTGTTATTTGTAAAGAAGAAAGATGGAAGTTTTAGAATGTGTATAGACTATCGTGCACTTAAATGATGTGACGATAAAGAACAAATATCCGTTGCCCAGGATAGACGACCTTTTTGATCAGCTAAGAGGAGCAGGAGTTTTCTCCAAGATAGACCTTCGATTCGGATACCACCAATTAAAAATTCGGACCGAGAACATACCAAAGACAGCTTTCTCGTCTAGGTATGGTCATTATGAATTCACGGTCATGTCCTTTGGATTGACCAATGCTCCTGCATATTTCATGAATATGATGAACAAAGTATTCATGGAATATTTGGATAAGTTTGTCGTCGTGTTCATAGATGACATTCTGGTTTACTCCAAGTTGGAAGAAGAGCATGCTAGACATTTAAGGTTGGTTTTGGAAAAGTTAAGAGAAAACCAGTTATATGCGAAGTTTAGCAAATGTGACTTTTGGAAAAAGAAGGTTGAATTCCTAGGACATGTGATGACTGCCGAAGGAGTAGCTGTCGACCCAAAGAAAGTAGAGGCAGTATTACATTGGGAACAACCAAAGTCAGTTACTCAGATCAGAAGTTTTCTTGGAATGGCAGGATATTACCGCCGGTTCATTGAAGGTTTTTCATCAATTGCGAGACCTCTTACGCAATTGTTGAAAAAGGAGAAAAAGTTTATGTGGACACCCGAATGTGAAAAGAGTTTCCAAGAACTGAAGAAGCGTCTAACTTCGGCACCTGTCTTGGTGTTGCCAAATACCAAGGATAACTTTGATATATATTGTGATGCTTCGCGTCAGGGACTTGGATGTATACTGATGCAGAACGGTAAAGCAGTGGCTTATGCGTCAAGGCAGCTAAGGCCACATGAGCAGAATTATCCGACCCATGACCTAGAATTAGCCGCTGTAGTGCACGCTCTTAAAATATGGCGTCACTATCTCATTGGAAATCGATGTTAAATATATACTGACCACAAAAGTTTAAAGTATATATTCACTCAATCAGACCTGAATATGAGACAAAAGAGATGGTTAGAGTTAATCAAGGATTATGACATCGGAATTCACTACCATCCAGGAAAGGCAAATGTGGTGGCTGATGCTTTGAGTCGGAAAAGCCACAGTTTGAATTTGATGGTTGCAGAAGACCAGTCGGACTTGTGTGAAGAGCTTCAGAAGCTAAGACTGGAAGTTGTACCGGAAGGATTTCTAGCCACTTTGGAAGTTAAGCCGACCCTAGAAGAGCAGATCAGGGAAGGTCAAAAGGATGATGACAAGATCAATAGGGTCAAATCCAAGATGGACGAAGATTTAGCTAAGGATTTTAGAGTGGATGAACAGGGTACATTGTGGATGAAAAACAGGATCTGTGTACCCCATAAACCTGAATTAAAGCAATTCATACTGGAGGAAGCACATGATTCTAAGTATTCAATTCACCCCGGCAGTGCAAAAATGTACCAAGATCTCGAGGAAAGATTTTGGTGGCCAAATATGAAGAAAGAGGTAGCTGAGCATGTAGCATTGTGTGACGTGTATCAAAGAGTCAAAGCAATATATCAGAGACCAGCAGAATTGCTACAGCCGCTAAAGATACCAGAATGGAAGTGGAAGGAAATCGGGATGGATTTCATCACCGGTTTTCCAAGGACTCAAAGTGGATATGATTCCATATGGGTCATAGTGGATCGGTTAACAAAGGTTGCACATTTTATACCAGTAAAGACAACCTACTCAGGAGATAAGTTAGCCGAGCTATACATGTCAAGAATTGTTTGTTTGCATGGAGTGCCTAAGAAGATAGTATCGGATAGAGGTACCCAATTTACCTCAAGATTTTGGGATAAGCTGCATACAGTAATGGGCACCCGTCTGAATTTCAGTACGGCATATCATCCGCAAACAGATGGTCAGACCGAAAGGGTAAACCAGATACTCGAAGATATGTTAAGAGCTTGTGCTTTGTCATATGCAACATCATGGGACAAATGCTTGCCATATGCCGAGTTTAGCTATAATAATAGTTATCAAGCCAGCTTAAAGATGTCGCCTTTTGAAGCTTTATATGGTCGTTCATGTAGAACACCATTAAATTGGAATGAGACTGGAGAACGACAAGTCTTTGGACCAGATATACTCATAGATGCAGAGGAAAAGATTGCTCTAATTAGAGAAAGATTGAAGACTACACAATCGAGGCAGAAGAGTTACGCTGACAACCGACGCCGTGAGTTAAGCTTTGAGCCAGAAGATTATGTTTATCTCAAGGTCATGCCGCTCAAAGGAGTTAAACGATTTCACGCAAAAGGAAAGCTTGCTCCAAGATACATGGGTCCATTCAAGATCATAAGCCGCAGAGGTGAAGTCGCATATCAATTGGAATTGCCGCAATCTTTGGCAGGAATGCACGTATTCCATGTGTCCCAATTGAAGAAGTGTCTTCGAGTGCCAACAGAATAGACGCCTCTGGAAGAGATAGAATTGCAAGAAGACCTGACTTACAAGGAATACCCAATGAAGATTTTGGACACCATGGATCGTGAAACAAGGAACAAGTCAACCCGCTTTTGCAGAGTTCAGTGGAGTAATCACATGGAAAGCGAAGCTACTTGGGAACGTGAAGAAGATCTGAAGAAGGAGTTAACTAACCTCTTCTCTAGCCAGCCTTGAATCTCGGGGTCGAGATTCTGTTAAGGGGGGGGGTTTGTAACATCCCAAAATTTGGCTTAAATTTAATCTAATGGTTACTTTGAATTTTTGAGAATTTTTTGAGTTTATTTGGATTTAAATGGATTTTTGGAAATAAACTCTTCCTTGAAATTAATTTAATAATGAAAATTTCTAACAAAATATAAATGGAAATATTTTATTTGAGTTCAAAATGTCCTAAAATATTTTCTGGAATTTTTCTAGAATTTTTCTGATATTTTAAAAGCCTCAAATAATTTAAATGAATTTTGGGAAATATTTTTATTCGAAAAAGGATTTGAAAATCTTTAAACAGTGTTGGGCCGCCCGTTCTTTGTGCCTTGCCAAATTTGACGCCGCTCTGAAACCCTAAAGCCGCCGATCTTCCACCGTGCGATCTTGATCGCACGGCTGTGGAACGCCCGCGCCAATTCATCACTCACGCCGTCGGATCGTCGCGCGTGGGCGTCTCGGATCGCCCACGTCGCTTTGTCGATTACCTCCACCGCCATTGCCGTCGTCACTTGAGCCAGAATCGACGCCTTTGAATCGTCGTTTCGCACGCACGCCGAGGCTATAAAGCCGTCTGATATCTCGCGGAAAGCTCTTCGCCGTGCGCACATTTTGCCCCGAACCACACCACCCATCTCACCGTCGTTTGCCCGTATGTGAGGCCCCCATTTTTGATAATTAAATATCAACAATGGGTACCATGTGCATACAGTACTAGTCCCATGATCAGTGGCTAGTACGCACATTCACAAATTGATATCACAACCACACGCATATTATTGCAACAGCGGAAGTAGTTCTTACATGATAATCTTACAAACCAAATAGACTCTTGGGTGGAGACATAAGTATCTTGCAGTATGCCTTTAACCCATTATTCCCACAGGCAACTGACAAGGTAAACCCTAGAAAAACTCATCGCTAACATCCCCGAATCCTGCGTCAAAGTATGTATCATCGGGTGTCTGTTTCTTCACCTAAAAATGGTAAATGAGCAAGGGTGAGTACTTTCGTACTCCGCAAGACTTTTGCAAAGCCTATAATATATGCAGGCCATTTCAATGGAAAGCTTCTACGGTTAATTTAAAAAGCAGAATTTGATTTGTAAATTAGATTGTAATTTGTAAAACGGAATTTGTAAAAGCAAGTTTGACTGATATGAAAATAACAAGTAAGTAAAGCATAAGTAATAACTCACAGTCCTCCACGACGTGAGCATCGAGACATCCAATTCCTGCCAACACCATTCTTTGCCAACACAAGGCAAACAGATGAAACCAATCCCTTTTTGAAAATAATAAAACTTCTAACTCGTGCTGGCGCACCAAGATTCCCATGACCGCGGGAACGGCTTTTCGAAAAGTTTTGACCCTTTGCAGAGGTGTACAACTTTACCCACAAGAAATGATCATCCCCTTTGCCAGGCCAGTAACACACTTCCTTTGGTGTGTCGGCAGGGAGATCATAACATAACCGTTACATTACCTAGTCCTAGCTTTGCACCAGTCCGGTGATGACAAACCCATGCTATGGTGTAAATGTTTGTACAGTCACTGTACAGTAAATGATTAAGCATATCCATAGAATGGCGTACACCGTTGTATCAGCAAACGTTATTCCCAACACCTCGGTGTGGGCGCCTCGAACAATTAGTCCTTTGGCCAGTACTACTCCAGCCTACCAATGTGCAAAGCTAGTTCTAAGTAACTTAGTAGGTTAAAGCTGTCCCATACCAGCACTTGTGGTTGTACGGTAATTCTTGGGTTTAACGAACACTGAGTTCGGTCCTTAATCCGACACGGGCGATAATCTCCCCCTACACTACGTGCAAGTCCATGCACCTCCGGCTATTGCCAATAATCGCCCGCGTCAAAACCATAGTTTTGTTTTGAGTTTTTATACCAAAATACCAGTAACCATCATCATGTCTCAATACCTCAAATGATCAGTTTATCCAATTTGTTCATCCCAATTCTAAAGCATGGCTAAGCAGGATTATTAAATCGTATATACCCAAGTGACATTATATATTGTCTAACCTTAATTCTAGGTTTACCGGGTTCACGTATCAATACCTATCAAGAAAGTTCTATGAGTCTATTGGTCTAACTACCATTGCCCACAATATAGCAAAGTTTAATGAATATACGCATGTAGTAAAACATTTAGTAAAACATTTGTAAAACTGGGATCAACATGGTCAAAGGGGGTGCTTGCCTTGCTCATTGATTTGATCATGAAGTCGAGTTGTTTCTTTGCGAGGCTCTGGAACGTCGGAGTCTATGCGTAGATCGATGAAAATAGAGCAAATAGCAACTTTTAAATAGGACAAAAAGAAATCATATAGAAAACCAAATAGAAATCTACTACACAGAGCAAATGTGATTTAGAATTTCTTGGCTGTACGTGTTTATTATGAATTCAAGATGCAAAAATTATTTGGATTTATAATATTAAGATTTAAGTCACTTTTGAGGTAAGTTTTGTGCATTTTATGTTAATCACTAAATGTGTTTATATTTATTTTAGAGAAAAGAAAATAATAAATTTATATTTGTTTTCTATTATTTTATTGACTCATAATTCTTTTATTACGGATCATGTTGATATACATATATTCATATTACTTATTTATTCCTTATGTGCATATATATATATATATATATATATATATATATATATATATATATATATTTATAACTATATGTATATATTTTTTTTTTTCGTCGGCCAAATTCTTGACCCACTAGACCCGGCCGATTTGCTAAGACCCCTTCTAACCTAATCCTCACCTCTCTCCCTTCATTTCCTCACCCAGCCGCCGCTTGCTCCTCATCTCAATCGCCCAGCCTGAGCTCCCTTCTCTCCTTTCTCCCCTTTCCTTCGGTCCCTGGCCCTGAGCACCTCGCCTCCGCCGACTCCCCACCGAGACTCTGCCTCCGAGCTCTCCTGGCTCTCCTCTCTCTCAGCGTCGCCCGGATCCGCTGCCCCCGGCGGTCTCCTCCGCCTCCGACGCCGAACCTTCTTGCTACTTTGCCATGGGATCCGGTGTAGCCACGGACCGAAAGCATCGCTTGACCCACCGCCAAGCGGTCCTCTTCGCCAAGTCCAGTGGCCTGAGGTGAGTCTCTTCCTCTCTTTCTCACTCTACCCCCTCATTTTTCTATCTTCCTCGCACTCATCTTCCTTTGGATTTGGTGCTCATGGCACCGATCGAGGTCCTGAGCCGTGGTGGAAACACACGATGGTCACTCGCGCCCACCATTAGCTACTCCGGCTACCACCCATTCCCGTCGATCTGAGCTAAGTATTCAAACCCTCCTTGTTCTTGTATGAACCATAAGCAATTTTATTTTGATTCGATATTTAGTTGTGCATGTTATGCTATAATGTGTGCCCGGATTGGTGATGTTTTACTTGCAAAATTTATGCTGTGATCCGAGTCCTATTCGATTGGGAGTAATGGATATGCGGTATTAGTCCTTATATGCTTATCTGATAGGTCCTTATGTGATGGTGCTACTATGAGACAAGAACGGTATGAATAAGATGAAATTTTCATGCTAATAGATGAGAGTGAATTTGATTCACGGTTTGCTTCTTCTCTGAGTTGCAATCTCTGATAATGTGTATGTGTGAGCCGAAAGACTATCCTCTTGTGCAATGTGATTAGATATAGTTGGCTAAATGAATTACTGCTGATCAACGATGATGGTGTTTTATTTTTCTGAGATAAAGGGTAGTGTTTTGTTATTGTCAAGCAATGCATTTACATGTTGTTCCTCCTGTGATTGAGATTGTGAATATAAGAGTCAATGCATTGTCGAATTTTGGTTGTGTTCAAATATATGTAAGCATATGCATTTTAGTTGGCAATGGTTATTGGACCTTTTAGTTATAAGAAATGCAATACTAGAATACATGATTATGTATAGTTTTATTCATTAATGTGGCTTAGTTAACACTACTACAGAACGGCACATTACTATCGCTTTATCTGTGTCGGTTCTTAAGTTTTCGTGAAAAACGATTGTGATAGATAACCCGGACGGGGTGTTAGTAATAATCACTATCGGTTACGAGATTATAGTGATTGTGATATGGATTTGGACATATCCCAATCGGTTCTCAACTAACAAGCAATAGTGATATGGATCATCATCTCTATCGGTTCCAAGAAAATAAGCGATAGTGATGATCACGTATACATCACTATCGGTTCTTTTTATAGAAGTGATAGTGATGTGGGTATACATCACTATCGGTTCCAAGAAAAAGCGATAGTGATGTTCACGTGATCATCACTATCGCTTTTATGGAAAGAACCGATAGTGATAACTATGGACATCACTATCGCTTTTAGTTGAGAACCGATTGTGATGTGCCTCGCTAGGTTATATATACCACTCGGGAACAAGATCTCTGTTGTTGTTCGGAGGAGATTTCTCCGCTTGATCAAAAAAAAGCTCATATACGTGCTTGGAAGCAATACTTGGATGATAAAATTTGAAGTCCTCAAGGATAGGTGTTAAGAGGGCAAATTTGAAGCCTTATCTTGAGGAGATTCCTTCTTTTTACCCTCGCTTGTTTTTTTTCTTCAAAATGTGAGCAATCGGCCTTTAAATTAAACCCTTCAATTTTGCACTAGGTAATTTTGATACATCGTGAATAAAGTTTAAGTTGCCTTTGGAATTGAGTATATGCTATCGATTTCACACTCTCTATTAATTTGTTAAGCACACATCTATTTAATTATTGTAGTGCTCTTGTTAATATGGAATTATTGTTAATTTCTATCATGTGATAAATGCTAGAGTTTAGGTCGGAACCTCGTCTCTGTTCGAGGATGCTTGTTTATAAATATGCCGAACAAAATGGCATATTTATAAGTGAGCGATCTCGAATTGTCCACGCTTTTTAATTGGATAGTTCGAGGATATGTGGTTTGGGCAAGTTCTGAATTTGTGTTGTACAACACGAGTAGATTTGATAGCGTCTCCTGGTGTTCTCCATATACACCCCTCTTGACTCGTTGTCGAGGCGTGTATATGGAGAAAAATTTTCTCTCGAGTTGTACAACGAACTTAGGAACTTTCCAACCACATATCCTCGAATGATTAGGACCTAACCTATTTAGAGTTTAGGAGTCATCGTTGGTACCCTTGTTTTGTTTTGTTGTAGTCAAAAGATTTGCAAGTACTACAGTAGCTATATATAATTAGATTATTTGATATCATTGTTGATGTTAAAAATGTACGTCTCCTATGTAAGGAATTGAAAGCACTAAACCGGAGAAGAATCTAGATATCGATCGGAGTACATATTTTATATATCTTGGAACACGTCCTCTATTTCACAAAGGTAATATTAACTTAGAAATGATGTCTCAATATTTCAAATAGCTAGCTAGGTGTCTCAATATTTATTGTGCGAAGTTTAATTACAGATGGACCGTAAGGAATGGATGTATCGTAAAAGTCGTTTGAGTGCTGAATTTGAGAGGGTGTTAAGGAGTTCAAAAAATTGCGAAGAGGACATTGTGAGGAGGTGTAAACTTCATATATTGTCCTTGCATTGATTGCACCAATCGAGAAGATTTAACAACTCGGCTCAAATCAAGGACCACGATTCGACGTGGCTTTGTGAGGAATTACACATGTTGGATCCATCACGGCGAGGCAGTGGTACCCTTCCGGTGTAACTGAAGATACGGTGGAACCGGATGACGAGTTGCAGCCATGATATGTTTGAGGATGAGAATTTGGAGCAAATGTTGCGGGATGTGGAGGGTAATTACACGGAAAGAGAGTTCGAAAAGTTTAAAAGCTTGATGGAAGACGATGCCAAACCGCTGTTCACAGGTTGCAAAGCGGAATACACCAAGTTGGGTTCGGTCCTTGCATTGTTCGAACTGAAGGCAAAACACCGTTGGACAGATACAAGTTTCAATGCACTTCTAGTTCTTCTATCGGATGTGCTTCGGAAGAAGCGAGTTGCCAACAAGCATTTATGAAGCGAAGAAGCTACTGTGTCCCATGGGAATGGAAATAGAAAGGATACATGCATGTCCTAATGATTGCATCTTGTACCGTAACGCATATCAGGAGCTGCACGTTTGTCCAGTGTGCAGTGTGCCCCGGTACAAACAAAAGGAGAAGCGTAACGACAAGAAGCGTAAGAGCCGAGGCAACGATGGTGAAGAGGTCACTAAAGGTGCACCGGCCAAGGTATTGTGGTACTTGCCCATCATTCCCGTCTTGAGCGGTTGTTTGCAAATCGAGAGAGGCAAAATTGTTGTGTTGGCATTATGAGTCTCGAAAGGAAGATGGCAAGTCGAGACACCTGCCGATTCGGCTCAATGGAGAAACATCGATTGGAAACATGAGGAGTTTGGTGCGAAATGAGGAACATAAGGTTTGGGTTGAGTACCGATGGAATGAATCCGTTTGGTAACATGAGCGGCCGCCACAAAGCCGCGTGGCGATTCATTGTGTATCTACAACCTCCTCCTTGGTTGTGCATGAAGCGGAAGTATATCATGATGTCCTTGCTAATCTCGGGACCCAAACAGTAGGAAATGATATTGATGTGTACCTTGCACCATTGATTGAGGATTTGGTACAATTGTGGAATGAGGGGTCGTGGTGTGGGATGCATACAAAAGAGAGTATTTCACCCTCGAGCTATGGTATTTTGTACCATAAATGATTTCGGCGCTTGGTAATTTGGCGGAGTCAAGATCTGAAAGGAGCCAAAGTGTGTCCTATCTGTGAAGAGGAGACCGAGAGCCTATGGCTACCGAATTCCAAGAAAACCGTGTATATGGGTCACCGTAGGTTTCTACCTCGAAGTCATCGATCTAGTAAAATGGATGACAAATTTGATGGGAAGAGGAAGTCCGTTCGCCCCATGACCTATGAGTGGAAGGCAAGTATATTCACGTGTGGAGGATATTGAACTTGATGACGGAAAGAGTAAATAAATCTGTTAGTACTAGGACAATTTGGAAGAAGAGGTCCATATTTTGGGACTTGCCGTCTTTGGAAGGAGTTAGATGTCAGACATTGTATTGATGTCATGCACATTGAGAAGAATGTCTGCGACAATTTGGTTGGTATCTGCTGAACATACCAGGAAGACCAAGGATGGTGTGAATGCTCGTCGCGACATGGCCTACATGGGAATCGGGCCGGGCTTGCAAAGTGATAGAGGAGGATGGGAAAGGTCCGTACATCCCCGCCGCATGCTACACACTGTCCAAGAAGGAGAAAGAAGATCTCTGCAAATGTCTCCAAGGTATTAAAGTTCCATCGGCTACTCATAAACATTAAGAAATTTGGTGTCCATGGATGATTTGAAGTTGTTGGGCATGAAGTCCCACGATCGCCATGTCTTGATGACCCAAATGCTCCCGGTTGTAATCGAAATATTCTGCTTGAGGATGTCGGGTTTGCAATCACGAAGCTCATTATTTCTTCAATGCGATCTCTGCAAAGTTATTGACCCCGATATGCTAGACAACTTACGAGTGAGGTGGTGCAGACTCTATGTCGACTTGAGATGCATTTCCCACCATCGTTCTTCGACGTCATGGTCCATCTTGTTGTTCACCTTGTTAGAGAGATTAAGATATGTGGCCCGCATTCTTACGTTACATGTATCCGTTCGAGAGGTACATGGGTATATTAAAGTCTACGTGAGGAATCGGTCGAAACACGAGGGTAGTATTGTGGAAGGTTATGGGGTGAAGAGGTTATTGAGTTCTGCGTGGACTATCTCGGGAGAAGACAAGCAATTGGTGTTCTCTATCTCGCCATGATGGCGCACTATCCGCAAAAGGCTGTTGAGGCGAAACTAACGAGACCACAGATTTGATATGTATTGCAAAGCGATCGGCGATCTTGCGACCTGACCACGAAGTTGCGAGGTATATCGAAGCGGCACAAGTCGATTTTACGAGAAGAGAATCCACATATGGATGAGCTTTCCATCATGCGAGAACACAACGATAGATTTCTAACATGGTTCAAGCAGAGGCGAGGTCTCTGTTAGTGATACTATCAAATGGTTGGTGACGGACCTAGATTTAATGTCTGAGACATGGCAGGGTGCGATATTAATGGGTACACCTTTTACATGAAAGTCGGGATCGAAAGTCTTGTTCAAAACAGCGGTGTCGGCATAGATGCTTTGTCAGATGAACATCCTTTGGAAAGGAGGATCCTCAATGGCAATGAACTCTTATTACGGGTGATCGAAGAAATTTGGGAGCTCGATTACGGAATATACCAAATTCCATTGTTCGATGTAAGTGGGTGGGACTTCCACATGGAGTGAAGGTCGACAAGAGAGGTTTTACTCTTGTGGATCTCAACAGACTTCGCCTATAAAGATGACCCATTCGTACTTGCAAAGCAAGCAAATCAAGTCTTCTATGTGCGTGATCCGGCCAATCCGAGGTTGCGTCGTCCTTTATGGTAGCGGCGGATCGTTGGTGTCGAAAATGTCATAGATGAAGAAGAATCGACCAATTCGATGAAATACCTCCGCTTTTGCGGATGGGGCTGTCTTAGCGGTGACAACGACACACATGGAAGAAATTATATGCGTGTAGATCATCAAGAAGGGTTATATTGTAAATAAAAGGAGTACATCATTGTATCGGTTGATATGTGTTTGCAAAGGTTATGTGTACATATGAAACTTTCACAAATTTTGTCAATGCATTGTGGTATGTAGCTACTTAATGGAATAAAAGAAGGCACTCTACATCAAATCATTTCGAATTTTCGAATACTTGGACTTTATTTGAGAAAGATTTGACTTTTCTACTCTTTGACCAAAAAGTATGCCTACAAAGTGAATTTGGGCTTCTTTTTTCAATGCTTACTCATTTTGCCAAAATCCTTTTTAGAAAAGATCAGAGTATCACAAAGTATGTTTCGCAAACTTTCAAATAATTCCAACTATGTGTGCAAAAGATATGGCCTTTTCACTCTTTGATCGATATCTCTCAGAATTCAGACTTTATGGTTTGTCGGAAAACAAACAATTGCCTATATTTGTATCGGTTCTTATTGAAAGCAACACATATACATAATCATTTGTATCGGTTTTTAATAAAAGCGATAGTAATACTATCCTTCGGTTGTATCGGTTTTACTTTAGAACCGATAGAAATATCACTCTAGGGTTTTCCTTAGTACAAGTATTTCTATCGGTTTTCATTTAAAACCCGATAGAGATACTATCATTGTATCGGTTTTACTTGAAAACCGATAGGAATATGCCTCCTAGGGTTTTCCTTAGTACAAGTATTTCTATCGGTTTTGTTGGAAACCGATAGTAATGAGGAGAGTGAACAATATTACAGCTCCTCCATTTTTTGCCCTAGCTCCCGCTTGCCTTTGGTGCTCCCGCACCACGATTTCTTCGCCTCCACCGCCAACGTCGCCGCAAGCCTCCACGCTCCCTCTCCTCCTCACGTAGTGCACTCCTTCCCATGCCGAATCGCCCCACGCCGTCGACTCCTCCCGACGCCGACTCTTCCCCACGTCGACTCTTCCCACGCCGCCAAAGTCGCCCCACGCATTTGACTCCTCCCCACGTGACTCTTCTTCCCCATAATCGACTCCTCCCCGCGCCAAGTCGCCCCATTTGTCCCTCGGGTATGCCTACATGTGCTTAAGTTCCAATCCGTATTTCTGTTAGAAGAACATAATTGATTTGTCGGGACTCGGGAGTAATGTATATAAAATGAGTAAATGACAAGATGAATTCCTTTGTGAAGTTTTTCTACATCGAGTTCTTGATAATGGTATGAAGTAGCATAATAAAGAAGAGGGAAAATTCATTGAACGGTGACAATCGGTACTTCATTCGAGTGTTAGGGTTAGCATGGCAAAATAATGAAGATTAGATTCAACATGAAAAACCCTTGCGGGAAAAAAAACCATGAGAAGCAGATCATTATAATGCTTCAAAGATTACAAGTGCAGAGGTGGCTTATATAGCTAAAGAGTCAGAGTTGTAGATGACTTGGACTATCAACCTATTTATATAAAACCAAAAGATACGATAAGTTGAGATATTTAAGTTATAACAAAATTGTTTTTAAAAACCACAAAGGGTATAAAAGATTGAGCAGTCTTATTCAAAAGCTTGATTGCTCAAAAATTATCAATATGAAGAAAAAATTCTTGTATTATCAATATGAATGCTTTCGTACATCAACACATATGTGCACCAATCGGTGTACATTTACGCACCAATCACTTTGGTAGATTGTCTTGGGGCATTTCTTGGGATCTTCAATTTCCAAACTTCAATTACGAGTTTAGTTTAGCAAAAGTGGACTTGATACCAACAGTTTGCAAACTACCAAAAACGATGTTAAGCCGTATATGTGTTGTTGCTATATATGTGGATTACCTTATACTCTTGTCTTAGTTTTAACAAGCGCAACATATATGGTCTTATTTGTCCTTATATGATTCTCGATTTCGATTTTCTCTATGCTTGGTGTATCTCTTGGATAGTCACGGTATTTTACAAAGTTAGCCTTGCAAAAGTATTCATACATTTCTATATAGCATAATCTTTCCATATGCAAGTGATTGCTTGTTTATATATGCTGATGATGGCTTGTAGCAACTTTTGAGTATGCGATTGGTATAGTTATTTCAATCTTAATTGCATATTACTTTTTTATCTCGGCATATGTTAGAGTTTAGGTTGCGTAACCTCGTCTCCCGTTCGAGAGTGCTTAATTATAAATATCTTTGGAATAGCATATTTATAAACAAGCGATCTCGAATTGTCCACGTTTTTGGGCGATTCGAGATATGTAGTTGGGCAAGTTCTGGTGTTGTACAACTCCTGAGTAGATTTGATAGCGTCTCGCTTGTTCTCGGGATACACACCCTCTTGACTTGTTGTCGAGGCGTGTATCCGGAGAACAATGAGATGTCACCAAATCTTCTCTCGAGTTGTACAACAGGAACTTGCCCTAACCACATATCCTCGAATGGGATTAGGACCAAACCTATTTAGAGGTTAGGAGTCATCGTTGAAGATCATTCGTTTCTCTGTTTGTTGTCAATGAGCTGTTGCTTTACATGATTTATTGTCAACTTCACATAATTACTACTTAATTGCTTTATCTCATGTCAAATATATGACCATGTCGATAAGAAAAGCGAAAATGTCGCAACTAGAGAGCATCGACTCATCGCTGATGTAACAGAATTAGCTGCTCTGAGGGCGAGCGAACTTCAAGTGTCGAGCCGAGCCAACTTCCAAGTGTCGAGGGGCCGAGTAAGGTGAGGAAGGCAGAGGACCGAGTAAAGGGGCCATAGGAGAACACCATGAGTTCTCGATTCAATGCCACGGGGTTTGCGGGTCCTCCTAAGTACAAGGCGATACCGCTCATTCCTCGGCCAATTGGTGAGGGAGAGGGTTGCCATAACGGTTAGGACCGGAGAAAGGAGGTCGGGCCGAGCGAAGAACCGTTGTGGGACGAGGTGAAGGGCAAATGGATTATAGAAGAGGAGGAAAACAATGCAAAGCGATGCGCCATGAAGAGGATGGGTGTGGCTTTGAGGCACTTCGGGGTCTACATGCATAGTGAGTACGTCTTTGAAAGGCCGTACACCATTCGAAGGTATCCGTTCGTGACTCCGATGTTTGGGAGGAGTTCACGAGATCAAGGGTACGCCGAGGCGAGGAGCCGAGACAGAAGAACATTGGTATCCAGAGGCGAACACGTACCGCACCACCTCGGTTCACTGACTCTGAAGGAAGAAAGCGAGAATCGGGCGCGAGTAGCCGAGAGTGCGCGAACTCGGGACGGCGTTGCCTTACTCCCACATATGTGAGGAGCGGCACGCGTGTTGGGTATTAGCGAGGACAAAGAAATCCGTGGGCCGGGCATTTGGTAGTACCAAACCCGCTATCGCAAGAAGTCGTCTCCACCATCGTAAGTCGACAAACTTACTACATTGCGATCAACCATTCTGTTGTATTTCAGATCTAATTCAGTACTCCCCTCTTGCAGGAGGAGGTCACCAGAGGAAAGAGCAGGACCTTTGTTAGCCAAGGGTCAAATGACATCTTGTCCTCCATGATGGGGAAGTCCCACCATAAGGGCCGGTACTTGCCGAGGGGCGGGACATCTGAAGAAGACGTGCCGAAGCGAGGTTAGGAGTGCGGGGCAAGATCATGGGAGGCACGCATGAGCGCATGAAGGACACGCCAGGAGGAGATCAAGGAGGAGATGAGGGGGAGATGACGGCACGTGGCAGGAGATGAGGTAGAGATGGACCGCTTGAGGGCCGAGATGATGGCGATGTTCTCCCAGTCGAGCGATGACCCGCCACGTCTGACATGTAAACTTGCATGACCAGCGAACTGCGGTCTAAAACGATAAAGGCCGGTTCGCAGACTAAAGGTAATAGTTAATTTTGCATGGCTTCGAGGTGCGAGGTAACTCCCAATATTTTCTCTTAAGTTGCGCACCTCTTGCAGCGCCTCTGAAGTGCCGACAACACGGTGACGGAAGACGGATTTCCTGTTGAGGCTGCACGCGGGGTTGCATTTCCATGCAACGAGACCGACACAGTGCATGGTCAGCCTTTGGGGAAGGGCTACATGAGGGTCCAGGTGGACTACGTCCACGAAGCCTTCTTATCACATGTGCTCGAGTTCCCCCCCAACGAAGAGATCACCACTCTCGGGCAAGCGCACATGTCGTTCATCAAATGGCCCACGGCAGGCGTCGTACTGGTCAAGGTAAAAAACCTCGCTTCTTCTGTACCATTCCAGTAGTATTGCAACAAGTTGTTCATACGCGTGCTTTGTAGGTTCCTACCGTACCTGCGCCTCCTCCCACGATCGCGGATTGAGTCTGCCTGCAATCTTGAGTGGTGCATAAAAGGGCTACCACGACGACCCAGAGAACCTTTGGAGGCCTCCGCTAAAAGCCAAGGCTCACATGAGACCACAGTGCCTCTCAGTCTGTGAAAAGCCTCCAACCCCGCCTCGGAGACTCCTTGGCCCCGAAAGGAGAGCGGCACGGAGCCACAGAGAAGCCCTATAATTTTAAGGCGTATGAACATGGAAAGCCCTTACGCCTCTGCGAAATTGAATACTTTAGGCATGTGGACTCGATACTCCATGGATGGTACATTGACAAAGCGAAAGAACGAACGGCGTCGGGTCGACTTCAATGTTAGGTACAAAAGGACATTTCCACCGTGAGGAGGACGGGACATTTCGGTCGATTTTGAGGATCTGTTCCGTCTCTACCAAATGATCTCCATCGGCGTTTCCACCGCGTGCGATCTGGACAACGTGAGTATCGCACCACGTAGCATGACCTTAGAACTTCCATAGGATTTTGCATTATGCTTCAGTAACATTCAATACGAGTTGCGTAGGCAATGAGGCAATGAGTCATGATGAATAGACAACTAATTGGGTTAAATGCGAGCCTGGTAGTGTCATAGCGATGGCTAGGCTTCAACCGCAATGGCTTACCGGCTACATCAAGGGTGCGTTGAAAGCCGAGGCCAAGAAGGACTTCATTCTATTCGCATTCACCAGGAGTAAGTACTACTACACCCTTCAATTACTTATGCGCACTTCAACCGTATGTGAACTTATTTCCCATTGCATACCATTTAATAAGCAACCATTGGGTCCTACTCGTGATCATTCCGAGTAACAACGTGGTCTACACTTTTAATTCCATTGAGAAGAGACCGATGGCCTCACGCGATCAAGCCTCCTTTGGAGCGATAAGTGCACTACTCTTATGTAACACTTTACGTATTTAACTACGTACATTCATTATTTTGTATATGACGTCTCTCCAATGTATATAGGGGTTTCTCACTACGTCGCGGAAGGAGGATACGATCGAAAAAAGGGCTCCAAGTGGAGTATGTGCGCTTCAAGGTACAAGTGGCGTTCCCTATATAAGATTTAGATTTCGACATATTTTCTTCGTCTCTTAATTTCTTTTCTTTCTTCACAAGTGCCATCAACAGTGGCGGCGACGACCATCTTGCGGTTTGTCGTCATGCATCACATCTTGATCTTGATTAGCCTCTCGCACCGTTTCCCCGGTATATATGTACATGCATAATAATACAAGTAGCCTTTCACATAGAAATTTCAAAACTTAAATTAAAACACTCGTTTCTATTTTGCACTCTCAATATCCCCTGAAGAGTATAGACCGTGACTTCGCTCAACAAGATAAGGGACCACTTATGCGATTGGTACTTGGTTGGAATGTATGGTGGAGGACTGGACGGTTTAGAGATCCCGAAAGCTCGTACTAGGCTATATGTGAACAATATTACAAATCTGAATGGGATTACATGTGTACATGATGGTTAAGCATGTGTCAGTTGTAACAAAGTATTCATTTTCTGAATGTGATATGTATTTGTTGTAACAATTAAAGTATTCATTTTACGTGAATGAGTTGTATTCATTTTACGTGAATGTGAATGTGATATACATGTTTGTATGTTTGTGATATGTGCATATATATATTGTGTGAAATATGTGCTGATTGGAGGGTCAATTGGAAAGTAGCACACCCTTCATCTCTATCGGTTCTCACAAGAAAATGATAGAGATAACATTGTCATCTCTATCGGTTTTTGTAAGAAATGATAGAGATAGTGTTTACATCTCTATCGGTTCCTACAAGAAAATGATAGAGATGAACTCATCATCTCTATCGGTTCTTGAAAAGAAGCGATAGAGATTATATTCGAAGAACCGATAGAGATGATGAGTTCATCTCTATCGGCAAGAACCGATCTGTAATAATAGCGCCTCATCTCTGTCTAGCCGCTTAGTGTCGCCACCAGAACCGATTGCGATGATAAAAAAGAACCGATTGTGATGTGTAAACGTGTAGTAGTGTAACATGCTTGGCTAATATATACTTGATTATTCAAACAGTATGTTTTCATTGATCGAGAAGAGGAAGGGGATATATCACTAATGATTGGTACCTTTATTGCAGGGAAACAGGGAGTGGCAGGAGCAGTAGAGGAATCGAGGGCTGTTTCAATCTTCCTGGCTGTTTTTTGACTGGCGCAGAGGTTAAGCTAAAGGCGAGAATTCTTGAGGTAAGGCAGATGAGGTGTTGAGCTAGTGTGCGAATGTGTTAGTAAGCCTGTTCTCCTTGTTTTATACTGCAGCTAAACTGACATGGAGGGATGAATCTAGGGTTGGATTTTGGTTCAGTCTGTGGGCTGGGGAATGTGGTGGCAGGCATGCAAACTCAACCTGTATGCAGCCAGCCACCTGTCCACCACCTGGCAGTGAGGTATGGGCAAGGGAATGGGCAATTATGTGGGCAGCAAGACAGGTGGAGGACCTGCAGCTCTTGTAACTGCCATTTGGCTGCACATCATGGACAAAAGAAGCTGGCTGCTGTTTGGATACTTGAGGGCTACGGAAAATGTATATATATCAATGCATCCTTTTGGTTAGCAGCTAAGAAATGGTGTAATAGTTGTAGTAGAATTTGTTTAGTTGGTTCTCACATTTATAGTTGTGACCAAATGTATTTGAATGCTTTCTGTTGTAAGTTAAACTTGAATGTTAAATTTTGTTTGAGATTTATGGAACTATTGGTTACCCGTATTATATTATTCATGGAGACCGTATTGATATTCTGGTGCTTGTTGAAGTGGATGCTTACTTAGGTGGATATGTGTATATATGTATACTTATGAAATGTTGTTAAAGATATGCTTATGAATGCTGTGTTTACTTGATCTTGAAACTTAAATGGAGAGTCCATTTCTTTATTCGTTAAGGTTTTCCTTTGAAATGGTCAGGATTTATTTATTTATTTATTTTCCACTTTCTATTATGAGGCTGTTACACCGTAGTTCCGAAGCCTCTCCGCCGTTGTTTGCGCCCCCCGGTAAGTCTCTGCCGCCGTTGAAGCCACCAGAGTATTCCTCGCAGGGAGCCGCGTCGGAGGAGCCGTTCCACGTCACCGGAAAAGCCTCGGAGCACCGTCGACAACGTCGTCTTCTTCATCTCCGGCAAGAACCGCGCCGCCGAGTCGTCATCACTACTTCGGACTCCCTTAGCCGTTCGATTGTCGCTCAACGCTCTCGATCGCGCCACGTCTACATCTCAACAGTGAGTGCCATCTTCTAATCTTGGTCGTTAGATTGAGATCGAATAGCTCTTATCATGCCACGTAGTGTCTTTAACCGTAGCTGTTAGATTTACACTTGATAGCGTAAGATTGATTCAATATTGGCCGTAGATCTGTGGATGTGTGGTCTAGATGCTGGCACGTGCCCGAAGCAGGGATCGCCCACGTGTGCTCAAAACTGTGCTAGATAATAGCCGTCGGATTCATGTTGGATGGTCTAGATTCTCCCACGTGTCACGCACTGAGACTAGCCACGTAGCCGAGCACAGTACGTAGAATAGAGTTAATCGGAGCCGTTGAAATTTAAATGAATGGGTAGGATTGCGCCGCGTGCCGGACCAGTTTCGTGCCGACGCGTGTCACGTCAAAACCGAGGCGTCAGATCTGTCAGTGGCCGTCGACGTCATCGGTTTAGGTCTCAGCCGTTCGATCGTGATCCAACGATCGCTGTGATGCCACGTGTTTAATAAAAACCAAAACGTCGTTTAGATCTCACTCGTACGTTTTGAATTGAACGGTCGAGATTAGATCAACCTCTCGGTTGATAATGTGCTGACACGTGACACGGCCAGATCATGCCGCGTGTCGTGCTGACATCAGTGCTTGCGACATCTGGTCCACGATCACAGTACCGTCGGTCCACCATAGACCCACACTGTTCCGTGGACTAGATGCATGAGCCGTTGCCACGTGTTGAGCCGAGAGACTGCCACGTGTCATGCTGACGTCACAAATATTTTTAATATAAAAATATTCCGGCTGAAATCCATTTCGGTGCTGACGTTATCACTACGTCATGCTGACATCATAATTCCGAATTTTCTGAATAAAAATAAATAAGGAAATTCGGTTTATTCTTTTTAATTTATTTTCAAACTTCAAATGGCTATAACCTTTGCGTTTTAACTCCGATTTGAGTGATTCCAATTTCTAAAAATTTGTAAAATCAAGATCTATTTATTTATGAATTTTGTGGAATTTTTAGAGTTGACTTTGCTCTTTGAAAAATGTATTTATTGTGTGTATATGGATTTCGAGTAGACGTTGATTTGACGGAGAGCTACGAGGGAGAAATTCTAGTACAAGACCTAGCTCCAGATCAGGACCAGCAGCTATTTGAAGGTAAGTTGTGCTTTGACCATGTTGCTCCTAAATTTTGAAAATGTATTTTGTTTCAAACTATGCATGCTAATTTAACTAAAAATGGATTTGAATACTTTGGGTGAATTAGCTAATCAACCTAATTGTTATTGCCCCCTTGTTGTTAATATTTGTATGCCATGATTTCATTTGATGCCCTAGAATTGGTAATATTAGATTGGAAATGATTTAGACTGGGGCAAGTGGACTGAGGCTTCGTGCCAGGTGGGCCTGTGTGGCAATTGGGTGATGGGTTGAGTGTTGTGAGGGCTGTGTGCCAAAATTTGAGAGAAGGATGTCTTGCCTTGGTCGGTTAAGGACTTTACCTTGCAAGCCTTTGACCTGAGTCTCTCGTACAACCACATATTTGAATGGGAAGACCTAGTTTAGTAGGATTCTAATGTCTTACCTAGGATACCTCGAATTGGCGATTACACGGGGTAATCAGTATGGGAGAGCGTGCTTGTGCTTCGGCTTGGTACCCGTCCAACGGTGTACTTTGTCCTATACTTGACCTCGAGTGAGGGAAGTGATAGTGAAGGCAACTCGGAGAGGCTCCTAGGTGGAGATAGAAGTCTCTGAAAGGCTTTGTTACGGTCAATCGCTTCGTGGTGTCTTGTTGTATCTTGTGGGTAAAGTGTACAACCTCTGCAGAGTGTCAAAACTATTCGAATAGCCGAGTCCACGGAACTGGACAAAGCTCGGGGATTACAGTCAAGGGGTAGTGTTTTGAAAATAAAATGGGATGGGAGGCTGTGTGCCAGAGTTGATGAACAAAGTTGATTAGGAACTGTGTGTCCAAAACTATGTGAAAAAATAATTTGAGAAATATAGTAGCTATATGGTTTTGATGCTTTCAATCTAAATAAATAATTGTTTCAAACATTGGTGCAATGCAAAATAACCAGTAGAGCCATTCGTTTGTAACAAGCCATGCATGTAGTAATAGAATTGCATTCTGTGTATGACTTGTTGAGTATGGTGTGTACTCACCCTTGCGGACAAAATTTACCAGAGGAGGAGACTACACCAGCTTATGAAGAGGAGTACGTCGAAGAGCCGGGAAACTAGGGAGCAAGCCTTTGTCAATTCAAGGCGCCTGTGGCGATGGAGGAATCACTATGTCGTTTATTTCCGCTGTTATTTATTATTTACTCTGAATAATGTAAGCCCTTCGTGGCAAACTGCTGTAAGGTGACCATAAGTTCGGACAATTCGATTATATACATGTTTGATGTACTTTAATATTATTCCGTTGTGTATGATGTAGTACTTTAACCCTGTTTAGCCTGTGTGCACTAGCGCGATCCTGGACTAGTGCAGAATACACAGAGTGTCCAGATTAGCATATTCGGGGCACGACACAGTCTGCTTCTGTGGGTTCGACGAGGGCGCGTATGCCTGCTTCTTCTTGAGCGTCGCCATTGCCACCTTGAACTCGTCATCAGTTAACCCCGACCCAGCTCGCCACGCAGTCACTGTCGGTGTCTCCCTCGGGGTTGTGTAATGTGGAAATGTGGAATCAAGAATTTTCTGCTTTGAGTCCTAGTGATCTTTGATGCACACGCATAAAGCGAGCATTTGATTCTTCCTCCAGTACCATCTCATCGGATCGATAATGTTCTCTAGCTGGCCGGTTCTTATCATAGTTCCTAAGAGGTGTGATTAACATTGTCTGATAACGAACGCGCATCTGGGAGTAGAATGCCATTATGCACTTGTAGAAGAACAGCTCTTTATTAACCTTTTCTTTTTGAAACGTGTGGAAAAACGGCTCTTGAGCTGAAATTTAGAAACCAGTACAGGCAAGCTCTTCAACTTATGGTACTCAGATTTTTTTTAAAAAAAGAAACTGAATCCTCAAACGCTTGTTACAAGTGTCTTCACATCTTTTTTTTTCATATTAATTGACCTGAGTTCAGCTTCCTTCTGCTTGGATGCATTATTTTTTTCGCTTCCCTCACCGCACTCATCATTGTTGGATTATTTGGGCTTGGCCCACCTAATTAAGACAAATAATTCCTAGAAAATCTCAAAAGCCCACTCATGAGGAGGCATGTGCACTATGAATAGTCCCACATTGCTAGCCTAAAGTGGTGAACACTAGTTTATATAGTGGAGTGTGTTTCACCATGGTTGAACCATGTGGGAGAAAGGGAGAAGGCCCTGCCGCGCTCGCCTCTCCGGGCTCGGGCACGGGCAGGCGGGCGGAGGCGCTGGCGCCGCACACGCGTGAATGGTCCACCTTTATTCTTTTGCTACTCGGGATAGTCGCGTTTGCAGTATGAGATACGGACTCCGATCGTGGCACGTCCTCGAGTCACGTTCGGTCACAGAAGCGCCGTCACCAACGTCGACCTCGTCAACACTGCATCCGCATCTACTACATCAACACCGCAACGCAACGCGCCGTCATCCTCTTCTAATCAGTACGTTCGATCTGTCTTAATCTCGTGGCTAATCATGTTTATCAAGATGATAATGAGGTTCGTGCTATCTAGTATGTTAGAGATATACATGCTAGTTTCGTGATCTTGTTCATGATTTATATTCAGATTTAATCTGGAAAATGTCTAATTTCTCAACAATCCAAAAACCTTATTGTAGACATTTTACCGATTAACAATGGCTGGATTTGCCGACGACCGAGGCGGAGAAATTCTCGGTGTGCACTTTAAGAGGTGGCAAGTCAAGGTCACGCTTTGGCTTACTGGCTATGAATGTATTCTCGGTTAGTAAAGGCAAACTGAAGGTGATCTCTCCGAAAGCAAGAGAAGAGTTTCACGGATGCCAATACTCTCTTCGTGGGATGCATTCTTAGCGTTCTTGCCGACCGCTGCGTGTGATGTGTACATGCACATAATAGACGCTTGAAGGTCTTTGTGGGATACTTGAATGCCATGTTCGATTGCATCGGATGCGTAAAGGAACTCGTATGTCATGGAGAACTTTCATGACTATAAGATGGCCGATAATCGCTCTGTTGTAGAGTAAGCCCATGAGATACAAAGGCATTGTCAAGGAACTCGAACTCTCGAATGTGTCTTACCCGATCCTTTTGTGGCGGTTGCATCATTGCAAACCGCCTCCCTCGTGGAGGAGTTTCGGCACAACTCTAAAACATAAGAGGACAAAGATATCGATCGAAAACCCGAGAAGGCCCTTGATGTTGAAGAGAAGGCTCGAGACTAAGGATTTCAATGGTAAAGGAGCCGAGGGCCACCCAGCGCCAACATGGTTCGGAAGAACTACGGCAAGAACAAAGGGAAAAATAAGCCTAACAAGACTACCAACTTCAAGAAGAAGAAGATGAACAAGGCCGAGCCGCCTCGCTTCACATGTGGTGAGGTCGGACACTTTTCCAAGGAATGCCCCGATCGTGCGCACTGGCCGAGGAAAAAAGGCCAACAAAGGACGACGTCCAAGGTCACAACACGTTGACCGCTAGCAATGCTCGAGACGCAGGGTATGGTAATTTACCTTATGTATTCTCAGTATTTCAGTCTTCCAGTTGGTGGATTGATACGGGTGCTAACGTTCATGTGTGTTCTGACATCAATATGTTCTCTTCTTATCGGTCATTCGGGATTCTTACGCCTTGATGGGGAATGGGTCACATGCTTCGTTCATGGCATTGGCACGATGGATCCGAAGTTCACTTCGGAAAGATCGTGTACCGGTGAACGCAAAGATGTCCTTCTATCAACAAGAATCTCGTTAGTGGCTCCCTTCTATGCAGAGATGGGTTTAAGGTAGTGTTAGAGTCCAATAAAGTAGTTGTGTCCAAGCATGGACTATTTATTGGTAAAGGCTATGAGTGCGGAGGCTTGTTCCGCTTTTCCTTTCAGATTTCAATAATAAGTCATGAACCATATATGTGGTAGTGTTAATGATGATGCAGTACTTGGCACTCTCATTTATGCCACATTAATTTTGGTCTTATGAATCGGCTTTCCAAAGATGAATTTAATTCGAATTTCACTATTGCCAAAGGTTCTAAGTGCCATAGTTGTGTGCAATCGTAGCAACCTCGAAAGCCTCACAAGGCGGCTGAGGAGAGGAACTTGGCACCTCTAGAACTCATACATTCTGATCTGTGTGAGATGAATGGTGTGTTGACAAAGGGTGGAAAGAGATATTTCATGACATTGATTGATGATGCGACTAGATTTTGCTATGTTTACTTGTTGAAAACTAAGGACGAGACGCTAGACTACTTTAAAATCTATAAAGCTGAAGTTGAAAATCAACTAGAGAGAAAGATCAAACGTCTTAGGTCGGATCGTGGTGGCGAATTTTTTCCCAAAATCTTTGATGATTTCATATGAACATGGTATTATTCATGAGAGGACACCTCCTACTACTTGAATCAAACGGGATTGCCGAGAGGAAAAAACCGCAGTGACCGACTTGGTGAATGCCATGTTAGACATCTTTGGTTTATCTAAGGCATGGTGGGGGAGGTCAGGTTGACTTCATGTCATGTCCTCAATAGAGTTCCCAATGTAAACATGGAGAAGACCCTCACGAGAAGTGGGTTGAAGAAAACCATCACTTTCTTACTTACGCACATGGGGATGCTTGGCGAAAGTCAATGTACCGATTAACAAAAAGCGAAGCTCGGGCCTAAGACAATGGATTGTGTCTTTACGGGATATGCTCACGAGCATCGCTATAGATTTTAGTAGTTAAATCGATGTGCCCGATATGTATGTTGATACTATTATGGAGTCTCGTGATGCTACGTTTTTGAGAATATATTTCGATGAAACATATGCATAGCACTTCTAGTTTTTCTTCCGAGATAATTCCCGAGACTATTACACTGTTGAGTCTTCTCGAGCAACCACTCGAGAAAATCCTAGAGGAGGATGACAATGAAGCTCCTAGAAAGAGCAAGAGAGAGGATTGAAAAATCCTTTGGCAATGATTTCATTATTGTACCTTGTGGATGATATTCCCACGCCCATTGCAGAGGCATATGCATCTCCAAACGCAGATAATTGGAAAGAAGCTGTCCTGAATGAGATGGACTCGATTCTCGCCAATGGGACTTGGGAGGTGGTGAATGACCCTATGGGTGTAAACACGTGGGTTGTAAGTGGGTGTTCAAGAAGAAGCTTAGGCCCGATGGTACTATTGAGAAGTACAAGGCTCGGCTTAGGCTAAGGGTTACACCCAAAAGAAGGTGAAGATTTCTTTGATACTTATTCACTGTTGCTAGAATGACCACCATTCGAGTATTACTTTCCTGGCGCCTCATATGGTCTTCTCGCTCATCGATGGACGTGAAGACGGCTTTTCTTAATGGAGAGTTAGATGAGGAAATCTACATGGAGCGACTGATGGGTATGTAGTAAAGGGTCAAGAGAGCAAGGTGTGTAAATTATTGAAATCTTTGTATGGCCTGAAACAAGCACCTAAGCAATGGCATGAGAAGTTCGACACCACTTTGACTTCTGCAAACTTTGTCATTAATGAGGCTGATAGATGTGTATACTATCGCTATGGTGGGGGTGAAGGAGTTATATTGTGCCTTTATGTCGATGATATATCGATCTTTGGCACAAATATTGATGTGATCAATGAGGTCAAGTCTTTTTCACAAAGAAATTTGATATGAAAGATCGGGAGAAGCCGATGTATTCAACATCAAACTTATTATGATGAGAGTGGGATTACTCTTCGCAATCCCACTATGTGGAGAAGGTCTTGAGCCGGTTTGGCTTTATGGATAGCAAGCCCTCTCCCACTCCTTATGATCCCAAGCAGACACCGAGAAAGAATAAGAGAATTGGCTTAAACCAATTGAGATATTCTCGATTGTCGGCTCGCTCATGTATCTTCTTTGGTGCAACGAGACCGATATATCATTTGTCGTGTGAGAAAATTGAGTAGGTTCATGTCAAACCCGGGTTCAGATCATTGGCATGCACTTGAAAGGGTAATGCGCTATTTGAAAGGTATTATGAGTTATGCGATTCACTATTCAGGGCACCCTGCAATGCTTGAGGGATACTGATGACTTAACTGGATTTTTGATGTAGATGAGCTCTATGCCACCAAAGGATATGTGTTTACCATTGGTGGTGGCGCAGATGTCATGGAGGTCCCGCAAATGCACCATCTTGACAAGGTCAACCATGGAGGCGAGCTCATCGCTTTGGATACAAACCATCGAGAGGTAGATTGGTGCGTGAGCTCTTGATGGACTTGCGGTGGTTGAAAAACCGATACCGCTATCCTTATGAACTGTGATAATCAATGCGTGATTGCTAAAGTGAAACAGTGCTAAGGATAATGAAGTCATCAAGACACGTTAAAAGACGCATCAAGTCTCGTCAGAAATTGAGAAACTCCGGAGTAATAAGTGTGACTTATATTCAAACAGACAAAAACTCAGCGAGATCCCTTTCTGAAGGGACTATCACGGAATGTGATAGAAGGTGCATCGAGGAGATGGGTATGAGACCCATATAAGTTGCAATAGTGGTAACTCAAATTTTGTGATCGGAGATCCCGTGAATTGGGTCTGGGTAAAACAAGCTATTAACCGAGGAGAGTAATGTCTGTTCTCTATGTGAAGATGCAATGCTCTCAAAATGTCAGAAGGCAGATGGCAATATGCCTTAATGTGTTTCTATTGGCTATAACTAGCGAAGATGCTGTTCTACAGAGCATTCTTGAAAGAACACACCTATATGAGCCCGACTGTCTAAAGTCGCAGTCTATGAGACTCGGGTGATCTCTAGTAAGCTCATGAAGAGACCATGGAGTACGACTTATATGCTCCACCCGCGGAGAAGGCTACTGGCAGCCAGGTATCAGTTATGACTTTGAGTGAAACCTGTTCACACAAAACTTGCAATTCAAGGCATAGTCCATTGTTCAAGTTGTGGATGGGTGTAGCTTAGAGCTCTAGGCAGAAGTTCAACTTAACAATCTTTCTTTGCTCAAACGGTATATCAAACAAGAGTGAGTATTGGCAAATCTCTAAATGGACTTTGAGATCGGTGGGGGATTGTTGGATTATTTGGGCTTGGCCTCCTAATTGAGACAAATAATTCCTAGAAAATCTCAAAAGCCCACTCATGAGGAGGCATGTGCACTATGAATAGTCCCACATTGTTAGCCTAAAGTGGTGAACACTAGTTTATATAGTGGAGTGTGTTTCACCATGGTAGAACCATGTGGGAGAAAGGAGAATGCCCACGCGCTCGCCTCGCCTCGCTTGCCGGCCGGCACGGCACCGGGCGGGCGGCGGGCGGCGGCACTGCGTGAATGGTCCGCCGAAATCCGGTCCAGGCCTTGCGTAGATGCATCCTCCTTTGCGGTTTATTCTTTTGCTACTCGGGATAGTCGCGTTTGCGGATGAGATACGGACTCAGAACGGACTCCGATCGTGGCACGCCCTCGAGTCACGTTCGTCACGATTAGCCAGAGTAACCCTATAAATATCGCGTCGTGCACCGTGTAGAGGAATACGATAAAGACACATCGTTAGGGTTTTTGCCACCTCTCGCTTTGCCGCCGCCGTTGTAATCTTCTCCATCCCGAGCGCCGACGCAGCATGCATCGGAGAGCGTGTCTTCGAACCCTTCGTCTTGAGATCCTGCACCGGAGAGGGCGAATAAGGTTTTTGGAAGCGCTCGCGATCGCTCAAGATCGCTACCACGGCTCGTCTTTCCTTCTCGTCGCTGCGTGACGCCGTCAGAGCTCTGCCGTCGCGCGACGCCGGCCACCAACGCCGACCTCGTCAACATCGCATGCATGATCTACTACGTCAACACCGCAACCGCAACACAACGCGCCGTCATCCTCTTCTGATCAGTACGTTCGATCTGTCTTAATCTCGTGGTTAATCATGTTTATCAAGATGATAATGATGTTCGTGCTATCTAGTATGTTAGAGATATACATGCTAGTTTCTGTGATGCTGTTCATGATTTATATTCAGGATTTAATCTGAAAAATGTCTAATTTCTCAACAATCATATGTAATACTTGCACTTACTTTAAGCCTGCTACAGAAATTTGATGCCTTCCGATTTAGAGCTGCATCAGAGGCTGCTGTAAACCTTACAGGGACTCTGCTGTGATGAAAGAAGTTGGATTTTCCATCTGAGTCTTGCTCTCTGTTATTTTGAACTCCTTACAAATCTGTTCAGGTTTCAGTTGTTTTCAGTGATCAAGTAACTAGATTTTGGATGGCTGAAGAGAAGCCATGGTAGAACTGACGTAAAAATCTGTGTGACTTCAGATGCTAAAAGATTGCCCTTCCTCCAGTGTCAATGGTAATTGGAGCATGCATGATGTAAGCTTTTGGGCATGGTATACACTTCAACAAACATGTCAGTGGCTGCTGTTTGTAGTGTTCCTAGCAGTCATTATACGCTGTGAGTCTGTGACAACACAAATAATAACACCATCTGTGATGTCCTATACCACCAAATTACTTTTAAACTCTTGTTGCCTTAACCCTTTAAGAAAGCTACTTCTATGTTTTTTCTTTTGACAGTTGCGCAAATATTAAAGCATGAATGAATAGTAGGTGATAATTACTTACCCTTTCACTTGCTTCAAAATTTGTGCAACTTGTATTAGGAGGAAAAGCATTGCTCACCCTTTAAACATTCGGTACCTCTTGTGCTAACTCGATAAATATCTTGGTACCTCCGAAGGATCTGACTGACACGAAGAAGTTCTTAAAGCTGAAGCTTGAAGGCCTACTTCATGGTCCTTATCATTTCTAGTAGACCCCAGCTTGTGCCGGCGTCTTCGCCATTGTCATCTTCGACGACCTTCCCTCAGTTGCCGAGCACAAACCGGCACACCGGGCAGTTGCCGTGCCCCTTCACCGATGTCGCGACGCACCCCTCGTGAAACATGTGGCTGCACGGCGTCACCACCACCTGCTCGCCAGGCCGGAACGTCTCCAGGCATATGATGCATACCTTCTCCTCCTCTGCGATGTTCGCAGTCTCCTGTGTTCCGAAGATGCCCGAGACCACCCTCCTGAAGGAAGGCAGTCTGCTTCTGTGGTCTCGAGGAGGGCGCGTATGCCTGCTTCTTGAGCGTCGCCATTGCCACCTTGAACTTGTCATCGGTTAACCCCGACCCGGCTTGCCACGCCGTTACCGTCGGCGTCGCCCTTGGGGTTGTGTTTGCCATGTTTGGCCAGCCGCTGTTGTATCCGCCATGCCGGAATGCGTTCCTCTGGATGCGGGCATCATGCAAGTATGCATTCCTGACGAAGACACTTTTCACCGTTACTGCCGGAACAGATGTTAATCATGGTGACTGATGACATGGCTTGCACAATGGAAATGGAGGAACAGAAGTATGAAGCAATCTTGCGACGCTATATGCTAAATATACCCGCAGATGAAAGGTCGATGTTGTCTATATGCTAAATATTCTCGTCTTCGCCTCCCATAGTTGTCCGCCAACTCCTGGATCAAAAGCAGGCATGCTTTTTAACATACACACAGACAAATCTTGACAGTTGACGGGAGCATTTCATCGTCAGAATTCAGAAGTGACATAATACTATACATCAATTTAATAGACTCTATCAATATAGGGCCATGCCTTCAAAATATATACCAAAAACTGACGGCATCTGCTTAATGAGTAGGACTCTATTTTGAACTTGAAAGATATATAAGAAGTCAAAAGCCGTAAAAACAAATTAAGATATACTTCAAGTTAAATCTAAGTTGCAAAAGATTACGGGCCACTTTGGAACACTAGATTATGTAAAGCCACAGGAATAGGAAAAATACACAGATAGTATAGGTATGCAAGTATAACATAAAGGGTTGAAAAATATAGGAAAAATCAAAGGAATTGGTGTTTGGAGGAGGCACAGGAAAATCACGACAATTTTTCCGTGAGATCATGTTTTGTCCAATGAAATCATATGAAAGGAATAGTGATCCTTAGGATTTGAAAGGGTGACTTGACTTCCTAAGTTAATGAATAGTACCAATTCCTATCGGAATTGGATCCCTCTATTTTTCCTATGAAATTCTTTCAACCCAAAGAGGCCATAAAGTATACGCACAGTACACTAAACGATGTACGGGATGCTAGTTCTTTATAGGATGATTCTATCGTGTAGGTCAGGGGAGCCCCAATTTTTATCCAAGTTCTTCCCTCTTACAACTTTCGAACTACCATAAATGAAAACGGGAAATGACAATTCGTTGATCTAGTTATAAAGAAATAACGAAAGCAGTTGCCCCTCATGAAATTTTCGCTGTTAAAAAATTTGTAGAGAGAGAAAATACATACCCGACCAAAATCGCTCCAGTCATCTATACGCTCAAAAGCGTAACTATTAGGGAGGCTCTCCCTGGATGGCGATGACGAGTGAAGGTTCAAGTCATCTGTACGCTCAATAGGCACGCTGTTGTAGCTCTCGTCCGGCTGGCGGTCGGCCATCTCGCCGGCTGGGTGGCCACCGGAGAGTCTCGGTTCTCAGGAGAGATGAGCCGAGCGTTTGCAAGGTGAGATGGGTTCTCCCTCCTGGGGGTGCATGCCGATATATGTGCTCTCTGTTGGAAGAAATTTCTGATATCACATAATATTCTCGTCAGATTCAATATGTTATCACATAATATTCGGAAAAAATGAAAATAGGAAAGATAAAATATTCAAGAAACAGATATATAACCTATAAAAATTTTGAAGTTAAAAATGTTGAATAATTTACTAAATTATTCAAAAAATATTCAGAAATATCAACAAGTTAAAATTGAAATACAGGTTAAATCTATTTGGTAATGTTCAAATAGTGTACTGGATATGATTTTCTACATCCTCACCATACTTTAATTTAAATTCATAATGCAATAGACCGCAAATCTCTCCAACAAATTTCTAGATATGAAACTAGGCAGTGATAATATAACGAAAGAAGTATAGTTTTTTTCAATTCTATACTCCAATTGAAATTGAAATTCCTAATCGTGAATTTGTGGCTGACTCAGGACAAAAATTTAGAGGGTGCTAAACCGGTAACGAGACAATGCTAAATTAAGATAAATAAACCAAACAAAATAGAACCATGTACCGACCATTGTGATCCAAAAGCATACATAATTAGAAGAGAAACATAATGAAAATATGAAACACAACGAATGCAGTACCTTAGTAATGCCACAATAGTCAGTGCGTTCCCAAAAACCCATAAGTATAAGTAAATAGCTACCTGTACATCAAAATTAGCGAAGTTAGTGATGCAATTGTAAATTATGATTCTTAAATTACAACACTCTCTCAGCTCTCCGCAGTCCGTAGTCCACTCCACAAACAAGCAGCATGGCAGCAAAGGCGCACAACTACATAGCACAGCCGCTAGGCGCTAGCCCCTCCTCGGGCGACCCCGCGCTCGCCTGCTCCTCGGCTGGCCCCAACTCGCCTCTTGGGCCACCTACTCACCTCAGCGCCTCCTCGGGCGGCCCCAGCTCGCCTGCTCCTCCTCGGCTGGCCCTGCACTCGCTGACCTCCTTGACCAGATGCCGCCCTCGCCAGCTCGCCCCTCCTCACCGCTCGCCCAAGCCCACCGACTGCTACCGCCTGCAAGGCTAAATTCAATTAGGGATTCTCATATTTGAGACGTGGAATGGGGAATGGAGATTGGGGGCAGTTAGGTGTTGTTGGTGGAGTGGTGGCTATTGGGCTTGGCTGGCGTGGACCGCGTGGTCGTCTTAGCCTAGATTAGTAGGCTTTGGCTCGGCCCATGCAATGGAGGTCTCAACTCTCATGGAAGTCTTCTTACCTTCTTTAACCTCCAACTTCTTCTACCTTTTAACTCCAGTTTTCTTGCCCTTCCATGCCCCCCACGGTAGGCTAGGGGTCTAGGGGTACCCATGGTTTTGTCGGAAGTAGGATGTGCCCTAGCCCCCTTTGAGCCCCTGTTGGATCCACCAGTGTCATGAATATTACTCGAGGGAGGTATGAGATTTTTTTCTCTTTTGCACATGAAAGAAGAATGTGAGGCATTCATCCTCAGCAACATTAGAGCAAGTACAATAACAAAGCCCACTACTTACTCCACCTCTCATCCATATCATCTAAAGTAAGCAACAAAGCCAGTTTGTACAATAACTATCTCTAAAGATTGTTTCTAGATGCTGTGCAATAACTATCTCATCTCTCTTGTACATAACTAATCTACTTATGTTCTTGTGTGATGCTTGTTACTAAATAAGAGCCGGTTCTCTTCAATCTTCTTTTTTGTTACTCTTCCATGTAGAACAAATCTAATATGTACATACTAAAAGTAAGCTAATGACTTTATTGTATATGCCCTTAGTGGAGTAAGCCATTACACATGCATTACCATTTTAATCTGTACCTTAGCCGGTTACCTATGTTTTTCCAAAGCTGGATTAATTTGGATAGTGGAAGGCCACGATTCACCCCCTTATATTACGTACCTCTTGATCGAGAGGCAAGCGGAGTATGCTCAAATACCTCTAATATTCTCTATATTAAAGAGCCTGGGATTGCCGGCCTCAGGACGCTCCACGTCCATTTTTTTGCGAAAAAAACCTGGACATTCGGTCGAATCTCGCGGAAACCCCCCGGAGCCCCCAATCGTGTGAGCAGTCAATGCCTGGTCCGGTCGGATCTTTCCGTAGAGCCCCTCACGGTTTCGCCAAATTGGTAGCGGATCCCGATCCTTGGTCCGTCCGATCACGGCGCTTGGATGATCCGACCGCCCACGCGGCCTACACGCCCAAAGGCGCGAGGAAACCCTAAGCTTGAGCTCTAGCAGCCCAGCCTCACAGGCTTCTTCTCGCCTCGACTCGCATGGCTCTCCCTTGCCTCCGATCGCTCTCTCCTCTCACTTGCCGCCGCCTTTCCTTCGCTGCCGCCCCACCCTCCCATGAAGTTCCGCTGTTCTTCCGAGCCTTCGACGTCCTCCCTGTTCCTTCCCCTGAGCGCCGCCACCGCCCCAAGATCCCGACTCAAGATTCGCCTTCTCCTCCGCCTTGCCTTCGCCAGCCGGTCGCCATCGCCTCCGCCGCTTCTCCGCATGCGCCTGCCCCTTGCGCCTCCGTCGGCCTCTCGACCTCGCTCCGGCGCTTCTGCCCCGAGACCTAGCTCCTCCCACAGACTGCAGCCGTTGCCTGGTGGCCTGGCTCTGCCGTCCCCGCCCCACCGTTGATGGCTTGGTTCATGTTTCCACCGTGGCTCGCGGCATGCTTGCTGCCTGTTAGGTACGTCTCTCCGTGCGGTGCCCTCTACCGATTGACACGCTTCCTTTTTTTGTGGATTCATAGCAGGGTAAGCTACCTGGAATTTTCTACAGCTCAGGCCTTAGCGCTTATGATTTAGGGTTTGAATTTTTACATTTGGTTCATGGACAAAATTGGGTATAACGTTGAATTTGACTGTTAAAATTTTTGCTCCAATCATTAGCATGATATCACCTAGCAAAGCGTCAGATATTACCCCCAAAAGTTGGTCCTGAATATCTTTCCGTAGAGCCCCTCAGCTTACATTCTTCGTGGAGGTATGTAGTTAGGTAATGTGATTTTATCTTTTGGTTTCTTAGACATTTATATGTTATATTGCATTGCAGGTTCTTGCACTTTGTGATCATAACGTTGAATTTGACTGTTAAAATTTTTGCTCCAATCATTAGCATGATATCACCTAGCAAAGCGTCAGATATTACCCCTAAAATTTGGTCCTGAATATCTTTCCGTAGAGCCCCTCACAGTTACATTCTTCAGGGAGGTATGTAGTTAGGGTAAGCAGATTTTATCTTTTGGTTTCTTAGACATTTATATGGTATATTGCATTGCAGGTTCTTGCACTTTGTGATCATCCATCTTGCTTGGAAAGAGAGGAAGCCAAGTCATTGTTCGGTTGAATATAAACTTCTTATGATTCATCAGCATAAGAACAAATTTACAGAGAGCTGGTGCTGTCGAGTATAAAATCAACTTGAAAAATTCCAGCAGAAAATCTGATTTGTTTCTTGGGGAACGTATTTCACCTTTTTGTTTCTCTTAGAACAAATTTGGGTTTGAGCTTGAAAGTTTTGTGCAATAGTGAAACATATTCAGGACCAAATGTGATTTTTTTGGTAGAATTTTTCAGGTTAGTTTGATGCTCCAATCATTAGCATGATATCACCTAGCAAAGCGTCAGATATATCCCCCAAAATTTTGCTGAAATGTCCCTTGATATTATTTCCGATTGAAAAGATGATCTTTCCTATTTGATGTTTGCTTGTTTACAAGGTTTCCAATTTTTAGTTTTTTTTAAAAAGCTCTAAAATAATTCCTTGTCTTATTGAAATGAGAAATTCTCGTGTATATCGATGCCTTGTTGCAAATCTTGATGCTATTTCTGCAAAGCAGTATTCTTGGCTTGATTCCGTGAAGGGCAACAGAGCATACACCACTACTGTAAACATTTATGAGACCGCAGACACTTTCTTGCTCGTGAAATTTGTGCCGTGTGAATTTGTGCTCGTGAAATTTGTACCGGTTGTGGTTGTATACATTTTCTTGCTCTATATACATTTAGATGCGATACATTTTCTTGCTCGTGAAATTTCACACGCCATACGACCACGCCATGTAAGCATCTATGAGCAAAGTGTATAAAGCGTTGTGCTAGATCTTTTAGGAATTGATGGAGCCGATTTGGGACCGATCAGCACCTTGAGAGATTAGCAAAGTAAGAGCAATTATATGGAATTTATTATTCCTTTCCTTCACCGCATGCCTAATGATCGCTCGCTCAGAGGATGTTTGAAATGTAGTGCTTACATATAGTCATGGAGGCCGAACGCCCTTCGAGGGTATGTGTTTTCCATGTGGATTTTTGTCGGGATAATGTAAACTGGATCTTTGAGGAATCCTGCTCTGAAGTGCATATGCATAGCATACTTTTGCTGTTACCAACTCCGTTATGGGCTGGATTGTCAAAACCTATACGTTCATAGTTTCCATTACTTTGGTTCGTCTTCTGAAAAGAATAATAATAAATTGTTTTAGTTTTTTTTTGGATATTTCAGGAATTGATGGAGTTGGTTTAGGACTGATTTGACACCATGAGAGATTAGCAAAGTAAGAACAATTATATGGAATTTATTATTCTTTTTTCTTCACTACAGCTATTGATCATTCTGTTATGCGGGATGTTTGAAATGTGGTGCTTGCATATACCCGTTGGAGGCCGAACGTCCTTCCAAGGTATGTGTTTTCTATATGGATTTTCGTTGAGATGACGTAAACCGGATCTTTTAGGAATTGATGACGTTGGCTGAATGATAGTATGATACCTTATAAAGCTCGCAGATAGAACAAATCCATTGTTTTACATTTCTTGTTATAGTCTTCACACATACTTCTTGAGCATTTTACTTTGTGATGCTGGATCGATAAGAGTTCTATGGCATTGCTAGCAATGCATAGGCTTTGGTGTCTTCTTGTGCTTGGAATATTGCCGTTGTTGGGTCAAATATCCATAGCTAATGGAATAATTTCCTTTTTCCTGCTCTCTATGTATGTTTCTGTATTTGGAATACAAATGAAAAGCATTTTTTGGACTACTCTCAGTGAGGTAATGGAGCTTTCAGATTTCTAGCCTTTGCTTTTGTATCCACATCTTTTTTTGGTAGATTATTACTCGCACCATCACATGGCTTTAGGATTATTTCGATGCGCATACATTGTAGATCCAATGTGAACCACTCGATACCGATGCATACATTACGAGATCCCATGTGAACCACTCGATACAACGCTTGAGTTTGTATCCGCCGTGTACTATATTTATTAGGTACTTTGTATTTGGTAGGTTTAAACTTAAGAGGCTACATTCTATCTCAGTTATGTTGGATTGATAATAATTCATATAATTTAAATCTCACTCAAATTCTACAAAAGACTGCAGAGAAGTCTATCCTTGCACCGTGAACTCAAATTGAAGGTCCCAGTGTTAGCTGGTGATCAAGAATTGGTTGGTAAGAACCATTCAGACTTCCTGAGTTGCGTATCTGATAGTCTGCATAAACAGCTGCTCTTTATCACCTTGTGACACCGCTCAGAGTAATAAATAGTAATTTGAGTGATTTGAAGGTATTCAATTTTTAGATTTGGTTTTACAGTGTTTGGGCATTAAATAACATTATTGGGAAGCCGTTACTTCCATTACACGTTAATTCATTTGATCGTGTATTCTGTTTTCAGCGGTTGTAGCAAAATCCAGAATAGCAGAAAAAAGAAATACCATGTATAGCTGAGTAGAAACAAATGAGGATTATATCCAAGGTCTGACTGCCTTGCAGGGTGAAGTTAAGAATAAGGTGCACATTCTTGGGCTAATGCCACGATCATCTTTGGCTGAGGTAAAGTTGTTAGCCCTCATATTACCCTTCTTTGATGTTGTTGTGTTTGCTCAAAAAATGGTTAGAGTTTGATTGCCTATTGAATAAATTTCTGCTTGATTGGTATCAAGCAATCAAGGACGATTGCAATGGGCCGACCAATAGAGAGTCATGCCTGTGGAGAACAGGGGCTTCATAGAACATGACTGGATTAGAATGGAGCTCGCTGCTATCGGTGAGTAAACTCTATGAAGTACTTTCACTCTTCATGTTTTCAGACTTACATGTATTTTACATCTACATTATGTAAGAATTAAATTGAGCTTTAGAGAATTGGATAGCTAAACCGATGAGCTGAAATACTATCATGACCATTGCTTTCGCTTTTGTTTGCCCACGCTTGATTTGTGGTTTTAGATTTACATTGGTGTTCGGTTCTCATTATTGAAATCTATTATTGTTCGGTGTTTACCCTACTTATTAATCGTGTATATGGATATGTTAGACAATGATAGCTACACAACTTATGTAAGCGCCTCTAGGATACCATGTGTGCATCGATCAATACCGTGATGCACGCCATCGCAGAGAAGAAGCATAGGCCCATGTACGATATCGACCGCTAATCTGTGGTTTAACCAATACTAATTACCGATATATAGTACATAACGACATGTATGGCATAGACAGAGATTTGTTCGCGATCATACCTTGCTAATCATCTTATCTCCGTGATTATCACTTATCGTACCCAATACCACCTTATTGTCTATTGCTAACCACAGTTATAATGGTGGCGAGAAGCGCAGAACCCACACTAGTATAATAGGCAGCCTCGCATGTTCTTACCCAAAGAAAGCAAACTTGTAAGCTAAAAAATTTGTCCAATTCCAATTCAATCATGGAGTCTAAATCCGTGCCTAAGGCGCTTAAAATATTCTTTTCAACCCTTAAATAGTAAACATCAAGTTATTCACGATATTCATAAAAAGTGATAAAGGTTTAACATCCCGTGAACTTTCACTCACTACTACAAAAGAGGCTATATTAGACACGCTCATTACTGCACGCTTGAGTAAAACTGCTCGTGATGTGTTTCGCATAATATCGCAAATAGTTTGTGGTTGAAATCGTCGTTGTAACATCCCAATTTTTTTTAATTAATATTATTTTAATGCAATTTATAATTCTTGTGAATTTTCTGGATTTATTGGATTTTTTGAGATTTATTTAAATCAAGTTCGAATTAGTATATATGGCTTTTGTTAAGAAATATACATAAAAAGGAAATTTAAAATAAAGTCTGCCCAAAAATATCTTATTTGAGTATAGAAGGTCTCGAGGTATTTTTGGGAAATTTCTTTTTCTCTCCGGGATTGAATCGGATTAGGAAATCGATTGCTGACCGACGTGAGTTGGGAATAACGTTGCTGCATGCGTCGTCCGTGGGAACCCAGAGTTCTTCCGTTCTCCAGCACGTGGCCGAGTTGTACTTGCTGACGTTGGCGCCGAGTGCAACACGGACCGGCCGCTTCAAAGGGAGTACAACACGTCGCCGAATCGTAATAGCCAGGTCGCGCGTTACCGAATCCATCGAGGACTCGGATCGAGATCTTTCCAGCGCGGGAAAAGGATGGGTTGCCGATCTGCAAGCGTCGAGCTAAAATCAGCGAAGAGAATTCCGCTTTCTCCAACAAGGACCGAGATGGACTCAAGCGCCGGTACCGGCCATCAGAAATCGAAGTTCATTTGGGCGGAGAAGGACAAATGGTCCTATTTAAAGCAACACAAAGCGCCGGCCAAACACAAGCAATGATCAAAGAAATCGCGAGCAATTGAAGTGAGTCGCGCCAAAGAATCGAAGGTCTCGTGATGGAGAGCGTGGCGCGAAGGAACGCGTGGCGTTGGAAGGAGTCGAGCAATCAGAAAAGAAGTCGCTAGAGGAAACAGCGCAGCAGAGAAAAATCGTGAGTCGAGCAAGTCGTGCCATCGCTCGGGAAAATCGCGAAGGACCACCGAGTTGTCGCCGTCCGTGGAAGAGAAGCCCCGCCGCCACTGTTCCGGTGATCGGGAGTGGAAGCTGACCGAGTCATCAAGTTCGCACCACTATTCCGACATGGCTATTCGCGGCTTATCACCGTTGAATCATAATCGAGCCGAATTCATCCACGCCACTTGAATCGGTAAGCATCTTAGATTAAATATCAACCGCTGGATTTAGGTCGGACGATTGATATTGAGTCACGAGTAGATTTACTCAGTAACCATTAGATTGAGTTCATCGGTCTAGATTTCGCCACGCCTCGTCAGCATGCAAATAGGACGGAAAATTCAGATTTTCCTTTACAAAAATAATTCGAGAGAATCGAATTTCTAATTTCGAATTTAATAAACTCCTAAATGCTATAATTTTTGTATATGAACTCCGATTTGGGTGATTCGAATTCCGAAAGATTTGTAAAATTGAGATCTTTCCAATGGTGGATTTTATTTGAAGTTTCGAGTTCATTTGCTATTTGGTTTTGGTTTTTATTTGCTTTCTCTCTCGATTCGCGTAGACGTTGAGTTGAGCAAGGTTTCGAAGGAGGAATTAACAACTCAAGAGCAATCTTCGGAACAATACCAGGAGCTTAACCAAGGCAAGTTGTGCTTTGATCATGTTGCACCCAAAAACTAGATTGCATGCTATTTTGATTTACCTTATCACATGTTATTTTATGTGTATAAATGATTTCAACATAAGTTTGGGATTACCTATCGTACCCTTTGAATTACACCCTACCTTGCTAGTTGTATGCCGTGATCCACTTGTCACCCTAGGATGGTTCACTATAGTTGGTTAATAATGAAATCAACATGGATGGTTAGATCGGATTAGAATGCTTAGCCATGCCACGTCATCACATGTACATGGAATGTTGATTATTAAATTTGACTAATAGAATATGGAACAATGATGTTAACTTGTGTGTCATGTGTGGTCACACGATGAGATTGAGTTGTTGTGGCAAGAGATGTCACAACGATATTGAGTTGTTGATGGCACGTGGTGCTTGGTAATCAACTGGGTGGTTATGATTTTGGGTCGGAGCAAGTGGCAAGGGCAGATGTTGTGGTGGGCCCGATGGGCAGAGGGTTTGTGTATGTCTTGCTTTGATCAAACCATAAGGACACCTTAAGTAGCCTTTGACTCGAAATAATCATGCAACCACATGTTGTTATGGGGCAGCCTAGCTGATTAATTTGTAATGACTTAGCTTTGGTACTACTAGTGGTGGAGTGGTTCATCCTTTTCAATGAACCCAGATGGCGCAAGAGGGGGCCTCATAGGTTTTCGCACCCTTCTGTTGAAACCTTAGCGGGTAGTCTTGAGTTAAGACAGAGCATTGTAAAGGCTTTGTCATGATTCTCTCGCCAAGATACTAAAGGAAGTGTGCTAATAGCTTGGCATCAAAGAGATTATCATGTCGTGTGGGTAAAGTGCATAACCTCTGCAGAGTGTACAATCTATTCGGATAGACATGCTCACGGTATTGAGCAAAGCTCGGGGATTACAGTCAAGGGTTTAGACTTTTTGAAAATTTGGGATGGATGGCAGGTTGCCATGGAAAATTGAATCTTGACTTAGGATGAGAAAACTTGGTTTACTTGAGAAATGCTGAATCTATCTATTATTGTTATTTGTTTTTACTGTCTTTTCAATCTATATACTGTACTTGTTTATAAATGCTGCTTTACCGCTTATGAACCATAAGCCTTCCTTTGGAATAAGCCTGCATATAGTTATAATAGAAATGCATTCTGTGCACAACTTGTTGAGTACGTGTTGGTGTACTCACCCTTGCTTAACAACCAACAACAGTGGAGGAATCATCTTCAATATTGGAGGACTTTCAGGTGGACGCGTGTCACTAGGCCAATCCTAGTCAGCTGCCTATGGTGTGCTGATGGGAATCTACGTTCTCTACTACTTTCCGCTGCAGTTGTCTCATTGGTTTTGCTATTGCCTTGTGAGGCTGGATAATTGTAAGTGATCATAAGATCGTACACTAGTTATATTCAATCAATAAAGTCTTATTATTCTTATCGTTGTGTATGATTTGATGCTTACCGATGTTAAGCTGTGTGCACTAGCGTTTGATCCTGGGACTAGTGCGGAAAAACACAGTGGATTCGAATGGTTGGATTCGGGTCCTTACAGAGGTGGTATCAGAGCATACTGACTGTAGGTCTTGGCCCTAGATAGTTGGTCGTCCCTATAGGTCCTTCAAAATTATTTTCTAAAAATAAGAGTCCTAACCTAGAAGAATAATGTGTTCTTGACTTATCTCATTCTTCTATCCTGCCCTTACCAAAAATTCTTCCTTGTCTCTTGCTGAAATTTCTTTTTCTTACCTCTGCTGAATTGAGTTAAAAATCTTACCTGAATTGTCTTGAGAAGAAAATGATATACCACACTTTAGGAGATGTCATCAAGTGCCTGCTGCTACCAAACCGACCATGAAGGAAAGAATCATCAAGCTCATGGAGGAGCGGATCAACGAAGTGTATTAAAGACTAGAAGACTCAGTGCTTCAAATAGCCAGTTGAGACTCATGTGTGGGAATCGCGTTTCCTAAGATAGGAGTGTCGCCCATGTAGATGGTAGCTTTTGTGTGTTTAGGTTGGATTGGTTCTTTTTGATTGCTGAGTGTGCAGTATGTGTTGCAAAGCTTTTAGGCTTAGATAAGCAGCCATACCAAGTTATTAATATTGTTTGCTTAAGTTATTGGGTTAAACCTATCTCCCCTGAATTAGGATTCTTGCTTCTTACCTATGCTATTTTCTCTCTCACCTAACCCCCTTCGAGGTGATCAAGCAGATGGTTCAGATTAGTAATAGCAACAAAGCCAGTGAAAGTGAAAACCAACTCAATAGAAACTCCAAGGAATAAATTAGTATTTCAACCGTCACTACCGATAGATACGCGGAGTTTAAAGAGTTTTTGGCCGATCAGACTCAGTTAATGCAGGCAATGATGAAGCAAATACAGAATATGACCAATCAAGCTAATGTCCGTAAAAGCGTCTTGAACTATTATTAGTGATCCTTGTACTAACTCTAGGTTACTAGAATTCATAAAGACCCGTCCACCAATGTTTTAAGGAAATATTTCGCCTTTAGAAGCCACGGATTGGCTCGAGAATATGGAGAGAAACGCTACCCCTGCACCTTGTTCGAAATCTAGACATTGTTCTAGGAAGTACTATCAACCAAACAATTTAGAAAATTATGCATGCATTCGCTGTGGAGAAAAAGGACATACCGCTGACGAGCATGCGATCAATTGCTCTAGTTGCAAAGGAAGTCATCCAATTGGAAAATATCCTATGAGCAGCATCACATGTTACCTTGGTACACACCATCATGAACCTATTGACCTTAATAAGGAAACCAGTAAGTGGCTATCACCCACAGTAGGTCCCTTGTATGCTGAAGAAGATCATTTTATTAGGGGATGTGTTGCGAATCAGGAAGTAATGAATCACAAGAAGAAGCAGCAATGAGTGCTACAACTGTCACTGAAAAGGCCATTATGCTAATCAATGTCCACATAGAAGACAAATATTTCCTACAGCTGTGAATATACCGGAGGTTACCTCACCCAAAGATATATCGCTAAGAGTGAGCGGTGAAATCACAAAAGAAATTTGCCTAAAGAACCAATTGAAGAAACGACATTTAGGTAAAAGATACTATTCTAATCAACGAATGCTCAAGAAAGAAAATTCACCCTAGACTCCAATTTATTTGCACAAACCTGAGCATTTTGCCAACAAATGCCCTCGAAAGAAAGTGATCGCATCGGTTCAAGTCAATCCCAACTCTGTCCCTATCAAAGCCCTAGCGACAATGCTAAATCAAAAAAAAAAGCCGGGAGTCATGAGCTTACTTAGTGCAATATCATAACCCTACTTGTAAAGTAAAGAGATTAGTGATGAATTCCATGTAAGGTTTCTTGTCGAAAGAAATAAAACAGAGATGGTTGATACATTGGTATACGGAGGATTGGAATGAGAGGCAACAAAGTAAAATGATGAGTTAGATGTTTCTCTGAGAGTATTCACGTGTTTATGGTTCACTTGGGAATGATACATATGCAATGGTGGCTAGATTAGTAGTACCCAACCTAAGCTTGTTAGTCAAAAGATTTGTCATTGACGGTAAGTGTCCAGTTGTGCTAGATTTACACAGGATGTTAAGAATTCAGTGCTTGTTGAGAGAATAGAGTTCCAAGAAAATCATATTGTGTTGGATATTTAGGTTATTCTTGGAATTAGTTAGATACTCAAACATAAGGCTATTTTGGTGAAGAGTATATCGATTTAAAACCCTGAGAAGAAGAAGGGAAAATTCAAGTGATGATAGTTCGTGTTAGCCAACTGATGGATAATGGTGTGGAATTTACCAATTAGAAGATGCTCCAACTGTCGAAAAATACTTTCATATATTTTCCAAGAATTTACCTAGTATGCCGTAATATCGAAACAACAAGTTCGTGAGCGAATTAGTGCCTGGTATAGCCCAATAGAGAAAAGGCCATGTCAATGTCTACTAAGGAATTAGTGGGAAATAGAGAGGCATATCGAAGAGTTACTAGGAAAAGTTTTGAAAACTTAGTATATCACCATGGAAATTCTTGTTCATTAAAATGCAAATGGAAGATCAAGGAGAGTGCACTAAATCGTGCTCTAAATAAATAAAATATCAAGAATAAGTATCCAATATCGGGATCGACTACATGATTGGACAGTTGAGAATAGAATTGGAATTTCTTTAGGACAAAGTTTAAGCTTTAGGCTATCATAAACTTAGGAGACATGGGAAGGATGTTTCTATAATTTCGTTCTCTACATGAACAATATAAGTTTTGGCTAAATCTCTGAATTAATCGATGCCCCGCATATCTAATGAACATGATAAGTAAGATGTTTATGGATTAATTGATAAATTCATGGTTGATGACACTATAGTATACTATAAGACAAGAGGAAAATACGCAGAACCTAGAAATGAGTTTTTGCGAGAGCCGATTCGACGTTAAATTCAACAAATGTGATTTATGGAAGAAAAAGGTGGAATTTCGTTAGCCATGCAAAGACTACTAAAGGAGCTATTGTTGAACCAAGCAAGGTAGAAGTTGTGTTACATTGAAGCAACCAAAATCTGTTACTTAGAGTTGAAGTTCTAGGAAGGGCAAGATAGTATCATAAAAAGATTTTCGATAACAGTTAGATCTCTTATGCGATCGTTGAAGATAAAAGTTACATGGACGCTAGATTGTGAAAATAGTTTTCGGAAGTTGAAGACACGGTTACCATTAACGCGTGTGTTGGTATTACTAGTCAGTCGGAGTAGTTTCAATATATAAGGATGATGTTTCTAGACATAATCGAGAAGTGAACCAACGTTGTTGCATAAACGATGAGGCGCTTGAAATTACCCTACGAAGACTTGGAGTTAGCCGCTAGAAAAGTGCGTGAAGAAAAAATGGTGTCACTATCTCATCGAAATAAAAAAATATGAGCCTTAAGAATCTAAATATATTTACTCAGTCCAACCTTAAATATAGGACAAAGATAATGGATGGAAAGGATCAAAGAGTCTAGTGTCAGAATCCATAGGCATTTCAGTAAGGCTAAGGTGGTAGTCGACCTTTGAGTTACGAGGTAATATGTTGATAATAAGCGCTAACTGTGGTATGTAAAGAATCTAAGAAGTTGAAATTAAAGGTCGCCCCACAAGGTTTCATAGTTGCCTTGGAAATAGAACCAACATTAGAAGATCAGAACATAAGAAGTTCGATGGTAGATGAAGTACAAAATCAAGTTAAGGAAAGAAGAAGGTGTAGCCAAAAAGTAGAAATTTGAGTGATTAGGATACCATAAAGAATTAATATCGAACCAAGGTGCTTGGATAGGAAGATCCTAAGAAATTGATACTTGAGAGAAAACTCATAAATCTAAGTATTCAATATACCCAGGAAGTGCCAAAGAGAATCAATATCTTAAGGAAAGGTTTTGGTGACCTAAGGTGAAGGGCGAAACTATTGGTTATGATACTCAATGTGATGTGAATAAAAAAAAAATAAAGGCAATGCATTAGAGATCTAAAGGTTCGTTGCAAATCATTATAGATTCCTATAGGAGGCAAATCATTAAAATGATCCCTAGTGTAAATGGACCCTAAAAGGTATGAATTCGGAGGAATCATTATTGATTAAATTAACCAAAATTACTCATTTCATATCACTGAAGACTACGTATTCAAAAGATCATTTGGCAAATCTGTCAGGGATTTAATAACTGCGTAGGTGCCTAAGAAGGCTGTGTTCGATAAAGGTATCCAATTTATCTTGAGGTTTTAGAATAAGTTACATGAAGAAAAGGGGGAACTTGCTTGAATTTCAAGATGCTTATCATCAAGGTACCAATAGTCCTAAGTAAAAAGTTAAATCGAATCCTAAGATATATTGAGAGCTTGTGCGTTAGCTTACGCCATGTTTTGGAATAAATGCTTGTCATATGCAAAACTCAGTTATAACCATAACTACTAGGCTAGTTGCAGATGTCATCATTTAAAGCCTTATAGGGTCATGCCGGTTGTACCCCGTAAGTTGGAATGGAACGGGAGAGCATTCAGTATTTGGGCCTGAGATGCTCCGAGAGGCTGAAGAGCAAATTGCTATGATCCGAGAAAGGTTGAAAACAGCACCACCGAGGCAAAAAGAGTTATGCTGACAATTGTCGTCATGATTTGAGCTTTGAACCCAATGATTTCGTATATCTTAGGGTTACTCCCCTTAAGGGTGTGAAAAGGTTTCAAGTCAAAGGAAAACTTACACCTAGGTATGTTGGACCATTTAAGATCTTAAGTCGTCGAGGAGAGGTTGCGTATCAGTTGGAGTTGCCACAGTCATTGGCAGGAGTCCATGATATGTTTCATGTGTCGCAACTTAACAAGTGTCTCGAGTGCAAAGCAGAAAGCACGCCATTAGAAGCTATCGAATTGCAAGAAGGCTTGACTTATAAGGAGCAGTCAATTAAGATTTTGCATGCAATGGAGCGTAAAACCAGAAATAAGTCCACTCGATTTTGTAGAGTTCAGTGGAGTAACCATTCGGAAAATAAAGCAACCTGGGAGAACGAAGAAGATCTAAACGCAGAATTCCCAAACCTATTCTCTAGTCAGCCCTAAACCTCGGGGTCGAGATTCCGTTAAGGGGGGGAGGTTTGTAACATCCCAATTTTTTTAATTAATATTATTTTAATGCAATTTATAATTCTTGTGAATTTTCTGGATTTATTGGATTTTCTGAGATTTATTTAAATCAAGTTCGAATTAGTATATATGGCTTTTGTTAAGAAATATACATAAAAAGGAAATTTAAAATAAAGTCGCCCAAAAATATCTTATTTGAGTATAGAAGGTCTCGAGGTATTTTTGGGAAATTTCTTCTCTCCGGATTGAATCGGATTAGGAAATCGATTGTCGATCGACGGAGTTGGGAATAACGTTGTCGCATGCGTCGTCCGGGGAACCCGAGTTCTTCCGTTCTCCAAAGACGTGGTCGAAGTTGTACTTTGCCGACGTTGGCGCCGAGTGCAACACGGACCGGCCATTTCAAAGTGGAGTACAACACGTCGCCGAATCGTAATAGCTATTGCGTGAGGTCGAAGCCATCGAGGACTCGGATCGAGATCTTTCAGCGCCATGAAAAGGACGGGTTGCCGATTCTGCGTCGTGAGCCAAAATCAGCAAGAGAATTCGCTTTTCCAATAAGGACCGAGATGGACTCAAGTGCGGTAGAGACTAACCCCCATTTTTACATAGAATGCAAAATGGAAATCTAATGTGCTTGCAAGATTAGTCCTCGGATCAAGAGCTAGTACGCACATTTACAACAATTGAGTCACAACCATACATTATATTAATTAAGCGAAACTAATAATCACATAAACCTTACATCTCGAGTATATAGCAAAGAAAGAAGCAAAGTCTCGTAGTGTGCCCATCCAAACCCGCAGTAACCGACGAGGCATAAATCCTTAGAAAGATCACGTTGAGGAATTTCCGCAACTCGCGATGAAACCAAATCTTCAAGCTTCAATTCTAATCCACCTATAAATAATAGATTAAGCAAGGGTGTGTACTTTGCATTACTCGCAAGACTTGGAGCAAATGCATAAATGCAGCCAATTCAAAGGAGGCTACTACGCTTAATTTGCATAAAGCTAAATTGAATAAATAAATCAAGTTATTTGCAAACGGAATTTATAAGAGCGACTTGATAACAAATAAGTAAAGCATAAGTAACACTCACAGTCCTCCATGACGTGAGCGACTTAACATTCCATATCCGAAATCCATCAATGTCGGCCCTTTTGACATAAGCACGCTACAAAACAAATGATACCAACCCTTTTGAAAATAATAAAACATTTAACTCGCATCGACCGCTAAGACACCCATAACCATGCACGGCTAATCGATTAGATTTAACTCGCAGAGGTGTACAATCTGTACCCACAAGACATGACCTTTTCCTTTTGCCACACGCTCACATCCAAGCGTAAGCGCAGTGGCCAGAATGTTCATGACGAAAACCTTTACATTACCTGGGTTAACTTTACACCAGCCCAGGACGTAAATCCATACTATTATAGAAGAACTCAGAGCATAGAAATGTTGGAACTTCCCAAGTATGGCGTACACCGTTGCACCGGTAAGTAGAAACCCCTCTAGGCAGACCAGGAGAGGAATGCCTGTGCGAGCTCCCGCCTTCCATAAATGCAAAGTTAAACCAGGTAACTTAATTGGTTTAAGGTTGCCCCGTCCCAACACTTGTGGTTTGTACGGATATTCTTGGATCATACAATACGATGTTCGGTCCTTAATCTGACACGGGCGACACATCACCCTACACTACGTGCAGTTCCTTTATTGCACAACTGGCTATTGCCAATAATCGCCCGCATCAAAGCCATAGTTTTATTTTGGGTTTTTAATCAAAGTACCCACAACCAACAGTGCTATTTCCAATGTTTTCAGGAAACAAATTTTGATCTGATCATCAACCTTGTTGATTCTAAAGCATGGCTAAGCATGATTATGTAATCGCATATACCCATGATGACATTGAGTAATATCTACCCTAATCTGTAGTTAACAAGGTTCACATATTCATAATCATCAAAGGAGATTCACGTGACAACAGGTATAACTACCAAATCCACAAAATAGCAATTTACATAAAGTAATCGCATGCATAAAATAGTTTAGCAAAACAAAGTAATTACATACTGGGATCAATATGGTCAAAGGGGTGCTTGCCTTGCTTAATCACTGTTTACGACGAAGACGGAAGTCGAAGATGACGGAGACGATGACGGGATCAACGGCGTTGAGTTCTACACGTCGATCAATGGAAATAAAGCAAAATACTAACTTTAATAAGGGCAAAAAGAAAGGAGATAGTAAGAACCAATAAAATTCTTCACAAGAAACAGAGTTTGCTCTTTATGAATTTATTAATTTTATTTTACGAATTCAAGGCGCAAAAATAGGTTAAGATTATAATAATTTAATCATTTCAAGTTTAACAGACTCTTGTCCCTTATGATTAGATTCAGATTCAAAGCAAGATAAAATAAGAATATTTTCTTAGATTACTGCAGATTAAATCCTAAGGATCATTTCTGGGTTATTTAAGAAGGTTCTAGTGATACAAACTTCGCAATTAAAGTCCAATTATTCATTCTACCGAATTAATAAATATGGTCATTTAGGGTTATTTAACCTACAAGATTAATATGCAAACCTTAGCAAATTGAGATTATCTTTTCATAATAGGGTAGACTACACTTTAAAGAACCTTACTAAACTAGTTACACAAGTTTTAGGATTTAGACAAGTTATTGTTTTCATCGACGAAAAAGCTTAAGTGACAACTTTTGTGTACAATGCACGGAATCGGCCAAATGGTAAAGATGATGGTTAACAATTAAGGGTTTTGGAACAGCTAGATTTAGATGAAAAGCATGATGAAAATGAAATATTTTTCTAGAATCTAGTAGAACAAACTTTGTAGAGCATTACTAAATAGGTTTCATAGATTTTAGTGTTTGGACGAGTTATTTTATCTACTGTTGAAGTAGCCTAAATGACCACGATGAATAACGCTAAATCGGACAACTTTAAATTGAGATTGCAACTACAATATACATGATCTTTAATTCATTTTTCAGACATTAGCAGGGTACAACTCTAGAAATGTTTTAAAGTTGGTTTGGCATCATTTTGACTTTAATTGCAATAGATAAACTATTTACTTATTGTTATAATTAACATTTCCTTTCATCAAAAGAATACAAATTAAATCTTATCTTAAATATTTTTACATACATGGATTATTACTGTTTTTAGGAACTTAATACAAATTATTTTATGATTTTATGAACTATTATACTCTCATTTCTATAAATGGCCATATGAAGTTTAACTAGTGATCACAAAGCAAATAAACTAATTTGAGTTGAACATTTAAATATTTTTATATATTTGAGATCCTGGAGGTGTAATGTTTTCAGAAAAATTAATTTCATTTCATTTTGAGTTTATTTGTAAACTTTTCATGTATAGAGCATATTCGACCTCTTTAACTCAAATTTGCATTTCAAATTTATCCATTATTATTATTCAAAATATTTTTGCATATTTGAATTCATCCTGATATTATCACCATATAAAATTCATATTATTATTTATTGCCTTGTTATTCATAGATTTAATATAAAGATCATATCAAAGATATAAACAAATTTAATTCAAATAATTCTTTCTGAAATTCAAAAATTCAATATTTTTGTATATTTAGAATATTACTGATTTTAGATGAATATACAAATTTGTTTCATTGAATTTTGATTAATATTGCAATTGTTATACAAGATTGAATTTTATTGATTTGGAATATGTATTGAAATAATGAAATGCGCTTTCATTAACAGGAGGCGCCTTTACCCTTTGGACTGAAGCTTCACACGCCTACTGACAAGGGGGCCTGCGCGCCATAGACCCGAAGCAGGGTACAGGGGAAGAGCTCGTCGGCGACGTTGTTCCGGCGGTGCTCCGGTCGAATCGATGGCACGGGAAGTAAGAGTTCGACGAGGCGAAGCCAGTGGTGGAAGCGGTTTGACCGGAGAGTTGCCGGAGCGAGCTGGCCACGAGCTCAAGCACCGGCGGTAATGGTAGTTCGGTGGAGGAGGAGAATCAAGGCGGCCGAGCTGGAATGGACGGCATGGTGAGCTTCTACAGGTTATGGAGACTCCGATTTTGAACTTCTCTTGAGCAGAGGACGGCCGAGGAGGTCTGCCACCGGGCGGCCGGAACTGGAGAAGAGGGCTCACGATGGGAGCTTGATTTCACATGAGAAGTTCCAAAGGTTTTTGAGGGCTTTAGCTCAGAAGAGTGTGGTGATTCTCTAGCTGAAGTTAATTGAAGAATGGTTGAGTGGATCGGCTAAAATTGAGGTTGAGTGGATCGGTCATGGCGGATGTGGGAGAGAGTTTTAGCGCTTGGCTGGAGGAAAGCAAGGGAAAATGGGGGAGGAATGAAAGCGCGACTCTGGTGACTATCCAGCGCCTTTTATAGCTGCAGAAATCAGTTGAATTCGCCTGGGTTGGGTTCAGCTCGGATGGAGACTTCACCAGAGGCGACAAAGGTGCACAGCAGCTGCTCTCCGTGGACCACAAGGCGACGTCCGCGTGGAGGCGACGGGATAAGCTCGGGGCTTCGCTGGCTCGGCTAGGAGGGAGGGATGATGCGGGCGCCGAGGCTACGCTGGAGTTTCACTCGGGGCACCTAGCGCTGGAGGTTGAAGATGAAGTGCAAGAGAGGCTGGCTGGTGGGGCTGCACAGCGAATGGGACCCACACGGCAGAGAAAGAAATGGGGAAGTCTAGCAAAATTAAGAACAAGTTGCAGGCTGAACTGGTTTAGACTAGAATGATCTGGTCTTGCGCCACTCCAGAATTTTTGATAATTTTTCTGTGCAATGGGTTGTCAATTATCTAGATACTATAGAAATTTTAGATTAAAATAATGCTCACAGATTTCATAAAAATTCTGACAAGACATGCTGCACAGTAATAAACTTCTCTGTTTTTGAATTTTCAGACAGACCAAATATTTTTGAAACTTTTTGAAATTTTGTTTTTATAAAGGAATTGGTACCAGGATTATTATGTAAAATTGTCAGCTCAATATTTTTCTCCAGTAATTTATAAAAATTCTGACACTTCATTTTTCAGCTTTTATTTAATGCTGTTTTCGAATTATTTGGAGACTTATCCCATCAGGTAATCTTCTGAGATTTTTACCAGTGGTAAATAATGTATCAAGGGTAATTTGGTAAATTTTCCAGCTGGAGATGAGCTCTGGATATTTTTCACAAATTCGGACAGAGCACTGTTTCTAGTCAATTTGATTTTATTTTTCATTTTCATTATTCAATTTGTTATTCTTTTATTTTTCTCAGTGCATAATTTGCTTTCTCTACAGATTGGAATTTCAGAAAATATATTATTCACAACTTTTCTTTTGCCCATTTAATTACTCCCATTTCCTTTAATTATTTTTGCAATACAAAATCCAAGAAATCAATTAAGAAAATCATAAATTCAATAAAACTCAAGAATATTCAAAATGCAAATTCAAATTATGATAATTCACTGTTTCACAATTTTTGGGATGTTACACGCCGAAGCCATCAGGAAATCGGAAGTTCGTTTCGGGCGGGAGAAGGACAGCCGGTCCTATTTAAAGCAACACAGGCATCGGCCAAACACAAGCAACGACCGAAAGAAATCACGAGCTATTGGGCGGGAGTCGCGCCAGCAATCGAAGGTCTCGTGATGGAGAGCGTGGCGCGAAGGAACGCGTGGCGTCGGAAGGAGTCGAGCAATCAGAAAAGAAGTCGCTAGAGGAAACAGCGCAGCAGAGAAAAATTGTGAGTCGAGCAAGTCGTGCCATCGCTCGGGAAAATCGCGAAGGACCGCCGAGTTGTCGCCGTCCGCGGAAGAGAAGCCCCGCCGCCACTGTTCCGGTGATCGGGAGTGGAAGCTGACCGAGTCATCAAGTTCGCACCGCTATTCCGACATGGCCATTCGCGAAGCTTATCAGCTGTTGAATCATAATCGAGCGCCGGAATTCATCCACGTCACTTCGGAATCGGTAAGCATCTTAGATTAAATATCAACCGTTGGATTTAGGTCGAACGGTTGATATTGAGTCACGTAGTAGATTTACCCGTAACCGTTAGATTGAGTTCATCGGTCTAGATTTCGCCACGTCTCGTCTGTACAGCCGGGATGGGAAAATTTGTATTTTCCTTTACAAAAATAATTCGGAGAATCAGAATTTCTAATTTCAGAATTTAATAAACTCCTAAATGCTATAATTTTTGTATATGAACTCCGATTTGGGTGATTCGAATTCCGAAAGATTTGTAAAATTGAGATCTTTCCAATGGTGGATTTTATTTGAAGTTTCGAGTTCATTTGCTATTTGGTTTTGGTTTTTATTTGCTTTCTCTCTCGATTCGCGTAGACGTTGAGTTGAGCAAGGTTTCAAGGAGGAATTAACAACTCAAGAGCAATCTTCGTAGCAAGATGCAGAGCTTAACCAAGGCAAGTTGTGCTTTGATCATGTTGCACCCAAAAACTAGATTGCATGCTATTTTGATTTACCTTATCACATGTTATTTTATGTGTATAAATGATTTCAACATAAGTTTGGGATTAGCTATCGTACCCTTTGAATTACACCCTACCTTGCTAGTTGTATGCCGTGATCCACTTGTCACCCTAGGATGGTTCACTATAGTTGGTTAATAATGAAATCAACATGGATGGTTAGATCGGATTAGAATGCTTAGCCATGCCACATCATCACATGTACATGGAATGTTGATTATTAAATTTGACTAATGGAATATGGAACAATGATGTTAACTTGTGTGTCATGTGTGGTCACACGATGAGATTGAGTTGTTGTGGCAAGAGATGTCACGCAACGATATTGAGTTGTTGATGGCACGTGGTGCTTGGTAATCAACTGGGGTGGTTATGATTTTGGGTCGGAGCAAGTGGCAAGGGCAGGATGCCAGGGTGGGCCCGATGGGCAGAGGGTATGTGTATGTCTTGCTTTGATCAAACCATAAGGACACCTTATGTAGCCTTTGACTCGAAGTCAATCATGCAACCACATGTTGTTATGGGGCAGCCTTAGCCGATTAATTTGTAATGACTTAGCTTTGGTACTACTAGTGGTGGAGTGGTTCATCCTTTTCAATGAACCCAGATGGCGCAAGAGGGGGCCTGCTAGGTTTTCGACCCTTCGGTGTTGAAACCTTAGCGGGTAGTCTTGAAAGTTAAGACAGAGCATTGTAAAGGCTTTGTCATGATTCTCTGCAAGCATACCAAAGGAAGTGTGCTAATAGCTTGGCATCAAAGAGATTATCATGTCGTGTGGGTAAAATGCATAACCTCTGCAGAGTGTACAATCTATTCGGATAGCCGTGTTTCACGGTGATTGAGCAAAGCTCGGGATTACGGTCAAGGGTTTAGACTTTTTGAAAATTTGGGATGGATGGCAGGTTGCCATGGAAAATTGAATCTTGACTTAGGATGAGAAAACTTGGTTTACTTGAGGAATGCTGAATCTATCTATTATTGTTATTTGTTTTTACTGTCTTTTCAATCTATATACCGTACTTGTTTATAAATGCTGCTTTACCACTTATGAACCATAAGCCTTCCTTTGGAATAAGCCTGCATATAGTTATAATAGAAATGCATTCTGTGCACAACTTGTTGAGTACGTGTTGGTGTACTCACCCTTGCTTAACAACCAACAACAGTGGGGGAATCATCTTCAATATTGGAGAAGGACTTTCAGGTGGACGCGTGTCACTAGGCCAATCCTAGTCAGCTGCCTATGGTGTGCTGATGGGACATCTACGTTCTCTACTACTTTCCGCTGCAGTTGTCTCATTGGTTTTGCTATTGCCTTGTGAGGCTGGATAATTGTAAGTGATCATAAGATCGTACACTAGTTATATTCAATCAATAAAGTCTTATTATTCTTATCGTTGTGTATGATTTGATGCTTACCGATGTTAAGCTGTGTGCACTAGCGTTTGATCCTGGGACTAGTGCGGAAAAACACAGTGGATTCGAATGGTTGGATTCACATAATATTTATTAAGCAAAAGGATTTAGCCTTATGGCCAAATTATTACAAAATAAGTAGCCTCATGGCTTGAGATCAATAAGAAATAGCGGAAATAAATTAACAGCAGCAGAATGAGCTAATCCATATGCCCAAAAGGCAATCGACTGGGGTACGCGTCCTAGTAGTCAGGATCGCCTTCATCATAACCACAAGCATAAAACTCGTAATAACCTTCAGCTTCTGTGCACTCCTTTGTAGAAAATTGGGATGTTGCAAGGGTGAGCACAAAATATACTCCGCAAGTCTTGGAAACATAATGCAAGATAACTATATGCATGGCTGAACAATTGAAGGCATAATATGGTTCCTTTAGTATAAAGCAAAGTTTATTTTTAAATATGGATAGTAATTTCACAAGGCATCATTTGACCAAAGTGTAATTGAATAATAATTAAATTTGGTATAACAACTAACAGGTTCCAACCACCTGACTGGATGTAGCCGCCAAACCATAATCCGGAAGTTCCAACGACTCATGGATTCTGAAACCATCATTTTTATTTAAAACAAAATCATAAAATCTACAATGTGCTAGCGTACCTCACATTCCCTTGACCGTAGGCATGGCTACTTAAGTAGTTTTAACTCTGCAGAGTATATACAACTTTACCCACAAGACATGATCGACTCTTGTTGCCATGCAATTAACACACTTCCTTTGGTGTGTTGGCAGAGAGATCATGATAAGGCTTTTACAATGCACGACACTGCTATTAACTTCGCCCGCTAAGGTTTCACTGCTGTTAGGGTTCTACCCACTCAGTACAGAAGCCCCCTCTTGCGCCTTGCAAGTGTCTACATCCAGCACCCACATCCTACCAAATGGCAAAGCCAATAAAAAGACACACAAATTAATTAGCTGTGTCGCACTCTATATAGACTTGTGGTTATACGTCAGTACTCGGTCTATGGTAACACATGCTTCGGTTCTTAATTGACTAGGGCGGGACTTTCACTTTCAAGATCTCGTGCATTCTGCACCCCCCAAACAACCATCCACCCCAGTCTAAAGCCATTTCCAAGTTATTTCATTTAAATAACAGCAGCAATACCACTTGCCAAGTTTCACAAACAAGTATAAACAATACTTGAAAAGTTTTCCATAATGGCATAATACTGAAACTTTTAAGCTGGACTAAGCAATTCTACCGTCACATGTTACACTATTGGTTATCACCAGATAAATTAGCTAGTATTATCTAGGGTGACAAAGGTTCATCATGATTAAAGTCAATGAGGGTATAACAGATATGGAATTTAACTAAACCTTAAAACTGCATTAAAGTACGTTGCGTAAAAGTAAGCATGCATAATTTAAAACAACATAAGATTTTCATAAAATTTGGGATCAACACGTTCAGGGAAGACTTGCCTTCGTTGACTCCGCCGTTCTACCTCCGCTCGATGACTCGCTTGAGTTTTGACTATGTCGTCTACACGTGAAACGAGAATAAATAAAATAAATTCAAACAAAACTAAAAAATTGAAAAGAATGGTACTGGAAGATAGATTATGAATTTAGAAATTTGAATTACTGGAATCAAAGCTCGAATGAGGGAGAACGGGCTCCTGGAAGTTTCTTGACTTAGAAAATCAGAAAAATCAAAAAGGGGTGACACGTGGCAGATTGTGATTGGCTAGAATTTTTGGATTTTCCTAGAAATTTGGAAAAAGAAATCAGAATTTCACCGACATGTGGAGCCCACATGTCACGATCGATTCACAAATAACCGAGAGGACTTGAGCTGGTGTGGCAGACGCACGACGTGGACCCCACGTGAGGAAGCTAGGGCTGAGGTGGCGCCGACGCAGCGGCAGACATGGCGCAGGCGTGAAAACCGAAGCGAGCTGACTGGGCAGGGTGCGTAAGCCCATTTCACAGTTTTGCAACACGTGGCTATTGTGGCCCCGTATATCGACGAGCACAAGAATTGGCTACAGCAAGAGAATTCGACGCGACAGGAGTACTGGATCATCAGACACGTGGCTATTGTGGCCCCGTATATCGACGAGCACAAGAATTGGCTACAGCAAGAGATGGTTCAAGGAGCGACAACCCATTGCTGGAAGCACGTAGGTGATACGCTAACATGCTTGGCAAAAGGACTAGCTTTTACGGTTGTAACATGGAAAGGATATGACTTAAATGAGTACACATTTTACACAAGAGATCAGGACATGAAGAGCACAAACCAGAATAGCGGTGTTCGCATCGATCCGTTGAATACCGCTGGATCGACGAGGAGCTCGTATTATGGGTTCATTGAGGAAATTTGGGAGCTCGACTATATACTATTCAAGATCCCCTTATTTTGGTGCCGTTGGGTTAACTTGCAACACGTGAAGGTTGACAAGTATGGTGTCACAATTGTGGACCTCGAACGTGTCGGATACCAAGACGAACCATTCGTTCTTGCCAACCAAGTTGTTCAAATCTTCTATGTAACCGACCCGTCCAACAAGCATCGCTACGTTATTCTTCAGGGAAAAAGGAGGATTATCGGAGTCGAGAATGTGGTAGATGAGGAAGAATACAATCAGTTCGACGAGTTGCTTCCTATTGGTACCGACGTCATAATCTAAGAAGACCAACATGAGGATCGAAGCTAGCTACACATGTGTTGATCACCACGAAGGGCTAATTTTTTTACAAAAGAATAAGCAAGTGGAGTTTTTACGAGGTCTTCATGTATATACCAAGTGTTCCTGTATTATAATTAATTAATGGCATGTATTAATTAATGAGATGTGAATTAATTATAATTACTGAGAAGTATTGATTAAAATTAATCAGGTGTATGTATACTAAATGAGATGTGTGTATTATGATTAATTTTAATACTTGACAGATATGTTTGTACGGCAAAAAAATAATACAATGGCTCATCCCAGACGGTTCTAGGATTGAACCATCTGGGATAGAGTCATCTTAGACGGTTCAATCCCAGAACTGTCTGGGATGACTCTATCCTAGACAGTTCAATCCCAGAACCATCTGGGATGGTCTTCTCGTGCTGTTCAATAAATCCCGCAATTGGCATTCACCAAGTCCCGCACACACTTAGTTTATTGCAACCCTAGCTATCGCGAGCCCTCTCTCTCGACGGTGCCCTCTCCTCTCGGTCGTGCCATTCCCCTCAGCGGTGCCCTCCCCTCTCGGCCGCGCCCTCGCCCTAGCTCGGAGGTGCCCTCCTCCCTCAGCTGTGCTCTCCTCCCTTGGCGGTGCCTCCCCCTTCGGTCGCGCCCTCCCCCGCAATGGTGTCTCCCCTCCCCCTCGGTGGTGTCTCCCCTCTCCCTCGGTGGTGCATGCCCTCCTCCCTTCCCCGTGCCCTCTCCCCTCGGCCACGCCCTCTATTTTTTTGTTGCCTTGCTTGCTTCATGATGATAATGGGTATTGTGATGACTAGAACATATATTTCTCGGAACTAGGCCTTGAACCATGGGCTTAAACGCTGATTAGATTATATCTAGCTAATTGCTTGTTCTCGACTATTATTACCTTTCTGTCAATACTTCATTATATGTACTAGCTGCTGGTTTAATCTTGATTGTACTATCAGTCATAGCATTCTAGTTCAATTTATGATCCCTGTGCAGATTGAGATTGTTATATTAGTACATGTGCTATTTAGATGCTTAGCTAAATACACTTTGTTATCTTAACTGTTACTAGTATGCTTAAAGTCTGATTGAGTGGATCAGTTTTAGTGTTGTTATACTGTTTTAGAATCATGTTGTTAAAATGCTGAATTGGTAGTCTATTGTTGATTCAATTAGCAAGTGCTTAATCTGCATATTAAGGTGGTAAGGGTTCAAGGCCTTATTCACTGAATTAATTGTTAGCCCATTCGTGATTAAGCTTGAAGGTTTCAAATCTTCAACCAACCCTTATCTGAGAGCAATATAATACAATCTTTATTCAATTTGTGATATAAGACATGATTGCGAATGAAGATTCAAAAATCTTCACATTTGCCCAATTGGTGTTGTAAGCAATGTTGATTATCTTTACCTTGCATGTACAACATAACTCTTAATTTACCTTCTCTTAAATTTGCTTCTCTTAACTTACCTACTCTTAACCTTGCATCATACAAAGACGCGGTACAAGAGGGCTTAGTAAAAGGCCTCAAAGCAGATACACCATCACGGTAGTCGATCCGCACGATGGGGCCCATACCGCACCTCCAACTTGTGAGAACTCATAGACAAACTCAATTGACGTCTAATTGACAGAGCGGTATCTAGCTAGGTTGCTAGAGCACAGCGATGTCAACTTGTGAGAACTCTTAGACAAGCTGGAAAAATTCAGTAGCGATGAATTGAGTTACAAATTCTCAAAATTCCCATATTAGGATTCAGGATAAACTGAAGATCATGGGCGATGCTAACACGACCAAGGCCATGAAAATGGATGTACGATGATATGTGCAAAGCAACCGTAGCAATTCAGGCAAAGCAAACCCAAATGGCCGCACATTATTAGTTTACGACTAGTGGATTAAGCAGGCAACTAATCACAATTCAAACATACCTGAGAATTAGATTCGTCAAACCCGAATCTATGTAGGGTGCAGGGTTCATAGTCGCAGTGAAAATTAGAAGAAAAGGTGGCGAGCCGCGTACCTCAATCCCATACCACATGACTCAGACGTATCACATTTCTGGTAACTATGAATTGAACAATGGAAGAGGCAATTCATTGGAAAATTAATAACAAGAATGTTAAGAAATAACAAAATCATTAACCGAATGCCATGGTAGAAAGTAACTAAATTAGAGATAGTGATCTCCAAATCCAGTTCAAATGTTTAGCACGTCGGCAAAGTGGCAAACAAAGAGGACTAATGATCTTAGAACCCTATCCAACCATTAAAGAGACACAAACTGAAAAGGATTCCTATACATGCAACCTTCGGATCGCAAGTTTTGACTTACTATGACACGGATCATACGCGCTACCTAAGACAAGCATTCAACAAAAATGGAAAGATTTTCGACAGGAACAAGCGCAAGTGCAAGAGATTTGTTCGTCAGTAGCGAACGTGCGAGCTCTGCCCCTCACGCCCCCTAAAACCCCTAGGACCGTGGATGCAATTTTGGTGCTATCTAGTGGCCGAGCACCGGCTAGCGGTCGGCAGAGGATGGGAGGAGTCAGGGAACCAGTGAATTGAGAATGGGAGAAGGCAGCGGTATCTCCTTGGGCGAATCCCTACCTGTAACTGCCCCAGAACGAGGCCCCTCTTCACCCTGAGGTGAGGCCCACTATCCAGTGATGTGAATTTTGTTGGTTTTATGGTTTCTTTGCTGCCACGGCATCCTAGATCCGCACCATTGTACCCATCAAAACCCTAGCTGGGGGCATCTGTTTCTTCATGGTTTGGGCTGGATTTGAGAGATTAGGTGGCTGGGCTGTGGTCTGAGGCCTTTAATGGTGGAATTTTTAGGGTCAATTGTTGCTTGGTTTCATATGTATTTGGTCCCAATTGGATGATTGATTGGTTCAAGTTCAGCACTTGGTGAAAAGATATCGGCAAGCTTTGCAAACTTATGAAGTTACTGGCTTTGATTTAGGGATTGTGAGACTAATACGACGAGATCCTAGAAGAAATGAGGGGCTACAAGTATGAAACCAATGTAAGATTGGTTTTGCACTACATTTTAGCATGTTTAGTCTCAACTATAAATGGTTCATAGAAGCTATGGGAATCATAGTTTGCTGGAGATTACATTATGATCACGAACATGTAAGCTTAATTCAATGTAAGGAAAAAAAACTACAATCATTTTGTATGTGACAATGTTTTTCTTTCTCAAGATGATGACATTCATTGTGAAGGGTTATCATCAGGCAATGTTGGATGAGTATGAAAGCGAGTACTATGATGAAGATGTGTATGAGGAAGGTTCAAGTGCTAGGGAGGAGTATGCTAAGGAGGAACATGTTGAGGAGGAACAACCACCAGAGGGGCAGCAGGAGTTCCTTGAAATTAGAGAAAGGTTAAAGGAACAAATCAGGCGAAAGGCACAAGGTGCTGGTGCTAGCACAGCCGGCCACTAATCTTCCTAACATGATAGAAAACCTCCAACCAAGTAAGTACTTTGATGCACCTCTTCTACATTTTCTAGAGCATTTTATTTGATTTTGTACTCTAGGAATTTATGCAATACAGAAAAAATCACTTACAAAGAAGTTTGTGGATCTGTGATTCCTTCTGACATCCCTGACTATCAGGGGGTTTAGCATGTGAAATTTATATGGTTAAAACCAAACTGAGGGGAAAATAATCATCTGTTGGTTCCATTCTTTGTTGACAATTTGCCTTGGAAATATAGTCACTAGATTAGCCATTATATCCTTTGTTGAAATATTGTTATCCACTTGAAATTCGAAGTTTTACGTTAGTGATTTTAATGCGGTCTTGGGGAATCAATTTTCATTTGCATCCAGGCAGGAACCAATCCATAAGATGAATAAGGGGATTTTCTTTTAAATACTGGTTTCACTTTTAAACTTTATGCAGCTTCTTCTGCCCCCACTATGTTTTCTACCGTGCACCTACTCCCTTTTATTGTGGCGACTGCTGTTGTTGTTACATTACTGAGATAGGTGAGATCTCCTTCATTATGTATGTTATTTGTGTAGTTTTGGCTCCTTTGGGCCATCCAAGCCAGTGATTTCCAAGCGAGTGATTGAAGAAAGAAAATCAATGAAAGAACTATGGCACACAACGTTCTCGAGATCAAAGAACTTTTAGAGTATGTAGTACTACACTTGATCTTGATTATCATTGATCCAACATTTAGTAATTGCAGTTAATATATGTGTAGAAGGACATCCCATCATCTTTAAAAGTGCAAGCTAAAACAAATAGACTCCACTGGAAACAGAAGATTCAATGAGGTACAAAGGACTTACCTTCATTAGATTGCTTTTATGTTTGTTGTATTACCCTCCTTTTTTGATATTTCGTTGCAACAAATGGACACTCTGCTAGTTACCTTATATATAGTGGAAGAGATCTCTGCACTAGGGTTCCAATTTTCGCCGAACTTATTGGCCAATTAAAAATTTTGAAATTGCTACAGTAATTTCATTTTTTTCGGTGAAATTTCATCGAAATTTCATGAATTTTGGCCGGACTTTGAACTTTTAGGGCCGGATTTGGTCCAATAACCCATAAGAAAGTCATCTTATATGAAAATTTGTTGAAAACCTGAATTTTTAAGGCATTTTAAAATTTTGGTAGAAACATTTTTAGATTTTTATAAAATAGTACAAGCTTGATAATTAGTTAAAAATTTTATGGTACTATCTTGAGAAGTGTAGAATCATACATAAAAATTTTCAGAATAATTGAACTTAATTTGTTATCTTTGAAAAATCAAAAATAGAATCAACATAATTGGGACAGTTACCTTTTCAGAATTTTATAAATTTTCTCGAGTGTGATTATGATCTAAAATTTTTATGAGAGATTAAAAATTGCCTCAGTACCATTATGTAAATTTTTTAAAAAAATTCAACTTTGTTTGTTTCTTAATCAAATCTATCTAGGCACTAAACTTCATTTGTTATATTTTATTTCAAAAATTAAAAAGAGAAAGAACATAAATGGTACTATACCTTGTAAGAATTTTTTAAATTCATTGCTCGTGATCATGATTCAAAATTTTTATGAGATATTAATAATTTTCTTATTGCCCTTCTGTAAAATGTTCAAAAATATTAAACCATTTTTGTTTGCTAAAGCAAATCTATGTATTGATCATCGGGCTTTTATCATGATGTAGCACTGTTAGAATTTTTAAATTTTATTTTAGCATGTACATCACAGTAGCACTATTAGAATTTTTAAAATTCATGACGCTTGATCATCATCTAAAAATTTTATTAGAATATTAAGGATGTATCAAGACCAACCAAAACAATTTTCAAAATTTTATAACCTCGTTTGTTCTAATTTTCATTCGGTTCAAACTTGCCGGTTAGTGTTTTATCAGGATAGTAGTAATGTTTGAATTTTTAAAAATTTATTAGATTTGATAATCATTTGACATTTTTATCACAACATCACCAATGTGTCAGGACTTTTTTAAAAAAATTGCAAAATTATTTGTCATCGTTTGACTCAGTTTTCAACCAGTGCAAAACGACCAAAATTTCAGTAAATTTCACCGAAATTCGGATTATTTCGGTGGCAAACGGACCGGATTTGAATTTTGGTTTTTGAATTTCAACTAAAAGTTATTTGAAATATCAAAATTTCACCGAAATTTTGGATTTCGGTAGTAGCCGGTATTTCCCACCCCCACCCCCCAACGAAATTTGAATCCTCGCTCGCAAAGATCGCCGAGCCACGTCATCTCGATGTGTACGAGCCGCCCGATCACGCTCGTGTGGTCGAGATTTGGCTCTTGCAAGGCCAGGCTACGACGCGCCCCGGTCTCCTAGAACGTCCGGTCGTGACCGTGCAGTCGTGGTCGGCTCTTGCGAGGCCATGGCATCTCTAGCATCGCACAGTCCGCCTCCGTTGTCCCAGATTGGCTTGGCATCCCTCCGCCTCAAGACCTCGCCGCCCCACCAAGCCACCTCACCTCGCCTCGCCCCCGCACCCATGCCGCTGCGCTCACGACCATGACAGATACACTACTACGAACAATACATCATCGCGGCTAAAACGCCATCACTGCAGTTATGGGAGCCGGCAATGATTGGTCGGCAGTGCTACTGGGATTATCACGCCGGCCAGAACCGACAAGGATAAGCGCTATCATCGCTGTTCATTTGATAAACCAAGCAAGTGATATTGGACTATCTCACGGATCACACCAAAATCTGGCAAGGATATATATATATATATATATATATATATATATATATATATATATATATATATATATCATATATCGCCGTTCTAAATAGGAATCAGCAGTGATATACATATATCACTGTCGGTTTTGGACGAACCGGCAGTGGCAAGCTAGGCACCAAATGATTTTATTGCATATTTTCTTTGCATTATATATTTTGATACAATTTTTTTGTACAATGTGTTAATGTAAAGAATCGTTAAATCATAATTCAAATATGGCAACATATCCTATGCACATAGGGCTTCCCGTATACACAACGTGCACACCAACTAATAAAAGTCATGAAAAACTCTGAAAAAACTTGTAGATGTGCTTCATAGATTACTCTACATATGTATAAAATTGCAGGTTCAAAGTTGGTGCTCTTTTTACCTTACGCTCTTGTATAAAATGTAAAACCATTTATGTCGTATCCTTGGAATGTCCGAATTGTAGTTGACGGTCCCTGAGCCAACACTTTCAACTAAGTGCAGTCTGTCTCCGTATGCATCATGTGTCTAAGCAACCAATCGCCGAAGTTATCTCTGTGCTCTCTCGCGAGCCAAACCTCTGACCTCCATGGGTTTGTTCTGGATAGCATGTTCTTGTACATGTTGCCACACGGGGCCACCACAACTGATTGTCCCAAAACTGCGAAATGTGCTTGTGTAAATGAAGCTAGATTGCTAGTACATAGTAATTTCTCGCCTAGTGCCCCTTTCCCCTGTAGCCTCCCTCATGCCGAGATACAGCACACCAATCGGTTTGAGATCCATATAATCGACGCAGAACTCAATGACCTCCACGGTTCCCTCAAACCATCCAGAATGCGAATTTTTGGTCGATGTCGGTTACTTAACATATTTCTTTATAACCCTCATGAATCTCGAAGGGTACATCGATGTAGAAATCGGGACCAAGAATCAGATCTCTTTCACAATGTAAACAATGAGATAGACCATAATATCAAAAAAGGAGGAAAACACATCTCAAGCCTGCACAGAGTGTGGACCACGTCTTTCTGGAGCTTATTTAGTTTTAACGAATCGATGGCCTTCTATGAAATTGCGCTGAAGAATGAACACAACTTGATAATTGGGTCTCGAACTTTCTCTAAAAAAACACCCCTAATTGCAATTGGAAGCATCTGTGTCATCATCATGTGGTAATCGTGAGACTTCATACCAATTAATTTTAAATCTTTCATTGAGACTAGTCTCTTTATTTAGCAGAGTAACCAGACGGAACTTTGACTCCGTGCAAGCATTCGCAAATGCTTATTTTCTCTTTCTTGCTCAGAGTGTAGCAGGCTGCGGGAAGGTATTTTTTGCCTGTAAACATTTCTTCATGATGCAGCTCCTTCCTGAGTTTCATATCTTCGAGGTCCACCGCGCTTGGAGTGTATCTTTCGTTTTATCAAGTATGTCCAGTAAGATACCAAGCAAGCTATTACACACGTTCTTCTCTATGTGCATGACGTCGATTGCGTGTCGAACTTCCCGGTGCTGCCAATAAGGTAGGACCCAAAATACTAATCTCTTTTTCCACAAAGGAGCCATATCCCGGGAACTCGGGATAGATTAACTGTCAGCTCCCTTTCCGTGAATAATTGTAAGATCCTTTACGGCAGCAAATATCTGTTTCCCAGCGTGATTCTTCGGAGCTAAGGCAGTCTTCTTTGTCCTGTCAAAAGCTCCCTTATTATTGCGGTATGGGTGATCCTTGCGGAGGAACCTACGATGCCGCATGCATGTAAGCCATTTTTTGGTAGTTCTTTGGCCACCAGTTAGCTGTATCATCCAAGCATTGGACGCATCCATTGAAGCCTTTTGTCGTCTGGCCCGACAGGTTGCCAAGAGTAGGATAATCATTGATGGTTACGAACAACAATGCCCGTAGGATAAAGTTCTCTCTTTTATACTCATCCCATACCCATATACCATCGTTCCACAATATTAGAAGATCTTCAACCAATGGTTTGAGGTACACATCGATATCATTGCCAGGTTGTCTGGGCCCTTGGATTAGTAGTGGCATCATAATGTATTTTCGCTTCATGCAAAGCCAAGGAGGAAGGTTGTAGATGCATAAAGTCACCGGTCAAATGCTATTATGACTACTCATGTTGCCAAAAGGATTCATCCCATCCGTACTCAACCCGAACCTTATATTCCTCACATCATATGCAAAGTGCTTTTATATTTTCTATCGATGTTCCTCCATTGCACGTAATCGCAGGTGTCTCGAGCATTCCATCCTTCTTACGCTCTTCGGCGTGCTACCATAGCAATTGGGCATGCCTTTTGTTCGCAAACAATCGCTTCGGACGGGGGATTATAGGGAAATACCACACCACCTTACGGGGACACCTCTTCTTCTTACGCTTCACCCCGACACCATCGTTCTCGATATCATCATCGTTGCCCTTACACCGCTTTGCTTTGCAAACAACATAGGCATCCATGTTTGCAAACTCATTGCAATACAATACACAATTGTTTGGACATGTGTGTATTCTTTGTACTTCTAGTCCCAACGGGCAAACAACCTGCTTGGCCTGGTACGTAGTTGCAGGCAACACGTTACCCTCTGGAAGCAAGTCCCCAAGAGACATAACAGCTCAATAAAGCTCTTGTCGGACCAACCATTACTTGCCTTCAACTGCAATAGTGAAAGTACAGTATGCAGCCTTTTGTGCTCCTCCTTGCAGCCCGGGTACAATGGCGTTGTAGAGTCCTCTATCATACGCTGGAACTTTTGAAACTCCCTTTTACTCGTGAAGTCCCCCTCCCCATCACGCAACATTTGATCTAGATCATCTTCGTGGCTATCAACGAACGCATCTTCCACCGCCATCATATCGTTGTCTCTCGCTATCTTCATCAATGTATTGCCCTTCATGTACAATATCATCTTCATCGTGCTCGGTCCAACAGATATAGCCAGCCTTGAAACCCCTTCGAAGCAAGTGTGCACATATTGACTCTATGTTAGAAAACAGCTTCTCATTTTTGCAATCAACGCATGGACAACACATATAGTCCTCTAGGTTCTTCGACTTGTGTGCTACAGCCGCATTCAGAAAACAAGTCACACCATTAAAGAACTCTGGACCACGACGGTCCGTGTCATACATCCACCTTCGGTCCATCTACAGTTAATTATATCGAACTACACTTCAGTATATCAATAAACGATATCAAAATATTTTATTCTTTACATTAGTCATGCAGTGCTAATTAATTAAAACAATAAACACGTTATAAGCACATAACGCAAATAACAATATAATTGTAAATGATTAGATTTACAAATACATCTAGAAATTTTGCCTATATTAAAATACATCAAAACTTTTTCACTATTTAAATATCCATCTAGCATTTTTAATTATTTAGAAGATTTATTCATTTCATTTTGTTACGTAGCATATAATTGAATATAAGGATATATTTCTAAATAATTATGTATCTTGCAACTTTCATTATTGGAAAATCCATCTACCATTTTTCATTATTTAAATATTCAACTAGCAATTCTCACTATTTATAATTCATCTAGCAATTTTACTATTTAAAAATCCATATATTTTTTTATTATTTAAAAGAATTACAATTATGCATAATTGTCCATCTAGCAATTTTCATTACTTGAAAATCCACTACACCACTAAAATGGATAAGAATTATAATTTATTCAATAATTTAGCTAGATCTTAATTTGAGCACTACCGTCCTAAAATGTTCATACCATACAATCAGCAATTATCAACATCTAGAGCAATCTATAAAGTAAAATTTTACTACAAATATAACATAGATCAAATCAGTAATTAACCTCCAAGAGAAATACGAGACAAATTTTAATATAATTTTTCAGCAGCAACTCGCCAAGGTAATAACTACCGAGCAAAACAGAGCTCCTCTTTGTTCTCGCTTTACGGAGAAGAAGTCGCCAAGAGAAATACGAGAAAATATTAACACAATTTTTAAAGAAGACTCGCTAAGAAAATAACAACCGAGCAAATAGAGCTTCTCTCTGTTCTATTCGGTCGGCGAAGGCGTTGGTCAGGGCCAACTATATAAATACCTTATCATCGCTTCTGCAGAGAACCGCAATGATAAGGTCGACACGCAGAAAATTTGGATGCGCGAAAATACATATCACTGCCAGTTAAAGAGTAAAACCAGCAGTAAAAGTTCTAATATCACTGCCGATTATAAAATAGAACCGGCAGTGATACGTCACTACTAGTTTTGGGTATAAACCGGTAGTGATAGTCTGTTATCACTACCAATTGGTTAGCCAAACCTAAAGCGATATCGTTTCAAGCAACCGATCTTACTTAACCGGCAAGGATATGTTATCACTGACGGCTCTAGCCCAACCGGCAGTGATATGGCGGCAAGGATTGCCTGTTGTGTAGTAGTGATAGGCGGTCGGCTACAGGCCACCAGCGGCATATCACGGAGAGGACGTGAGGTGGGCGATGAGGTGCCGTCGACTCAGACAGGGCGCCAGTCGCCTCTTGGCCTACTTCACCCCCTCCCTCCCTCTTGCTCTCCTTTACCTATACGCTGCCGCTACCGCCCCCTCTGGTCATGTCAGCACCACCGTTGCTCCACCGATCTATTCCCCTTGCCCCCTCTTCCCATCGTCTTTCCCCTCTCCGTAGACTTCGCTTATAGCACTTCTCAAATGCTGGGTTTCCATGTCCAATAATGCAAAGTCCATCTGACCATTTCTTGCGGGCATTCAATACCAATTTTCACATAATCATAGACATGTGCAAGAATTTGCGGTATATGTCAAATCCATTTCGACATTAATTTTGCTTTTTGTTCAACCGCTTTTAGTCAGCTCAATGGAGAAACGCACTTTGTTGTAAGAGATAAAACCTTTGTAGTTGTTAACAGGATGATCAAGGGTATTTTTCATTAGTGAGCATGGACACATTTGTGGCAATCCAGATGCTAAAACAACTTACAAATCATCACCGACTCTGTCATGGAACCAATGATCGCAAAACCGACCGAGAAGGTAGTACTACACAATGGAATGATGTATGAGTCATCTATGCTGTCCCTTCATCCTGCACACACACATAATTGCTGCAGATCATAGAGAGTTGGAATGACAGAATCATCGTTGTCAGATTAAATTTCACAATGCTGGAATAGTACTTTGAAATATGCATAACAATGGGAACAATGCTTTTGTCAATTCATTTATCCTGACACACCTGATATTTCTTCTTTTTGGATAGCGTATAATCAAGTAATTATTTGGTACGAAGATTCTTGGTTATATACCTAGAGTTCCATTTGAATTATTTACAATTTTGCATTCCTATTGCCAAGGAGATTTTGGGTTTCTGTCCAAGCCAGAGATCAGCTAGCAATTCGAAACATGGTGCATCTCGACCATGCATCTAACAATAGGGGCCTTCAAATGCACACTCGCTATAATTTAGAATAGTGAGGAGTATACCGAAAATTGTTGTATTAATCTCATTGCTGCATGTTTTACATATTGTGCCCCTCTTAGTTTTTCTACATGGTGAGATGCAGGAAGGTCCATATTTGAAAAGTAAAGGCAGAGCCAGTGATGCAACAAGAATCGGGGTTCTCACCTGGAGATAATTGCTAATTATGTCAAGAGATTGGAAGTACTTCTCGAGCAGACTTGTGTTGCATATGCTTCTTGCCCTCTCAAGCAAAGACCATATTTGTCAACATCACCATTCATTGTCATCTCAGAATTGTTAGTATCATTGCATTTTTATGTTTAAGTTTATTGGATATATGACTTGATGCTGAGAGTTCAATTTGTTTTGACAGCTAAGGGTTTCTGCGATATTTGTGTTTGTTTCATTTGTCATCCTTCTAAGTGTTTCTCTGGTGCCCACCCATGACGAGGGTTGGGCAACCCTTGTCCGGTCAACGTGCGGTCAACAGGGTACCCGGCTCGGGGCAGTCCAGCAAGGGCCTTCGACCATGGCCTGGGCGTTGTTGGGCCCTGCACGACCTGGGCATGTTGGGCCCCGCACGACCTCGAGTTCGAGCGGTGAGAAGCCTCATCTCTGCTCGACCTCGACCTAAGCCTGGGTGTACATCTACTCGACGGTTACCAAGATCCGAAGGACTGCGTCAAGGTGGGAGTGGCGGCGTTTTGGGCAGTTGCAGCCCACCTTCAATGCGCACGGAGTCCACTTCCCCGGGGATCTCTCCCGTCCGTTACAGGCAACATTCGAGTGAATATAAAGCTACGCAGGGCGCATGTACAAGGACAGAGACTCACTAGCGATAGCTTGATAGACACCCATACACAGAGCGCTCAAGCTCGACCTGGGAATACTCTTTGTAATCACCATCAGTAAACTCCTCCTCCTTAGGAGAAGACTGGACGTAGAGTCATTACTCTTACGGGGGCTCGAACCAGTATAACTTGTTGTCTCCTGCTCGTTGACGCCAGGCTCGACCTTGATCCGATCCATCTTTGAGCGAAGCGCTTCTTGGGTCCTACATTCACACTCAACCCCTCCTCACTTTTGCGGTCAGGTGATCCCGATCGTCGACAACCCATATTGATGAGATCAAGGTGAAATTTTTTTCTCAAAGTGGAATTGCAACATCATGGCTACAAACTTTCCATTTTGTTAGGTTTTTGCACAAATGTCATTCTACTTTTGTGACTTCTTGATGAAGGTTGTCTTCTCATTCACTGTAGAATCCATTGACACAAATGGAGCTCCCTTGCTGTTACAGAAGCAGTGAAGTAAGATGATTGCTTATGTCTTGTTTCTCTCAGTTAAATATCTGATATTGTCCTGCATTTCTGCCTTTGTCCAGACAAATGATAATGGTTATGGCAGGTATCAGGCTAGCAGCCTTCAGGGACAGTGGCAAATGAAGAAGAGATGAGTGTTCTTGCAGCAAATATGGAGTCAAAAGTAACTGAGTGCCATTCATCTATCCGATGAATGGCCATTTCCAAAATGGTAATGGGGCTGCGTCTAATGGTCTGGATGGAAAAGCTGGATTTGTATCTAAGAGTCCGGAGGGACGAGCAGTAGCTGCTTTGAACAGGTTTGGCCAAACGCGAAGATCATGTCAGATCCCATGTGGACAAGGAGATTCCAACCTACTCCTGATCCTCCTGGTAACCTTTTTTTTACTAAAATCTTATTATGGTTCCGTGTTGGGCGTTCATCTATTAATTATCTTGATCTTTCCATTAGATTACTTTTCGAATCGTATTTCCTTTTACAGTTATTTGTTCTGTGAGGTGCTTGATTAGCCAGCTTTGGCAAGTATTTGGTCTTCTAAAGGGGTTTCAAGGCGCTTATTTATTTTTCCTAGGGGAGGTCGTCCACATTCAGACCACTTGTGTACGTACATTTGATCCGAAGGTTTGGAATCAGATCTTGGACCCCGTGGTTAGTGTTGTTAGCTATGGAGCTCACAAGTTTTGGCATCCATTCACACGCGACAGATCTAAATCATAGAGCGGGGAAAGTTCATCAACTCTCATCTGCTTAGAGGGAAGCGACAAGATGGTTTCAGTTTTCTAATGTGTTCAATTTTGTCTGATCATATTCTCTCTGGTGCTGAATTAGCTATTCTTTTTTGGTTCAACTCCATCAGCTCAAAAGGTGAAAGATGATGTGGGCCCTTTATGTCATGAGAGATCCATTCTTTGCCAACTACGCCAGGTAATGAACATGGCACCCTAACTTGATATTGTCTTGACTCTTGATTTGATCCTTTTCCTTTCTGCCCTTGCTTACATTTGTCCCCTGAAAGGTGTCAGTCATCTCAAGAAGGCTGAGAACGTGTTAAATCTAGTGCCATTTAACGGTTTCCTTACGGGTATGTAAACCTCCCCGTTTCTATGGATTTCTTTCCTACGTAAACTTAAGAGGTTTAATGTTGTAATAAGATTTACATGCTCAATTCATTAATATATATTCTAGCATCGTCTCTTTTGCATCCACTCTATACTTATCTCGAAGGACATGATATATCCTGTTTGTTAGGGCTTAGAGATGGATTCACTGACTAAGTACAAATGCAAAGAAAATATGTGTAGATAGGAACAAGGGAGTATGGGCCAAAATAGGGGTGGATATCGAGCTGACTCGACTCGACTCGACTCGGTAGACTCGGTAAGGTAACGAGTCAGCTCGAACTCGACTCGTTATCTTAACGAGCTAGAAGTTCAACTCGACTCGACTCGTTATAAACTCGAGTTGGCTCGAACTCGACTCGCTAAGCCGCTATAATGTGAGCAAGAGAGCATACATATTTGATTCATGTAGCTCGATTAACTCGTTAGCTCGGCTCGTTTAACTCGTTAGGGGATTTCAGGATTTAGTCATTTAGGAGATGTAGGGTTTTTTTCCATGTAGCTCGATTAACTCGTTAGCTCGGCTCATTTAACTCGTTTTTTTAACGAGTTCAAAACCTAGCTCGACTCGACTCATTAAGAAACGAGTTCGAGCCGAGTCGAGTCGAGTTTTCGAGTACTCGTTTAACTCGCGAGTTTCGAGTTTTTTTCCACCCCTAGGCCAAAATGGAAGCTCAGTGTATCATCTTTAGCCGATTACTCTACTCATCAACTTTGTTCTAAGTGTTCATTTTTTTATGGATTGATTATACTTAGTGATTTTTTAGGCTTTAGACCAAATTAAGGTTTTCTTTGTCCTTTACACACTCTTGCTAACTTGGTGTTGCTTAAAAGGGATAGGAAACTATTATTATATCACAAGAAATTAGCCTCTAATCATATTTCCTTTTCCATTACCGAACTACAACCTGATTATTTCTTCCTTACATCGATGGCTCAATATTAGTTGTACTAATCACATGCAATTGTGTCTTCCACTGTGAATATAACATGTATCTTGGTCATGCTATTGACTGCCATATGGTATTTACGCTCTCCTGATAAGTTTTTGTATGTCATGTACGATACTCAAGGCAATAGACATTGTTTATGACATGAATGGATATATACATACAATTGCTTTTGTTTAGCCATCAATCATCATGAACCATCACCCTTTTGCTATGTTGTATGCTGTCTGGTTTACTATGCGATGCCCCTATTATGCTCATCGCTCGCCCACTGCTAGGCTTCTCTTTTATGCAACCGTGATCTATCCACGTGACTTCCTCTCCGTAAAGAATAGCTATAATCGGTTGATCTATTGTTTGTCCGTGGATATTATAAATTCGTTGCATGCACACTATCTATCTATGGATATTATAGAATCCTTGCATGCACAGTCTGTCATACATGCTATTAGGATATTATAAATTCCTTGCATGCACACTATCTATCTATGGATATTATAGAGTCCTTGCATGCACAGTCTGTCATACATGCTATTAGGATATTATAAATTCCTTGCATGCACACTATCTATCTATGGATATTATAGAGTCCTTGCATGCACAGTCTGTCATACATGCTATTAGGATATTAAGTAAACTCGAGTTCATCTAAAACAATTGTTTTCTATTTACACAGTATACACTGTGGCCAGAACTAAGCTATTTCCTACATGATACTTCTTCTTCTTCTTCTTTTGCCTGCAACAACTTCCTGAATAGTATGCTTAAAATGACACTACGTTTCTTTGCATACACTGACTGATTGCCTACATACATTATAGCGTACCAACCGAAAAATCTTTGCTATCAGTTCCGGCACAGCGTAGCGTGTGATCCATACTAGTTACTTATGAATTTGGGTGGTATTATATTACACTACACATGGTTTCTAAATTTGAAAGCGATTACATATTTGGTGCAATATATATTGTCCAAAACTTGCATTGCACGTACAAGATTACTAATATACCAAGAGATAAGTGCAGTACAAAGCAAACTTTACTGTGCATTACCACGAGAAAATATTTTCTTCCTCTCAAAAAAATGAAAATGATTGTTAGTCCAAAGAGATGATAAAATAGGAGATTTCCAAACAGGACGGATATATAGGGAGAACATTGAATTCGATTCAGATTTAAAGGAAGTAAAGATTTAGAGGAAAACAGGACGGATATATAGGGAGAACATTGAATTCGATTTAAAACGAAAACAGGACGGATATATAGGGAGAACATTGAATTCGATTCAGATTTCCAAACATGATAAAATAGGAGATTTCCAAACAGGACGGATATATATAGCGCCACAATTTAAAGGAAGTAATGTCTTTTCGGTGTAAGTGGAGCAATGAGGTGGTGGCACAATTCTATGCCACTCTTTATATTGACACCGACGAGGAGAGTACCATGTGGTTCATGGTAGATGGGTTGTACTACTCTGTGACCAAGGCTCAATTTGCTGAATGCTTGGGCTTCTCGACCGAGAATTGGGAAAATCTAGACAAGCTGCACACTCTGGACACTTCAGGTAAAAATGATTTGGACCCATTGTATGATGAGAGTCAAAACTTCAAGCTTGGAACTACGAAGGGTCTGAAGCTGTTCTATGCCATTTTGTACAAATTGCTTTGGAAGACTTTGTGGCCAAAAGAGGGTGATGCCACAAATATCAGCTCTTACTCAAGGAACCTTCTTCTGAGGATTGGTGAGGGATCAAGGCCATTTGATGTGTTTGACTTTATCTGGCAGGAGATCCGTCTCAACTCGATCAGTCCGCGAAGCAGCTGCGGGTTTGCTCCATATGTCATGTGCATGGTCGAGAGTATTTCTGGTCTGTGGTTTGCCAAGGATGTGGAGCATCTTCCTTACCGTGTCAGATTAATTAAAGCTCCACCTCAGCCCGCTCCAGCTCCTGCTCCTTCTGCCAGAGATGACAGAACAAGATCATCAGTACCAGATCCCAGGACAACAACTCCATCTTCCTCGGCTAGACCTTCGTCTCCCGCTCATCCTTCCTCTCCAGGTGGCTCAATTAAATCCATGCTTCGTGCTATATTTTGCCTGGGGATAAAGAACCATAAGAAGATCAATGTGATGAATGTCAAGCTTGCAGACACGCGTCATCAGTTGAATGTCATCAAAGGGAAGCTAAACCTATCCTGCTCTTCTGAGGAGTCAGAGTCAGAGTCAAATATAGCGATTGTGGATTCTGAGACTCGGCAGCTCTTTGATCTTCCTGCTGTCTCTCGCCTCACCGGAGAAGATGAAGAAGGTGATATCGCTTATACGCCAAAGTAAGACAAAGGGCGATTTATTTACGGCGGCAAGGAGGAGTGACCCCTTTTGGTGTCTTGATGCCAAAGGGGGAGAGAGGATCAGATTTATCTTTTGTATCTTTTGTCGTGTGAATGATTGGTTGTTGCTTGCTTAGTTTGCTTATCGTTGTTGGAAGTTGAACTATATCTCGTATTTCCTTTAAGTAATGCATTTGTGTGCTCATACCTTGCCATATTTATCTATGCAATTATTTGTTAAATATCCTGTTATATTCTCACGAATGCAAAGATATAGGGGGAGATCTCACCAAAATTTCCTGTAAATATGTGCATTTGAGATTCCACTCAAATTTTTCTAATGCACACATTTAGGGGGAGCTCCATCATGTATTTGGTATTCTAAATACAATCTCATTTCAATTTAATTATAAATCTAATCGTGTTGTCATCAATTCACCAAAAAGGGGGAGATTGAAAGTGCATCTAGGCCCTTTAAGGATTTTGGTGATTAATGACAACAAGATTAAGTGACTAATGAGCTTTATGAGCATTATGAACAGATTATCGTGTTCATGAGCGAGTCTTGAAGAAAAAAGAGCACCCTCAAAATTGAAGGAGAAAAAGGCAACTTTTAGACTCAATTATCGTGTATCAAGTTTATTTGAGTTTAAGGATTGCCGTACTATAAAGAGGGATATGACGAGAAATACCTTTAGAATGACTTAATGTGCTCAATGATGAATCTTAGTCACAAAATGAGTCAATATGTCAAGTCCTAGGAGCATTTTGCTCAAAACAGTTCGGAATATCCGAATTTTAGTTCGGAATGTCTGAGCTGAGCCCCTCTGTTAGTCAAGTAATTTTGGGTTCGGAATGTCCGAACATGTGTTCGGAGTATCCGAGTGCACCCCCTCGGTTAGGTCTTGTGTTGTTATGTTCGGAGTGTCCGAAGATTTTTCAGACTATCCGAACGCTCGGAGTATTCGAAGCGTTCGGACTGTCCGAAGAAATGTTCGGACTGTCTAAACCGAGTCGCTCGGTTGCTAGAATTCACTCTGTTCGGACTATCCGAACAGACTCGGGCACAACTCAAAACGGCTAGTTTTTGAGTGGCTATAAAAGCCTCAAACTCTCACCTAACAGCACTGAGAGCATTTATTTCACTCATTTGCTGCTATTCCTCACCTCTAGAGCTCAAGCCCTCACTCCCTCTTGATCTTTTGATTTGTGAATCTTTAGAGGTTGAGTGAGTAGAGAGATTTGAGATCTAGTGATTTTGATTCATCTTGAGCATAAAAATCATTCTTTCGCAGATTTCTTGACACATCTACTACTCTTGGAGGTTGAGGACTCCTAGACGGCTAGGAATCGCCGGTGAGCCCCCAAACTTCGTGTGGAACTCCACTGGAAGTTTGTGAAAGTCGAATCTACCTCCGCAAGGGGAAGGATTCAAGAAGAAGTAGGTGAGTGCTTGGTGCAACACCTAGAGGATTAGGGTTGAAAGAGATCCCGGCTTGGTGCCGCCTCAACGGAGACGTAGGATCCCCTCAAGGATCCGAACTTCGGGAAAAATCTTTGTGCATTTTGTCATTGTTTCTTGGATTACTTTGTTTTCCCCTATTTGTGGTTTCTTGAGACCTAGGGTTTCAAGTGGTGGTTTGCTATTGTGAAGGCGTTTGGTGAGTTCTCGACGACTAGAGGTATTCTAAACTCTTAGATTTCATTTTGGTGCTAGTTTCACTCTATAGATAGCTCAGATCTACTTTCTAGGGTTTTTGCGCTCAAAGCAATTCGGACTATCCGAAAGTTCACTCGGACTATCCGAATAACTCGGACAGTCCGAAGGAAATTTCGAACTATCCAAAGAAGATTGTTTCCACTGCGAATTAAATTTTATAAACACCTATTCACCACCTCTAGGCGACATCTTGGTCCTTTCAACTATTCGTCTAAACCTCAGGGCAGTGGAGTACTGTGTGCTAAGTGCTAACAATAAGCATCAGGCGATGTGCCGGAGACACCGCTACGCGTGCTCGCAAGTTTCACGCCGCCATCGCCATCTCCGCCACCGCCGACAAGGTATTATTAATTACTATATGTTTTCTGTTGTACTAATCCATAATAGGTATTAGGTAATCTATTAATTATCAATAATCAGGGCATCAAGCTACATCGATTAATGTCTATAATTTTGATTTTTATATGAAGAGATATTTTACGCCTTTGTCAAAATCAAAGCCATCCGATGAGATACCATCTACGTCTAGACAACCCGAACGCCCTGATCATGATCATCAAAATCAAACCATTGAACTTTCTAATGTGAGACCTTCCGTCGCTACTGAAAAGAAAGCTCGTACTAGCACTAAGTTCAGTTCAAGTAAAGACAATTGAATAGTATGAGTCTAATATTAGACATGATGTTAGAAGAGCATACTTGTTAAAGGGACCTTGTCAGCCAATTGGTCATGATTTTCCTCGTAAACAGCAAGGAAACCATTCAAGATGCTTTCAAAAGACATGGTTTGATGATTTTGATTGGTTAAAATATAGCATAGAGAAAGATGCAGCCTTTTGCTTTTATTGTTATCTTTTTAAGCCATCAGGGGTTGATAATTGGGCAAATGATGTGTTCACAAAAGAGGGATTTTTCAATTGGAAGAAGGCAAGAGAATCATTCAATAAACATGTTGGTGGAGTAAATAGTGGCCACAACACCGCAAGAGGTCTTTGTGATGCTTTCAAAGATCAAGAGTAAAGCATTTGACAAGTGATAGAAACTTGCACCGATGAAATGCGAGTTCAATATAGAGCTTGTTTAACTGCTGTTGCAAAAGTATTTCAGGTCCTACTATCACAAGGTCTTGCTTTTCATGGACACGATAAATCATCTAGCTCATCAAATAAAGGAAACTTTAAAGAGTTGCTAGAGTGGTACAAAAACGAAGTTGAAGATGTTTGCCATGCTATTGATAAAGCTCCTGCAAATAACTTGATGACTTCACCACCGATACAAAAGGACTTGGTCAAATCATGTGCTGATGTGGTCATAAAGATCATTATGGATGATATCGGGGATAGTTGTTTCTCTTTACTTGTTGATGAGTCCCGTGATGTATCAATCAAGGGACAAATGGCTATCATTTTGAGGTTAGTTTGACAATATTTTTAAATTATTATGTTACTTTTGAGGTTAGTAACATATTAAGATTATCATTCTTATTCTAATAATCTAATTCCTATAGGTTTGTCAACAAAAAAGGACAAGTTATTGAAAGATTTATTAGTGTTGAGCATGTTCAAGATACATCTTCTGCTTCATTGAAATCGTCTTTGGATTGTCTATTTGCTCGCAATGGTTTGTCTATGTCTAAACTGAGAGGACAAGGTTATGATGGTGCATCGAACATGAGAGGTCAGTTTAATGGTCTAAAGGTACTAATGTTAAATGAAAATCCTCATACTCAATATATACATTGCTTTGCACAACAACTACAATTGGTAGTTGTTTCTGCTTCCAAGAGCAGTCGAGGTGTTAGTGATTTTTCAGTTATATCACTATGATTGTTAATATTGTTGTAGCTTCTTGCAAAAGGAAAGATGCATTGCTTCATGATGATCATGAACGTATGGTTGAGAAATTGGAGAAAGGTGAGATAGTAACAGGAAAAGACAAAAATCATGAAATGTCTCTAGTAAGGCCAGGTGATACACGATGGGGTTCACATTTAACAACTTTGATTCGTGTTAGTACAATGTGGGATTCAAGTTGACAGCTTTTAAAGAATGTTAATGATGATGGATTTGACTTGAGTCGAGGGAAGAGCAAATGGATTGATGGAAACAATGGAATCATTTGACTTTGTGTTCATGTTTCATCTCATGATCAAAATATTAAGTATAACTAATGATTTGTCACGTCTCTTACAACAAAAGGATCAAACCATTGTTAATGCAATGGTGCTTCTTTCTAGTGTGAAAGCTCGCTTGCAAACATTTAGGGAAAATGGATGGGAAACATTGTTGGAAGAAGTAAAGAGGTTCTGTGTTGCATCAAAAATTTTAGTGCCAAATATGGAAGATCAAAAGCATGCTAGAGGTCACATGAGACGAGAAAAGCAATTTGTCACTTATCATCATTATTATTATGTTGATATTTTTATTGTTGTGATTGATTCACTTACTACTAAGTCAAATAGTTGGTTCAATGAAACATCTACAGAGCTTTTGAAGTGCATTGCTTGTCTAAAACCGAGAGATTCATTTTCTAACTTTGATCATAGTAGTCTTATTCGACTCTCAGACATATATTATGATGATTTCTTGGCAACTGATCGTGTAGTTCTAGATGAACAACTTCACTTGTTTCTTATTGATATGAGAAGAGACGAATTCTCAAGTTGTGATGATCTTGCTACTCTCACTGTGAAGATGGTTGAAACAAAGAAGCACGTGGTTTATCCATTGGTTTATCGACTAATTGAATTAGCATTTATTTTTACGGCACAAGCACGACTACGCTTGAAAGGGCTTTCTCGGCAATGAAGATTATCAAGACAGATTTACGCAATAAGACAAGTGACGACTGGCTAAATGATCTCATGATTTGTGATATTGAGCGAGATGTGTTTGCAAAGATAGACATGGAAGATATTTTATAGCATTTCCAGAACATGAAGACTTGCAAATATCAACTATCGCCTCTTGTGAAATAATAAGTGGTACGTTCCCTAAATCCTTGCAAGTTACAAGTGTTACATATTGTCGGGACCCGGATATGCAAATCCGAAACCCTCTGTGTATACTACACTAGTCCAGGATCACGCTAGTGCACACAGTGAAAATATAGATGACATATAATTCCATACATCGAAATAACTAAGAAGAAACAAATTATTATTGAATAAAGCAAACGACCTTATGGTCAAGGTTCCTACACCAATGCCTCATGGCTTAAGAAACAAATAAAACTGTTGCAGCGGAAATAAAATAACTTGGGCTATTCGACATGCCACAGGCAATCGTCTGGGGAAACGCCTTCCTAGTCGACGTAGTCTTCATAGTATTCCTCCTCATGGTGCTCATTATTTCCTGGTTCTTCCTCAGCAACTAAACAACAAGGGCATAAAGCCGCGAGTACAAAACATACTCAGCAAGCCGTAGGGAAAATGATGCAATATATTCATGCACGGCTTGACAAAGGATAGTCATATGGTTCATTTGCAGAAAGCAATAACTTGAATTTAAATACAATAAATAGATTGAAGGCAGATTGATAAAATAGTAATAAATAACTGGTAAATCAATGGTAGACAACAAGAACAGAATGGCGAGGTATCACCCTACATCATTCGAAACAAGTATCAACCACCAAAATCAACAGTATAGCTTGAGACAACAAAACAACAGTGAACTCCCAGTTCACATCCCAACAATTCCACAATTCAAGAAAACACTCTATACCCCGTGTGAAATCCCCGGGCTTGTCCATGACCGCGGACACGGCTATTCGAATAGTTTTACACTCTGCAGAGGTTGTACAGCTTTACCCACAAGACATGATCATCCCTTAGTGCAAAGCACTACGAACACACTTCCTTTGGTGTGCCGGCAGAGAGATCACTACAAAGCCTTTACAATGCATGTCTAAGCTCGGTACTGCCCTCTAAGGTTTTGCCCCTCGGGGCCCCCTCTTGAGCCATGTGAGTCTACCCGTCCATCCCGGAACCTACACCAACAACTGGCAATACTCAAGACTAGACATTGCAAATTAACCAGCTAGGTCCGTCCCATACCGGACTTGTGGTTGCACGGTTAGGCCCAGTACAATGGCGCACAAGATTAAGTCCTTAAGTTATCTCAAACAAGACAACCACATCCCAATGTGCTAGACAGCACCGCCTTTACTGCACGATCACTTGCACGAGGGAAAACATTTTATTCAACCAAGACCAATGGCATCCCCTGCCATGGTACAACAAGTTTTACAACAGTGGTCAACAGCCAGAATTCAATATCTCATTAAGTCAAGATTAACATTAATTCACAGATGATATGAATCCCATTGGACAACTAAGCATGGCTAATCATAGCTACGTCAACCCAATGTTGGTAGTATGGTTATGTCCAACTAGTAATATCCCAACCTAAGGTTAACAATGGTATATGGCATTTCAATAATCAAGGTGGCATAATGTCAACCAGGTGAATAGCTACTCCCAGAACTAAGCATTGATACACAAATATCATGCAATTGTACAAAACAAAATAATTTTGCAAACATGGGTTCAATATGATCAAAGGTTACAATTTGCCTTGCTGATCTAATGCTGAGTCTTGGTCTTCGAAGTCTCCGTTCGCTCCTTCGGGGTTCACGTCTACCGGAAAATAAAGCAATGAAACCAAATAAATACAAAACAGAGAAGAAAACAAGCTCAAAATTGAAAATAAATGGCTCTAGAATGTAGAGCTTGATTTTACAAAAATTTAGAAATTTGAATCACTCCAATCGGAGTTCGGACGAAGGAGAACGGGCTCCTGGAAGATTTAATTCAGAGAAAATCAGAGAAATTCACAAGGGGTGACACGTGGCCGCTTGTGATTGGCTGGGATTTTCGGTTTTTTGAAAAATCATAAAAAGGAAAAAGAAATACCACTGATGTGTGGGGCCCGCACGTCAGTGGCTCGGCTCACCGTGGACCGGGTTCACCGAGGCGATGGGAAGGTGACACGGCAGACAAGGCTAACGTGGCGCCCATGTGGTAGCCACACGGCTGTTAGGGCCAAGGTGGCGACTGACGCGTGCGGTGACATGGGCAGCTGCGTGGCGACTAACCTGGCGGGGCACGCGTCCAGCATTCGACGGCTCCACCAGATTGGACGGCCAAGGGTAAGGAAGCGGGCGGTGGTGACGTGGCCAGATCTGGATCACCCGATCTTGATCGAACGGCTGGCAATCGGCGAGGTGAAGACACAGGCGAAGAGACGTGGCGCAATCCGGATCATTGGCGGACGATCGGATGGCTGTGGGCGAGTGGAGGTGCTCACCGGCGAGGGGCGGCGCTATTCCGCCGGAGCCGAGGATGACAACAATGAAGACGGCGGAGGATGGCCGGATCGGGTCCGAGACACTGCGGTTCGGGGAGAGGTCGATGCGGCGGACTCGATGGTTGTAACAGCCTGAAAATTATAGAACAGTAAAAATATAATATTTAAATTTGATTGTGAATACTTCTGGGATTTCTGAATATTGTTTGCTTTATTTGGAGTTTCTTGGATTTTTGAGTTGCAAGTAAAGGAAAATAAAGAATGAAAAAAAAAAAGGCAAAAATGTAAAAATTAAAAATTTATAAAATTCCCATGAGAACCCTGAGCATATAATTAAATCATTTTAACCATAAAATGATATTTCATATATGGAGAAATGAAGGAATAAATAAAGAGCCAACTTTTGAATCAAAATAATGCAATGTCAGAGTTTACATAAAATATTGGAATCACAAATGGAGCTGCAAAAATTATCATGAAAACCTCAATGCAATATATACCTTTGGTAAAAATATTATAAATTAATAATTTCATTTACTGCTTTTCTAAATTTAAAAGGTAAACTATGAAAATCTGAAATTGCAATGTCAGAATTTCTATTAAATAATGGAACCATATTTTGAGCTGAAAATTTTATAGAAGAATCATTAGCTTAAATACATTTGAAAAACAAAAATTCATAAATAATAGACTTTAATTGATCTCAATCAAAATAGAAATCCGAAACAGGAATTTAGAGCGATCCTTTGTTGTAGGTATATTAATAATTTCTCGATGGCGAAGTTTAACCCCAAATATTTACCAGATGTTAAAACCTGTCAATAGACCTTGGTCAAAAGTTTTATGAATTGCTATCACGATCGATGGCTCAATAAAATCGGTGTTATCTCTTTTGGCACCTCGGCCTCGGCCGGTGGTCCGGACCACAATTCACCTCTCGCTTTTGTTCCATCTTCCCCATGTCGCCCATGCCGAGCTGAGTTCATCCCCTCCGTTCTCTCTCTCTCTTTCCAAAGCGTCTTCCTCACCTACTCCTTGTACCAAATTGTGTCACCCAAGCGGCGATTCTTGCCACGAAGACTCATCGCCATCAGTAGTAATCAACACCACCCATTTCGCCATTTCCTATCGCATTGGTGAAGCTACAACCGAGACCCATCCCAACCAAGGCCGACTCATTCGCAGTCTCTCAGCCAATGCGTTGCACCTTAGAGACCACCAGAGGCAGTGCCTTCTTTCCCCTCTACTTCCTCTTCCCCTCCTCAGCCGAAACAGCTCGCAGAGCCCTTGTTCTTGCCGCCATTGCCAAGCTTCAGAGCTCAGAGCCGAGATCGATTCGAGCATTAGAGCCAACCATTCCCAAATCCGGTTGGGCTAGAGCATCACCAAGCCACAAGCATCAAAACCCCTCAAAAAGATTCGGCCCTCTTCATGTGAAATATCGCTGCTGCCGTGCGCCCTTCTTCCCCAAGGCCGGCCACCGTGGGCGGAGTTCTCTGGTAAGTTTTCGCCCTGTCCGACCCCAAAAATGGAACCACTAGTGTCCCCTGATGCTTAATGTGCAACCGATTTCACCCCTAATCCCTCTGTTCATCTTCTCCGGCTTGTCACCGCCATGGCCGCCGCCCCTCCTCGGCTGCGCCCCTGCCTGCTGCATCTCCGGCCAAATCGACACCTCCCGTGGATGCTCCTTGCTGTGCTAATGCTCTCCGTGCCGTCGCCGGATCATCGCCGGAGTACCCTCGCCGCTGAGCCCTAGCCGTGCCCCTATTCTGTCTCTCTGCCGATTGGGGTCCAATGGTCAGCCAGGCTCCAGTTCAAAAGGTGAAAGGCACTTTCACCTCAAGAAGACGTATTTCCTTTTCTAGCAATTTCCAGCTTACTGACAATTGAAACTTGAATATCTTTTGTAAATTTTATTCAATTCCAGTGGAACAAATTTCTATATTCATTTAAAATCCATAAGAATCCAAATATGCAAAAGTATTTAATTCTTGAATAGAATTATTATTCGAATTAAACTTTGGTTAGTATCCCATTATGGTCTTTAATTCAAATCTGTGCACAGTAAGACATAAAACAATGAAATAAACATTCATATGATGGAAGACCAGGATTAATTTAAATCTACAAAAATAGTTAATTATTGAGTCATAGAGCAATTATTAAAATTTAAATGAGATAAACACTCTATTATGGGCATTATCGAACATATGAAAAATATAACTTTTAAAAATCATAAAACAAATTTGAATGTGCTTCTGGAATTATGAGAAGCTCAAATATGCAAAAACATATAACTTCTGATCTGTGTTTAAATTGCTTACTATGCAAATATTAATAAGCCCTAATATGACCATTTATAAGAGTAAGTGCATAATAGCTCATAAAATGGTAATAACACTTTGAATAGGTTCCTGGAATCAATAAAGAACCATTTATGTAAAAATATTTAAAGTAAAACTTATCTTGCATTCTTTAATGCATATCTTGCATTCTTTAATGCAAGAAAGTGCAAACTACAGCAGCAAATAAATAGTTAATCTATCGCGGTTAAGGTCAAAATAATGTAAAAATAGTTTTAAAACACTCCTAGGATTACTTCCTGCTAATACCTGAAAAATGAATCAAGAATCATGTAATGTGTAGTTGGAAATTAAGTTTGAACCTTGGCCGATTTAATGTTACCAATATGATCATTTAGGCTATTTCAGCGATAGATAAAATAACTCGTCTAAATACTAAAGTCAGTAAAACCAGTTTACAAACACTATATAAAGTTTATACTACCATATTCTATAAAAAGAATCTTATTTCATCAAGGTTTACATATTAATATCATTAGCTCAAAACCCTTAAGCGTTAACATTTCACTTCATATTCTTACCGATTTCGTATAACGTAAACTTTATAAAACCACTTTAGCCTTTTCAACGATGAATATAAAGTCTCGTCTAAATTGAAAAACTTATGAAATTAGTCCAGTAGTGCTCTTCAAAGTATAGCCTACCCAAATATGAAAAGATAATCTCATTTCATCGTGATTTACATATTAATTTTAATAGCTTAATAACCCTAAGTGTTCATGTGTCTGAAAGCCGTAATATGAATGAACGAACCGTAGTTGCAAATGAGGAAACCTGTAGTTAAGTTATTTGTATCACCAGAACCTTCTTAAATATCATGTAAATTAGTTCAATAGCCTAAATCAGTAGATCTAACTTGCGTAAAACTAATCCTACGCGAAATCAATTAAAGATAAAGAACTATTCCTCATAATCCAATGTGATCAATTAAACCTTTTTAGTAGCTCGCAAAGCAGCTCATCTAAATCTGAATGTAGTAAAGAATAGTCTAGAAATGATCTTTAGGATGTAGTCTGCTGTAATCTAAGAAAATATTCTTAGTTTATCTTTCTTTGACTCTGAATCCTAATAGAGCAAAACCTGTAAGTGATAAGGATTGACAAAACTCATTGTGGATAGTGAATCAATGAAAGCTTGCAACTAATGATTAATTCTATTAATCCAAACAATCTTTGCATCTTGAATTCGTAAAATAAGATTAATAAATTCATAAAAGTGCAATCCCTGTTTCTTGTAAAGAGTTTTATTTGTTCTTTCTATCTCCTTTCTTTTTGCCCTTATTGAAGTTAGTATTTTGTTGTATTTCCGTTGTTCGACGTGTAGAACCCGACGTCTCTATCTTCGTCGTCGCCGTCGTCAACCGTAATCATCGTCTTTGTCATAAACGTCGAATAAGCAAGGCAAGCACCCTTTGATCATATTGATCCCAATACTTTACCTACAATATGTTGTTTTTGTACTGTATTATGCATGCGTTTACTTTCTGTAAACTTGCTATTTTGCGGTACTGGTAGTTATACTTGTTGTCTCATTAACCTTCTTTGATAATTATGGACATGTGAACCTTGATAACCCTAGATTGAGGATAGGCATTACTTAATGTCATCATGGGTGTATGCGTTCATATTATTCATGCTTAGCCATGCTTTAGAATTAGCAATGTGCATGATCAGATCAAAATGTGTTTCCTGAAAACCTTGAAAATGGCACTGTTGGTTGCGGATATTTTGATTAAAAACCCAAAATAAAATTATGGATTGATGCGGGCGATTATTGGCAATAGCCGGATGTGCGAAAGGAATTGCACGTAGTGTAGGGTGGAGTATCGCCCGTGTCGGACTAAGGACCGAACATCGTGTTGTATGATCCAAGAAAATCCGTACAAACCACGAGGGTGAGAATGGGGTAGCCTTAGCCTATTAAATTGTTTAGACATGGCTTTGCTCATTGGTAGGCGGGAGCTTGCACAGGTATTCCGGACAGGTCTACCTGACGGGGTATTCCGGTCAGGTCTACTTGCTAATGTAGCGTGTGTGCCCGCCATGTTTAGAAACGTTGTGTTGGGTGTGTGAATGTGGATCCACGGCTTGGGTGTGTGTTTCTAGTTCTATGGCGGGGGTTAACGTCCCGGGCTGGTGTAAAGTCATGTCTAGGAATATAATGGCTATGTATGGTCTTCTTGACGACACACCTAAGGAAGTGTGTCGGGCAAAGGTTGATCATTCCTTGTGGGTGCAGCTTGTACACCTCTGCAGAGTTTAAATCTAATTGATTAGCCGCAGCGGTCATGGGTGTCTTGGTGAACTTGCACGAGTTAAATGTTTTATTATTTTCAAAAGGGTTGGTTCCATTTGTTTTGCAACTGTGCTTTATGTCGAAGGGCTGACATTGATGGATTTCAGGAGATGATGATTCGTCGCTCACGTCATGGAGGACTGTGAGTGTTATTATGCTTTAATTATTTGTTATCAATCAAATGCTCTTATAAATTCCGTTTGCAAATTACTTGATTTACAAATGAAATTAAGCTTTATGCAAATTAAGCGTAGTAACCTCCTTTGACTTGGCTGCATATATTATAGGTTTTGCTCAAGTCTTGCGAGTCTGAAAGTACTCACCCTTGCTTAATCTATTATTTATAGGTGGATTAGAATGAAAGTCGAAGGTTTGTTTCATCGCAGATGCGGAAATTCTCAACGTGATCTTTCTAAGGATTTATGCAGTGGGTTACTGTTCGGGAATGGATGGGCACACTACACGGCTTTGCTTCTTTTGCTGCTATATATTCTCTGAGTTGTAATATTTCTTTGTGTTTATTAGTTTCCGCTTAATTAATTTAATGTATGGTTGTGATTCCAATTGTTGAAATGTGCGTGCTAGCTACTGATCCAGGGAATAGCACAGTAATCACATGGAGGTTCCTGTTCATCAGAATGGGGTCTCTCAATGGTGCAACCGGTGTCGTCGGAGACCCACCGGAGAGGGAGAAATACGGCGGAGAAGAGCTCGGGATGGATGAGGACTTCGGCGAGCTTGTTCAGCGCGCCGACGGTGTCTCGGGCGACGAGGAAGGAGGCAGCGGACTCAGCACGAAGCGGGGAACACGGCACGGGGGTCCTCGGGGACTTAAATAGCCCCAGGAGGCGTGCCAAGTGCGGACTTCGAGTGGCGGCGGCGGTTAGGGTTTCGCGGACGGCGGTGCTGCGTGGCGCGATCAGGAACGTTCCCGCGGCACCGATCGAACGGCACCCGACAAGTGGCTACGCGGGCGAGTCTCGACTGCCAGATCGAGATCCGATGGTGACGAACACCTGGGCTAGGGTTTTTTTGGCCGTGCTGAGGCTGGGCCGATGGAGTGGGCCGATGCGGAGGAGTGGGCTGGGCGGAATTGAAATAGGAACGGGCTGAGGAAAATTCAGCCCGAGCCCGAATAGGAAAAGAAAATCATTTTCTGAATTAAATAAATTTCCAAAAATCCAAATAAATTCAAATAAATAGCAAATGAACTCAGAAAAATCTCCAAAAATACGGAAAAATTCCTTGAAGCACAAGGAACACAATAAAAACTGGAAACCTTTAGTTTGATGCATAGATTAATCAAATTAAATCTTTTCATTATTAGAAAATTCATATTAAGCTTCAATTAATTCCAAGAAAATGCAAATGGTTCAATTTGATTTTTAAACATTCCAAAACTCCAAATTTTGGGATGTTACACATATTGTACTTACTATATATTAAACTTTGAATATCAATCATTAGTAGAGGTTCACTTCATTCTTAGGCCCTCTCCTTTAGAAATTTTTGGCTCCGCCACTGGATCACGCTACTAGAAGGTGGCAAATTAAAAACCGTTTGAATAAAACACCATACGAAACGAGCAAAGTGACAGTAAAAAAAGAGGTGTGATATAATTTCCTCCAATTTGATCATTCCTCTACAAATGTCCATGTCAAACAGCACAGAACAAGAAGACATGTAGTTTCCTGAAACCGAGAGAGGGTAGGAAACGAACCATAAACACAAGCAAGACTACCCAATCGGAAGGTGTTCACCGATGGTTATAAGGAAACAATCTTCTTTAGCACTTGGGCACTCACGTTGTCGCGATTCGCTCGACGACGGCCACGGGACGTGACACTCCCGCGAGCAGCTGCCACGGTGATGGATACTCGAGTAGGAGAAGCTGCTCTTGCCTCTTGCCTTCACGTCGACATATGAGCCCACGGGACAGTGAGGCGATCCATCGATGGGTGGGCCCGTGGCAGTTTTCAGCGGAGACCCTTCGTTTACATTGTATTACGGATTAACCCACCATGAATTGGATCGCAGATAAGAAATATGATCTGCAGTTTGGTCTCATTTTACCGTTAGGTTAACAGATTTTTTACTGTTCACTAAATTAAATATTATCCATTGTTTCTTTCTGATTCAATAGATCAAATTAACTAGTATTTAGTTATACTTCTTTTGGTAGTAGAGTATTAGTGTAGCTCAGCTGGCTTAAGCATGTGGTTCGTTTACCAGCCCGTTCGCGTTTGATCAGAGTCAAAGATGCACATCCATCTATAATAAAAATATGTACACGTATGCACGTTCAATGAGACAGCGCGTATCCACGCTCTGGAGCCCATAAAACCTCTAAAGAATTTTTTAACATGTATAGAAGACACGTGTGTGGGATGTGTATGATGCATGTGAGTTGTGTACTTTCTTTAGCAGAAAAAGTAAAAGCAATGGATGTTCTCGATTATTGTATGTGATCGCCTGTTTTTAAATACCAAAGACTAGATATAAATTTCACCTTTGTGTTCTGGTGAAAAGAAAGTAAAAGCACTTATGTTCTCGATTATTGCATCTTATTGCCTGTTTTTAAATTCAAAGGAATATTTAACCAAGATTTAGTACAGTTTCATGGGAATGTAACTTAAACAATTTCATGATAATGTTCGATTCGTAATCAAATCGTGTGTGAACTCAATCGGACGATCAAAAATACAAAGGGGCTGTTTGGTTTGCTTCCAATTGTTGCCAATGTTTGCCTTACCAAATTTTGGTAGTGTTGACCAAATTTGGCAAGCATTTGGTTTGCAAGGTCTAGATTCTCTTCTCCATTGGCCAAATTTGGCAACTCTAGTTCATTTTCTTGCCAATTGTTGGCCAAATATTGGCTACTAATTTGATGGCCAAATTTTTGGCATGCCAATTTTGATAAGGTTTAATTTGGTAAATTTGGTCTCAAACCAAAGAGCCCCAAAGACTGCTTGAGTTTCCATGCCAACTTCAGGGAAGCCCCACCCCGTTTTGGCACATGTGGTCATCGCAACAAAGACAAATGCTGCAGTGTGCCAGTGTCCGGTTCACAGCCATGATTAATTTTAGGCCACGTAGAATGCACCCATTGGCCACAACAAAAGTCGATGTCTTGATAGGTAGGAGTAGGACTTCAGCATCAGCTCACTGTTGCCGGATTCCTTGAGGATCAGCTCACTCATAGGGGTGGGCACTGGACCGGACCATTTTGGACCAGACAAGACACGTTCGATCCATCCGATCCACGGTCCTAAGACGAACTATTCCAAACGGGTCGGATCGGCGCAAGACGGTTGTCTGGCCGTGTCGGCTCGCTAATCGACCACGATGGGCGGCCGACCTCGCCGACGATCCGGGCGTGCTTTCGGCAAGACGACCAAACAGCACGCACTGTGTTATATGTGTGGGTGAGCAAATCAAGGAGTAATGAAAGAAAACTCTAGATAGACTAGAGAAAAAGAAGAGAATGCATCGATGCATTGTATGTGTGTGTGAGCAAATCAAGGAGTAAATGCATGGCTACATGCATGTGACCGAAAGGAGCAACTGCATCAAGGAAATCGAGAAGAATAAACACAATAGGATTTTGTTTCGACCAAAGAAAAGGGAAGTCCTAAACAGATAAAGAAAGAAATCAATTCGTGATCATTTTCTCTCGTAGTAATAGTATAAATGGGCGGACTGGGCGCACGCAAGACGAAAGTAAATGGGCGTGCTGGGCTCGGCAAGGAGTTGAGCAACTTGCCCTAAGACGGCGAAAGCATGATGGGCCGTCGTGGCCCGGCACGGTTTAGGCCCGAAGCACGATGGGCCGTGTCGGGTCGAGCCGCCCGACGCCCACCTCTACTCACTCCTAGGCGACTTCCCATCCGCAACCATCTGCATTGTTGCTCAAGAGCTCGCCATCTCTGCAAGAAAGACCCATCTCGACGCCTATCTGGCGCCCTTGATCTTAAAAAACGAAACATGAAAGAAAGAAAGAAAGAAACATGTTCCGTAGAAAAAATTCAATAAGTTAAAGGACAGATGAAACATAAGATTTCAATCCACATAGCCTGTTGTTAAATCTCCAGCCATGCCTGATGAAGACATTCCTAAGTACGATCTTTATTAATCTGAATCCCGATGACACCACATCCCTAGCCTCTTGAAACTACAGTACAATCCATGTACGCAACCAATTTGTGCAAATATAGATAACCTGCAATGGATTTGAAAAATTTTCTTATGAAAAACCACATCATTTCTTGCGTTCACTCATAATAAAAATAGGTACACATATGTATGCACATTCAATATGATAATACGTACCCGTGCTCTGAAGCCCATGAAACCTCCATAAAATTTCTTACCGTGTGTAGGAGACACGTACACATGTGTGGGATGTGTATGATGCGTATGAGTTGTGTACTTCCTTTAGCAAAAAAAAAGTAAAAGCAATGGACGTTTCTCGATCATTGTATCTGATCACCTGTTTTTAAGTCCAAAGGACTTATATAAATCACCTTGCGTTCTGGTGAAGAAAAAAGTAAAAGCAATTATGTTCTCTATTGTTGCATCTTTTCGCCTGTTTTTAAATCCAAAGGAATATTTGACGGAGATTTGGTACAGTCCTATAGGATTGTAATTTATGTACTTTCATGGATCCGTTTGATTCAAAATCGACGATCCAAATCAGTCAAAAATACTGTTTTTAAATTTTTTAGCCGACCTGAATTATCCATAAACTTAATCAAATATCTAGAACTATAAGCAGTGCTTAAGTTACATTACCATTTTGGGACATGACAGTGAACAAACGCTGCAGTCATTGCCTCCTATCCCTTGGAAACGTGGGCCGTGCTCCGCTGAGATATCACGAGTGGGATTAGGTTTTGAGAAGCTACTTTACTCAGAAAATTACAGATCGGAATTAAAATTGGAAATTAAGGGAAACGGTGGTCAGGATAGCGGGTCCTGGAAGATGCTGGCCTTTCATAATCTAATTGAACTAAAAAGCTGCAGATGAATAAATGTCCTCCTCTACGTCTGGATCACCTCCAAATGCTGACATCTCTGAAAGCCCTGACGATATGTGATTCGAGTAACGTATTTTTGATGGTCGAAAGTGAGGGCCATGTCAGGTGCCCGCTTCCAGTTGAGCGCATCAGCATCGAGCGGTGGGGTGCTAGCGGCAAGGAATTGACGCAGCTGCTCTCTTATTTCCCGAAGCTCACAGAGTTGAGAACAGATGATTGTAAGGAGATTACAGGGTTGGGTGTGGTGGAGCAGCGAACGATGGCAACACCCACACCATGGTCATCTTCTTCTGCAGGTAATGAAATGGAGAATGCACAAACTGGACAACAGCAGATAAGACGAGGAGGGGGGAAACAACAGCATCAGCAGCAGGACTGCTGCTCTTGCCTCCCCAACTACACGAGTTGGTGATCTACAACAGCCCAGAGCTAAGCCTCCGCACCAGTTCACTTGACGACGAGACAGCCGGAGGAGGAGGGCTCCAAGGTCTGCACTCCCTCTGATCATTGCGGATAGATGGTTGCCCCAAGTTTCTCTCCTCCTATAAGTTCTCCTCCTCTTCTGGTTTCCCCTTCCCGACCTCCCTACAGGACCTCACTCTTGTCAGCGTGGAGGGCATGGAGACGCTGGCGCCTCTCTCAAACCTCACCTCTCTCACCCGATTATACATGAGGAACCGCGGAGATGTAAGAGGCGAGGGTTTATGGCCACTCCTCACCCAAGGTCACCTCATCGAATTAATTGTCTACGAAACCCCCAAATTCTTCATCGGTTCCGAGCCCTCACGGCCGCATGAACAAGAACATTCCTCCAAACCGTTGGAGCTGTGGACGGATGACGTCGCAGGAGTCCTTGCTGCGCCCATCTGTAGCCTCCTCTCTTCCTCCCTCACCATGTTAGTCTTTCACGGGAACGAAGAGGTGGAGCGCTTCACAAAGGAGCAAGAGGAGGCCCTTCGCCTCCTCACCTCCCTCCAGGACCTTCGATTTCTGTGGTGTGAGAAGCTACAGTGCCTCCCTGCAGGGCTACATAGGCTTACCAACCTCAAGATATTACAGATCTGGTCTTGTCCAGCCATCCGGTCGCTGCCCAAGGGCGGCCTCCCGAGTTCTCTGCAAGAATTACAGATCCAGTTCTGTCCAGCAATCCGTTCGCTGCCCAAGGACAGCCTCCCAAGTTCACTGCGAGTATTAGATGTCTCTAATAGCGGCAGCGAGGAGCTAAGAAGGCAGTGGCGCAAGTATACAGGAACCATTCCAATAATCAAAGCCTAACTAATCCAAGGTAACATACACTTCCTTTCTTGTACTCCTCCCCATTAAGTTCCTGTTGACGCCAAAAACATGAAGAGGGTTTCTGGTTGCAATACACCGGACGAACACCGGGTTCAAGTGTGCGCGAGCATGCCAATCGATTTGACCCTGCAATCGATAAGGGAAAGAGTTGTAAAATTCAATCAAGCCGATTCGTGAGGTGAATCGGCTAAAATCAAGAATCGACCGAAGCCGATCGGAAGGGTAACTAGATTAGCCGATTAAGACTAATCCGGGGGTAAAAGGTAGATCGATTCTGAAAAGACGATGCGCAACAAGACAGAACAAATCAAACCTGAAAAAGCCAACGACGATCAAACAATCGGCGATTCGCAACTTTATTTGATTGATGTCGACTTACAGAGGAAAGATTACAATGCTAAAAAGACTAAAGACTACAGAAAGTAAAAACTGGTAGATGTGTTGATTGATTGTGTGTCCTTTCTCCAAGCGGCCCTATCGCGCCTTATATACCCGCTGGCCGATCAGAGTCCCGCTCCAATACGACGATGCAATCCGAATCGGCTTCGTAGTTTCCTATTTGGACTCTGTTTCCAAATATTCTTCGTACATTATCCAAATCCTATGAGGCGCTTCGTGTTGTATCCAAACTTACTTTTTCTGTCGATTCTTCTCGTAGTTTCCAAAAATTGGTGCAAACATGTGCCCCCCATTTTTGGAAGATAACTTGTTATCTTTCAAAAATATATCAGTTTCTCCATCCATCGGCTTCCTTGTTATCTGGTTAGGGAACTGTTCCAGTAACTGCCGCATTAATTGCGCCGTACAGACCTTAATGCACCATAACTTCCCTGTGTCGTTTCGATAACTGTTCCCGCCGTTTTTTCACTTTTCACCGTGCTATATATATGCGGGACCCCCACGGTCATTCCCACGCTCTCCAGCTCCCGCACCTTCTGCAATCGGCTTTCCTCCTTCAATCGTCTTCTCTATGCTGGTGATCAAGCTCTCCACCTCTCCCATCTATTTGAATGGACCCCTCACAGTCTTGATCCGATTCTGAAAGTGAAGATCAATACTACCTAGGACCGGTAGGAAACTCGACTGCCGATACAGTTATTGACGAGGAAATTCCTAGACTCCCTTTATCAGCTAAAGGATATAATATAACAGAATGGGGAAAAAGCTTTAGGGCTTGGCCGACGGCTCTCAAAGGCTGGAGAAGCTGGTACATCCGGGTATCGGCTCAAAAGAGGTCTGAATGGGAACGTATGGGCATAGCTGAATGTCTCCCACTGAGTCTTGCAAACCCTGAAGCCAATGAGCCCTTGGTGGCCACGGCCTGTTATTTTTGGTCGGACACTCTTAATGCTTTTCTTTTCCGGACTGGCCCCATCGGCCCAACCCTCTTAGACATAGCCGAGCTTTGTTGCCTTAGACCAGATGGAGACCAGATATCGGCTTTTAGCGGCAAACCAAGATACAAACTAATTCGATCAAAAGGCGAGGGATGGTCTAAGTATATCCAGCACAACAATAGAATAAATGGTCTGGTGTCGGATGAGGAACATGCGGCTTTCCTGAATCTGTGGCTGGATCGGTTTCTATTCTGTGGAGCTTCCTTGGGTCCGACGCAAGTATTCCAGTTCGTGGCAGAGCAGCTGGTACAGGGCCGTCGGCTTGCACTTGGAAAAATGCTCCTTGGTGCTGTTTACCAGATGATGCATGTTATTCGGAGTCGGCTTTTTCTTGGGTTTGCTCAATTCGTTGTGAGCAATATAGGAGGCCCGTTATGGTTCATTCAGTTATAGCTTTATAGCATTTTTAGTCGTTCCTTGATCCCAGAGCTGTCAGAAGGATCGGCTTTTCCTTGTGAGGACTACCACAAGGCACGACCTTCAATCTGAGCCACCGATCGCATGGAGAGAAACTTGTGATGTGCACTAGTGGCGACATCGAATTACCCCTCGACTTCAAGAAATATTTGTCATTTTTACGCATGATGGATAACACAACTTTCGACCAACAAGATTTCTTTTCTTATGGTGATGATGCCGATTTTGATGGCCTTCATTCCTTCATTTGAACGCCGATAGCTCCTTGATGCCGATGTCGACCTTAGAGCTATATCGAATCTTCGTATCCTTGCATCCTTCATGTCGGCTTGAATTCCGTAATAGGGCGCTTTAGTAGTCAGACGAGTTCTACCATCCTTCGGTATATGCCCGTCGGTGGGCTTTGGCCAAGTGGTGCCTAGTCTGCCCCTCTTCAGTCGTCTTGAACCAAGGGCCAGAGTAACTAATGCAACTGCAGCTAAAATTATTTCTGAAATGGCCGATGAGTTCTAAGTTATTGATCTTTCGCGCTTTTTCCTGAACTCCCGCCGTGCTGGCCAGTTCTCGGCTTGGTGGGCGCCCATATCGGAGGCCCTTTATTTGGATCGCACACCGTCGGCCATTATAGAGACATTCTTACCGGACTTTCATGAGCCGACGATAGTTTCCTCTAGCGGCAGCTTGAGCGAAGATAGTTCGGTTTCTTCCAGCTCGTCGGGCTATTCTAACTCATCTATAGCTGTAGAGGTATCGGCTTATTTTCTTGTACTTTGTACCGAGTTTCTCGCTTGTGATTTATCTGCTAACTTCCTTGTCCCATTTTTCAGAATGCTGCGGCCGATCAAACCACCGCCGCTCCATCGGCTGCGGGGCCTAAAGGAAAAAGGCCTAATCAGGCTACTGGCCTAACTGGCTATTCTTCTGGTAGTCTCCGTATTCAAAGCCCGTCGCTTTCGGAACTTGAAAAAGGCCGAGCTTCCAGTAAGTGTTTGTAACCGATAATTGCTTCCCTTGTCTTGTTGCTCAGCTGTTGACTTTGTATAATTAATTCTTCGCAGAAAAACCTAAGTCGACGAAAGCTCCGGCCCGCCGCCAAAAACGCACCGAGCAAAGTGCCGAGAGTTCTCCCCATGCATCGGTTTTTGCAGAGGTAGATCCTTTTTGCTTCTTTTGAGTATTTTGCCGATTCCTAACGCACTCTTTATCGGTTTTCAGCCGGCGACGTCTTCGCAAGCCGCCGGGGTATTGGCCGATCTTCAAACTGCCAATGCTGTTAGCCCACCGATACTGCCTCCTCCAGCGCGGCTCCCTGCTCCTTCGCCTCCTCAGCCGACCACCCGGGAAGCTGTGCCGGAGGAGTCAACGGACCCAGATGACTTGCTCGGCTTTACTCTGGACGAGCTGGCCGACCCAGAAGTGATTGCCCCTGACGACTATGTGGCAGACATCCGCAATATCATCACCGTCTCCCAGAAGGCATCTGCTGCGGTCGTCCAATCGGCCCCGAACATGCAGGAGAAGCTGAATCGGCTTTTGACTACGATTTCTCAGCCGGAGGCAAACATCCTAGCTAATGCTCAGTCGATCCGAGATGCAATGGCTGTTGTCGAAGCTGATCTCCCACCCGAGGCTCTTAAGGCTATTCTAGACGCGTCATCACATAGGCGAAAGGAGAACTGAATTGAGGTCGCCACGGCGTAATAGCCCGACGAGAAGCTCAAGCAGCTGATCAGCACGGCTAGATGAGTTGGTGGCAGACGCAAAGGCCAAGAAGAAGAAATACGACGAAGATTCTTCTACTCTCAAGGCTGCCAAGTCTCTCACGCAAAAATTGGAGATGACGAAGAAGCGGCTTGAAGAGGAATTGGCTAAGGTGGAAGAAGAGCTCGCAAACAATCTTGCCTTGGTGACTGCAACATCAACTTCCCTAAAAAATCAGAAGTCTGACATTGGCTTGGCTGTAGCGAAGGTGAAAGATCAATCGGCCAAACTTGTTCCAGTGCCTGGCACCGCCAAGGCCGACGAGGATATACTTTATGGAGTCACACAAACGCTGGCTAAGGCAGCTGCGGCATTATCGGCTTTAGGAGCTAGCATCCCCGGGTCAGGCTTGTAATCTGTTGGTGTGGGCATGTGTTTGAAACAACGCTGTTTTTGCTGCACTTTGTAATGCACTCTCGATCAATTTGCTTAACCGATCAGATTTATTTTACTTTAATCAATTTGTTTAACCGATTTTGTCTTTAAACTCTTTGTATTGTATTCTCAATCACGCACCGACCCAAACACTAGGGTAATACCGCTTTAGATATTTTCCGTTGATCGCCTTAGGTAATACTAGCCCTCAAGTGTTTCGAGTATATATGCGTTTCCACAAACAAGCCGATTTACTTTATATGGTCCTTCCCATGTGTAATTACCATTTCGAATCGATTGTCCCTAGACCCGATCGGCAGATTGTCTTCCATACTAAATAAACCCATTTGAAGGATTTTGGCACAACTTTTTATTATAAGCCCTTGCAACTCTTTCTTTATTCTTCTTAAGCCGATTCAAAGTAACCAAATTTTAGTTACGCCAAATCATCCGGGTTGTATAGCAACAATTCTTTGTATTCATCGATTCGATAGATTGTTACGCCTTGCTACTGATCGACTCAATATTTATTTCTACGGCAACACGGCTTTGGCCATATACCAACCGATACGGCGATAATTTAGTCGATCCGTGGAACGCTAGCCGATAAGCCCACAGGGATTCCGATAATGTAGAGTGCCAAGTTCGAGGCTTCTCATCAATTTTTCTTTTAATTAGTTTGATCAAAGTTTTGTTGGACGACTTGCTTGTCCGTTAGCCCGAGCGTATCTGGCGATGAGTTGAGCAATTTGATGCCTAGGCCTTCGCGAAATTCTTGAAATCGTTAGACATAAACGGTTCCTTGATCGGTTGTGATGGTGCGAGGATATCGAATCGATGGATAATGTGTTCATTTACAAAGCTGATAGCCTCTACACTGGTGACTTTCTTAAGCGGAACGGCTTCTACCCATTTCGAAAAATAATCAGTGGCTGCAAGGATAAACTTATGGCCTTTGCTTGTTGCCGGGAATATTTGGCCGATTACATCTATTCCCCATCCTCTGAACGGCCATGGTTTGATAATCGGATATAAAACCGATGCTGGTGCAAGTTGCACGTTCCCAAATTTTTGACAAGTTTGGCACCCTTTATAGTATCTGAAACAATCTTCCAGCATTGTCGGCCAAAAATACCCAGTTCGTCTTAGAATCCACTTCATTTTGTGGGCGATTGATGTGCTCATAAATTCTTCGTGTACCTCTCCCATAGCCACTTTTGCCTCTTCATCGCCTAAACATCGCGAAGCAATCCTTCCAACGTCCGATAGTATAATTCCCTTCCATCACGGCGTATTTCAATGCTTTTTGGCGAACCTTACGCGAGAGGCTTGGATGGATCTAATAGGTAAGCTTTTACTTCATTCTCCGATCGGTATTACCAACACACAACCTTTGCTTTTGTCGATTAATTCGAATGCTCCGTATCGGCTGTATTCCTTGTAGCCTGAAGCCGCCTGAGCCAAGGCGTTGGCTTTGTTGTTCATCTCTCTGGGTACATAGCCGATACGGAATGATGTGAAAGTATTGATGACCTCAAGACAATGTTCCAGATACTTTGATAACACCTCATCATTGCAGTTAAATTCCTTTTTAATTTGCTGCACCACCAGTAATGAATCGCCATATGCTTCTATACTACTCACCCCAATACTATCTGCCAACTGCAGTCCTTTGAGCAGTGCTTCGTATTCAGCTTGGTTATTAGAGCATCGGCTTTTAAGCCGATATGCAAACTCTATGTCATGTCCTTTTGGCGGAGTTAGTACAATACCTATTCCACTTCCTTCCTGGCAAACCGACCCGTCAAAATATAGCTGCCAAGGAGCCACGTCGACCATCCCTGCCATGGTATCATGCCCTGTAATGAAATCGGCTACCACTTGGCCCTTAATGGCTTTGGCGATTCGTCATCAGAGATCGAACTTCGGTTAGGGCGAGGCCCACTTTCCAAGTCGTCCTCTCAAAATCGGAGCAGATAGCATATATTTGACTACGTCGGTTCTACACACTACCACACAGGTTGATGCTAACACATAGTGTCTTAATTTTGTACAAGCAAAATATAACGAAAGACACAATTTCTCTATTGGAGGTACCGGTCTCGGCATCCAAGAGTAAATCGGCTTAAGTAAAATATCACTCGCTCTTTACCATCGACTTCTGGCATATACTGACTCCAATGGTCTCGTTTTCAGCCGATATGTATAGTTTGAATGGGACACCCTTCTGTGGTGCTGCCAAGACTGGCGGTGACACCAAGTATTGCTTTATATCGTCAAAAGCTTTTTGCTGATCGGCTCCCCATACGAACTCCTCATGATCTTTCAACTTTAGTAGTGGTGTAAACGCTTGAATCTTACCAGACAGATTTGAGATAAACCGTCTTAAGTAGTTGATTTTGCCGATCAGCTTTTGCAACTCGTTCTTGCATGTTGGTGGTTTTGTATTGGCTATGGCCTTGACCCTGGTCTGGCTAACTTCAATACCTCTTTGATGTACCATGAAGCCAAGGAACTGACCAGCCGACACGCCAAACGCGCATTTCAAAGGATTCATCTTTAGGCCATGAGCCCTTGTATTTTGAAATACTTTTTCCAAATCGGCCAAATGCTGCCAATCTTCCTTAGATTTAACCACTACATCGTCAATGTAAATTTCAACGATGTGGCCAATTAGATCGTGAAAGATCAAATTCATGGCGCGTTGATAAGTAGCACCTGCGTTTTTTAAGCGAATGTCATCATCGCCATTCGTACAACCCTAACGCCGCCAGGCATCGAAGGCGATCTTGGGGACATCACCGCCATAAATATCTGGTTATATCCAGCGTTCCGTCAAGAAAAGCGATAATCTTATTACGATGCAGCATCGATAAGCATATCGGCTATAGGCATCGGATACTGCGTCTTTGGTGTGGCTTTATTCAAATCCTAAAATCCACGCACACTCGTAGTTTACCATTTTTCTTCATGACTGGCACAATATTCGATACCCACTCGGCATATCGGCAAGGCCTAATGAATTTGGCTTCTAGCAACCTTTCAATTTCTTCTTTTATTATATCATACAACTCTGGATTAAAACGACGAGGAGGTTGCTTGTATGGCCGATATCCCGGCTTAATAGGTAGTCGATGTTCTACTAACTGTCGGCTTAATCCAGGCATCTCATAATATTCCCAGGCGAAACAATCCCTGTATTCTCTAAGTATTTTGACCAACTTGTTTTTATATTCTAGATCTAAATTTGCACTTACAAAAGTTGGCCTTTTTCCATCACCTTTCCCTATATCGACTTCTTCAAGTAGATCGGCAGAAGTGAAACCTTGACCCAATTTTTCGCTTTGAAAATCTTCAATGGCTTCACAAGCATTTATCTTATGCCGATAGCTCCTCGCTCTGTCTTGTAGAAGTTGGATCATTTTGACCCCATCTTCTCGGGATCTCGATCGCTTAGATCAAAGGTGCCCGGCTTGACACTGATCGGCGTAAAGCCCGTCTTCCCAATGCTGATGAAATCACAATCGTCTAGTGTCTTACCTGATATGCATTGTGCTTCTTCGTGTGGCCAATTTGCATCGGAGCTGGCCATGGCGATATGAGCTGATGTATCGGCTGAGACAACTTCGACTTCATCTCCGTTCCACTGGACAAGCAATTGGTGCATGGTTGAGGGTATGCAGCAGTTGGCGTGTATCCAATCCCGTCCTAGAAGCACACTGTAATTTCCTTTAGCTTCAACTACGAAGAACGCGGTTGGCAAAGTTTTGCTGCCGATGGTTAGCTCTGTGACCATCACTCCTTTTGCTTCGGTGGGATCACCTGTGAAGTCATTTAGCACCATGTTCGTCTTGATCAAGTCTTCATCTGTTTTGCCCAACTTCTTGCAAGTAGAGAGTGGCATTAAGTTCACAGTGGCTCCTCCATCCACAAGCATCCTAGATATCGGCTTTCCGTTGATAAAGCCTTTTAAGTATAACGGCTTCAAGTGCCGATGAGGATCTTGTGGCTTTTCGAACACTGCATCTTGTGCGCCCAGGCACAATTGAGCGAACGTATCTTTAGCCGATTCAGTCTTGATCCTGAATTCGGCTGGCAGAGTGAATACCATGTTGATATCCATGGGAGGAGTGTCATCTCGAACTATTGGCGGCAACAAATAAATGCGAGAATCGACTCGTTATCGGCTTGTTCTTTTCTCCTCCATTCCTTTTTGACAAGTTTTATCGGCCGCAACTCGTTGAATGTTTTATCCCTCTGTTTTTCTTCATCGGCCTCTCTTATTTCCTGCGTCCTTAGGCGCTGGAGCCGTCTGCGTTGCGATCGGCTAAGCCCAGTCGGACACCACCTAGGCTTGGGCTCCACTGGCTTGTGGATTTTACCAACCAAGTTCTCCGTTGGTTCTTTTCCCCCATCTTGGTTTGGTATGCCTAGCCTCTCTTTTACTGGCTTCCTGTGCTCTGACTCAGTATGATCTATCGTTGGCCTAAATAAACGTTCTTTCACTGATTGTTTGGGCCAATTTCCTTGCGGGTAGTGCTCCATGGGACATATCCTTGAAGATGGTAAGGTCACGCCCCTTTCCCAACAGAATTACCAAAAAGGACATCTCGATGAGCTCTTTCTCGCAGCGTCTAGTCGTCTGATTGTTTGGCCGAAACACATTGTTTGGCCGTCGGCCCGCTTGGTCGGCGAGCTTACTGCCTCGCCGATGGCTTATCCTTTCATATTTTTCGAGCAACTGTGAAAAAGTTGGCCTAGGTTTGAATGTTGGTTTTCGTGGAGGGGTCCTCTCGGCTTTGTACCACCGTCCAACTTGTAATTCTCCTTTTGGCTTTACAGTCCTTGAATTCTTCCCATCCTGATCGGCTTCGATTTGCAGTGAGCCGATCGTTATCTTTAATGTTTCCCCCTTCGAGCTAGACTCTATGTCGACTTGCCGCGTCGCTCTGGGTCTTTCGTTGACAATCTGCTTTCCTTTACCGGAGCATTGGACCATGTTTATCGGGAAAGGGTTGACGTCAACCTCCATAGCCGGCTCCTCTGCAAACTTGAGCCGACCATCTTCAATAGTACATTTGATTTTTGTCGAAAAATATTGCAGTCGTTAGTATTATGGGAAAAAGAATGATGCCACTTACAGTATCGCCGCTTTTTGATCTCGTCAGCCGACGGTATGGTATGTCCTTCTGGCAACCGTATCAACTTTTCTTGTAGTAACATGTCAAATATGCGATCACACTTGGATACGTCGAAAGCATACTTGACTTCTGACTTACTCTTTGTCGGTTTGAGCCATGAACAAACGAGCGGTTTTTTAGAACCCTTTACCCATTCGGCTATATTCACGTCTGCTTCGTCTTCAGAAGTTTCACTAGAACTATACTCAACCATGTTTATTTTAGCCTTATCTTTTCCGTTGCTATTTAATCTAATTTTGTCTTTGAACTCTTTACTTAAATATCGGCTTTCTTGTGCCGTCTGGCGATGAAGTAGATGACTTAAATCGGTGAATTCTTGTCCGCAAGTTTTTCCTTGAGTGGGGAATCGGCCCTTGAAACGCCAAATCGGCTAAGCGGATTGTCGGGCAATACTACGCTAAAACACCGATTTCGCACCTCTCTGAATCTTCTGATGTAGTCAGAAGCCGATTCGCCAAACTTCTGCCGGACAGCACTTAGATCTGAAATTCTCAATTCCAGACTACCAGAGAAGAAGTATTCATGAAATCGGCTCTCTAAATCATTCCAAAAGTGGACCGAATTTGGAGGCAGATTCGTGAACCAAGTGAAAGCAGTTCCTGACAAAGACAATGGAAAGAGTCTAATTTTTAACCCATCGGATTGAGCTGCTTCTCCACACTGAGCGATAAATCGTCCAACGTGTTCTAAAGTGGTGACCGAATCATCTCCTGAAAATTTCGCAAAATCGGGAATCCTGAAGTTGTGGGGATATGGCATCCGGTCAATGTAATCTGGGTACGGCTTTCTATAGCCGATCGTTTTTCCTTTGGGCTGCAAGCCAAATTGATCTCTCAAGACCATAGAAATCTGATCAGACCAATTGATGTTGTTGGCCGATGTAACACCAGAGTTTGGCCAATTGGGTTGAGTAGTATCCTTCCCCCCGAGTGCAAACTTCGGTGGTAAACTTATTCTGGCCGATGGGTCTTATTGTTGCCATGGTTCGTACCCATCGGCTCTGACAGCCGGTACCTCGGGCAATGGAACGAACGGCTCCGTGTACGTAACTACTTTGTATGGAGCTAGATTTCTAAGTTGAGTTGGTCCCTGAGGTTTATAATTTTTATCTAATTCAATCGGCTGCGGAGCCGATTGGGCGTGGGAAGTCCCTGATGCTGATGGATCTAATTTTGCAGCGTCAGTGTACGCATGGTAATGAGTGACTAAGTTTGGACGAGGGTTTGTTGGGGTTAACACGGTGGGCTGGGTCGGCATTAAGGAAGGTACTGGTGCCGACGCTTTGATCGTGTTGGTGTTTGAAGCCACAGAATACACAGGATACGTTGGGAGTGGCTGTAATGGGTCCATCAATCCTCCGGATGTAGCCAACTCTTGTGCGATTGTTTTTACGCTATTTTCTATCATCGGCTTTAAGGTTGTAACCAAAGCCGATGAGTGATTGATTAAAGCGTGATGCGCAGATTGATCGATCATAGCAGATAACTTCGGCTTGAGCGGAACATATCGGCTTACGAATTGACGTAGCGCCAATGTCGCGAAGAAGTTTAGTGTGGGCGCGCCGTCTTCACTGCGTAACTCCTCGTCGGGTTTTCGATAACAACCCAACATCAATTCCTCCAAGCCACCTTCGATCCTCGATTTCTTTCTTGTTTGTTCGAGTCAAATCCTCCATTGTGGCGGCGATGATCGCCTCCGTGTTGGCGTCGGCGAGCAATTGACTTGTTTGATCATCTTTTCCGTCGGTCCCACCGTCGTGCAAAATGTGTTGGCGCCAAAAAGCGTGAAGAGGGTTTCGTTGCAACACCGGATGAACACGGGTTCAAGTGTCTTGTGGCGTGCTAATCGATTTGACCCCGCAATCGATAAGGGAAAGAGTTGTAAAATTCAATCAAGCCGATTCGTGAGGTGAATCGGCTAAAATCAAGAATCGCCGTAAAGCCGATCGGAAGGGTAACTAGATTAGCGATTAAGACTAATCCGGGGTAAAAGGTAGATCGATTACGAAAAGCGATCGCAACAAGACAGAACAAATCAAACTGAAAAAAGCCAGCGGCGATCAAACAATCGGCGATTCACAACTTTATTTGATCGATGTCGACTTACAGAGGAAAGATTACAATGCTAAAAAGACTAAAGACTACAGAAAGTAAAAACTGGTAGATGTGTTGATTGATTGTGTGTCCTTTCTCCAAGCGGCCCTATCGCGCCTTATATACCCGCTGGCCGATCAGAGTCCCGCTCCAATACGACGATGCAATCCGAATCGGCTTCGTAGTTTCCTATTTGGACTCTGTTTCCAAATATTATTCGTACATTATCCAAATCCTATGAGGCGCTTCGTGTTGTATCCAAACTTACTTTTTCTGCCGATTCTTCTCGTAGTTTCCAAAAATTGGTGCAAACAGTTCCCTTGCTTTCCCTTACCACAAGGGCGTCGAAGTCATTCTCTTTTTTGTTTGGTTCCTCGCAGTTCATGTGTCCTCTAAATAACCCACTTGATTTAACCTGCTGTGCAGAGCTCTTCTTCAATTTGTACATTCTTCCGGCTCCAACTGCTTTGGTTACAATCACCGGTGGAAAATTAGATGCGGCAACAGTTCAGGGGGAGCTTGCTAGGCTTACTAGGATCGATTGGAATTGGGAGGCTTTGCCGCATGATCAGGATGCTTTTCTTGTTGCTTTTCTGTCGCAGGAGGAGTTGAAGCGGATGTCAGATATAGAATACAAACTCAAAAATCATCAAGTTACATTAACTATCTCTGAGTGGGAGTTTGGTGGGGATGTGGCACCTGCGTATCACCTTGATGAGGTTTGGGTGCATGTTCTGGGGGTACCTCATGCTTGGCGTCATTACAGGTTTTTGGGCCCTAGGGTCATTGATTGGAGTTACATTGGACGTTGACATGTTCACGTATAGAAAAAAAGGAGTCATTCGGTTATTAGTGGGTATGCTTGACAGAGGTCAGCTGCCACTCAAAACTGATTTGGTTTTTCATAAGGTTGGATATGATCTTGTTTTTTCTGTGGAAGAAAGTTCATTTGTGGTGGCAAGGCCACCATTTGTCTCTAATGAACCAGAACAGAAAGAAGATGGTGAGGCAGGTGCTGATGGGGCAGGTAATGAGGGAAAAGATGATTCCAGTATAAAGAAGATGAAAAGTGGGTCTGATTCTTCTGTTTCCAAATCTAATTCTTCGGATGGTGGTCCAGTTCCGATGCAGATGGCTAGGGACTCACCTGTGAAGGGGTCGTGCAGTGTTGAGAAACTGAGGAGTTTTTCAGTTGAACAAATCGAAAATTCTCTGCCCAATATTTTGGTAACCAAAATGCCAAAGAGATGCATGTCAATTCAATCAGATGTTGTGGCTGTTCTGTCAGGTCAAGTGGTGAAGTCTCACGAGGATGAGTTGTTTCTGGAAGTACCTTTGACAGATGTTGATGTCTGTTCTGGAGATCACAATGTGATGCTTAGTCAAGTAGAGAAGTCTCAAGGTGTTGATTTTTTGCCGATGAAAGATCTTGAAAGTAGCTCTGAAGATTTTATTTTGCCGTCACATGGCCTGATGGCTGGGCAAATGCAGCAGGCGGTTGGGTTTGCTTCGGTCAGTTCGAATGAAGGGAATTGTCTTCATGTGCCGACACATGTAGTGAGGTCAGGGCAGACAGTTCGGAAGTCTTCCATGCATCAGTTGAATGAGGTGGTTTCGGCTGGTCTGAATCATGGGGATGGTGATCAGCAGAAGACTTTGCTTGATTGTGGTGCAATGGCTGGGGAGCAACATTTGTTGGCGCAGGAGATGTTGTCAGGACAAGAGTTTTTGTCAGGTAAAGATGTACTGACAGGACAAGTGTTTTCGGAACATATGAATCATCAGCATTTCTGTTGCTCTGGACGTGAAGGAGGTAAAAATGAGTTGCATTGTAACATCCCAAAATTTTAATAAAATAAAAATCAATATTTTGAAATTTAATATTATTCTTTCTGAGTTTTCTTGGCATCGTTGATTTTTATTTGGAGTTCTTGGATTTTGTGTTGCAAGAAGAGTTCAACTAATGGAAATAGAGAATGAAAAAGAGAAAAAGGCAAAAATGTAAAAAGTAAAAATTTGGAAAAATTGTGATGAGAACCCTGAGCATATAATTAAATCATTTTAGCTATAAAATGATATTCCATATATGGAGAAATGAAGGAATAAATAAAGAGACAACTTTTAAATCAAAACAATGCATTGTCAGAATTTATAAAATATTTATAGGACTCAAAAGGGATCTGGAAAATTTATCATGAAACCATAAATGCAATATCTACCTTTGGTTAAAATGTCATAAATTAATAATGTAGTTTAAGGCTTTTCTAAATTCAAAAACAGAAACCCTGAAAATCTAGCCAATCTCAACCAAACCGGATCATCTGCTAATCCTCTCAGCTATACATTGCATTTCAGTGCTCCCAGAGGCAGCGCTTAGCTTTCCCCTCTACTTCCTCTTCCCCTCCTCAGCCAAAACAGCCAAAACCTCCCCCATTTCCGCCATTTTCAGCATCCTCTGTTGCTTGAGCGAAGGGAATTCCGGTCAGCAGAGCCACCCATTCCCAAATTCCTTCGACTCAGAGCAGCACCGGGCACTGCTGATCGAAACCCCTCACTTAGTTCGAGAGCTCTTCATGCGAAAGTGGGCTGCTCCCGTGCGCCTTTCTTCCCCGTGACCGGCCGCCGTGGGCAGAGCTTCCCGGAGTTTCTCCTTCCAGGTGAACCCCAGAAATGAACTCCCCAGTGTCCCCTGATGCTCACAAGGCCATCGATTCAATCTCTAACGCCGTTGCTTGTCTTCTCCACCGAGCGCCATTTCTGCGCCGCTTTGGAGCTCATTGCGCCACCGCTATCTCTTCCGATTTAATTGATGGCGCCTCGAAAAGGCGTCTCGCCGTGCTGATTCTCCTGGTACCACCGCCTTCGCCGGAAGACCGCCGGAAAGCCGTCGCCGGTGAAGCCCTAGCCGTGCCCTGTTTTCCCCTCTCTGCCGATTGGGGCCGGTCTGTCAGAAGCTTGGGGTTGAAGAGGAACAGAACCAAAAGACGTTTTCTATTTTGGTAAAGCGTATTTTGATTTTTCAATTCCGAATAGATTTCCATCTTGTATATCTTTTGCAATTCTAATCAACATTTAATGGAATAAATTTGTATATTCATATAAAATCAGTAATATTCTAAATATACAAAAATATTGAATTTTTAAGTTTCAGAAAGAATTATTTGAATTAAATTTGTTTATATCCTTAGTATGGCCTTTATATCAAATCTGTGAATAATAAGACAATAAATAATAATATAAATTTTTACATGATGTTAAGATCAGGATGAATCCCAATATGCAAAAATATTTTGAAAAACAGTAATGGATGAAATTGAAATGCAAATTTAAATTAAAAGGGTCAAATATGCACTATACATGAAAAGTTTACAAATAAACTCAAAATGAAATGAAATTAATATTTCTGAAAACATTACATCTCCAGGATCTCAAATATATAAAAATATTTAAATGTTGAACTCAAATTATATTATTTGCTTGTTAATCATCATTAAACCTTAATATAATTAGTTAATGAAAGTAAAAGCACAAAAGTTCATAAAATCATAAAATATTTTGTAAGAGATTCCTGAAATCAGTAGGAGCTTGTCCATATCAAGATACTTAGGATCAAACTTAAGTTGTATTCTTTTAACGTAAGAAAGCGTTAATTATAACAATAAGTAATGAGGGTAACCTATTGCACTTAAAGTGAAAATAATGCAAAACCAACTTTAAAACATTTCTAGGATTGCTACCTGCCAACACCTGAAAAATGGATTAAAGATCCTGTATAGCGTAGTTGTAAACTCAAAATGAAGTTAGCCGATTTAGCGTGCGTGACAGATCATTTAGGCTATTTCAACAACAGATAAAATAACTCATCCGAATACTAAAATCAGTAAAATCAGTTTAGTAACACTCTACAAAGTTTATACTACCATATTCTGTAAAAAGAATCTTATTTCATTAAGATTTGCATATTAATCCAAACAGCTTAAAACCCTTAAGCATTAATCTTTCATTTCCCCTTTCTTGCCGATTCCGAATAGTGTAAACTTTATGATGCCATATAAGCCTATTCATTAACTCGCAAAGCAATTCATCTAAACCTGGATTTAGTAAAGAATAGCTTAGAAATGATCTTTAAGATATGATCTGCAATAATCTAAGAAAATATTCTTATTTCATCTTGCTTCGAATCTGAATCCTAATAGAGTAAAACCCATAAGTAATAAAGTTGCGAAACTCATATTGTGAATAGTGAATTAATGAAAGCTTGCAACTAATGACTAATTCTATTAATCTAACCAATTTTAGCATCTTGAATTCGTAAAATAAGATTAATAAATTCATAAAAGAGCAATCCCTGTTCTTGAGAAGAGTTTTATTTGTTCTTTCTATCTACTTTCTTTTTGCCCTGATTGAAGTTTATTATTGCTTTGTTTTCGTTGATCGACGTGTAGAACTCGACGCCTCTGATTCCGTCATCGCCTTCATCAACCGCAATCCTTGTCTCCACCGTAAGCAATGATTAAGCAAGGCAAGCATCCTATGACCATATTGATCCCAGTATTTTATATTCCTTTTGTGCATCAAATTGTTTTATGCATGCGTTTACCTTATGTAAATTGCTCTATTGTGGATTTGGTAGTTATACCTGTTGTCTTGTGAATCTCCTTTGATGATTATGAACATGTGAACCTTGATAACGGTAGATTGAGGATAGACAATACTAAATGTCATCAAGGGGATATGCGATCATATTATTCATGCTTAGCCATGCTTTAGAATCAAAATAGCTGATGATCAAATCAATACCGTTTCCTGAAAACATTGAAAATGGCACTGTTGGTTGCGGGTACTTTGATTAAAAACCCAAAATAAAACTATGCTTTGATGCGGGCGATTATTGGCAATAGCCGATTGTGCGACAGGAATTGCACGTAGTGTAGGGTGGAGTATCGCCCGTGTCAGTCTAAGGACCGAGCAATGGGACGCTATTGATCTGAGATTTCCGTACAAACCACAAGGGTGAGGATGGGTTAGCCATAGCTTGTTATGTATTTAGACATGACTTTCCTCATTGGTAGGCGGGAGCTAGCGGAGGCTTTCCGGTACGGATTGCTTGTGAGGGGCATCCATGCAGTTCGTATGGGTAATTGCCTGGCCGGTGCATCGGTGTACGCCTTGCCATGGGCAGAGACGTGGTGTTGGGTGTGATAAATGTGGATCCACGGCTTGGGTGAGTGTCTCTGTTTTTGGCGAGGTTAACGCCCCGGTGGTGTAAAGTCATGTCTAGGTATGTAACGACTATGTATGGTCGAAAGATCATGACTTGTGGGTACAGCTTGTACACCTCTGCAGAGTTTAAATCTAATCGATTAGCGCGCATGATCATGGGCACTTGGTGAAGTCATTCCAATGTTAGATTTTGGTATTTTCGGCGGAGTTTCGGTTTGAAACTGTTTTGGCAACTGTGTTTTATGTTGAAGGGCTGACATTGTTGGATTTTAGGAATTCATGATTCGCCACTCACGTCATGGAGGACTGTGAGTGCTATTTATGCTTTACTTATTTGTTATCAATTAATCTTGCTCTTATAAATTTCGTTTGCAAATAACTTGATCTACAAACTCAATTTCGCTTTATGCAAATTAACTGTAGTAGCCTTTCCTTTGAAATGGCCTGCATGTATGATAGGTTTTGCTCAAGTCTTGCTGAGTACGTAAAGTACTCACCCTTGCCTAATTATATTGTAGGTGGATGAGTTAGCGCAGCTTCGAGTCTCTTTTCGTCCCAGGTTGCGGGTTCTTCTTTGAAGCGATCTTTTTCTAAGGATTTATGCAGTGGGTTACTGTTCGGGAGTGGATGGGTACACCACAAGGCAATTGCTTCTTTTCTTTGCTATATTTCTCGAGTTGTAATATTTATTTGTATAATCGTTTCCGCTTAATTAATTAATGTATGGTTGTGATTTCCAATTGTTGTAAACATGTGAGTGCTAGCTCTTGATCCAGGAATAGCACAAGAATCACATGGAGGTTCTGTTCATCGAGCGGTGTCTCATGAGTTGGTATCGAGCTATCTTGACCGTAGGATAAACCCTAGATAGAATGGTCGTTAGCGGCTTCGAAGTCTCTTTTTCGCCGCAGTTGCGGGTTCTTCTTTGAAGCGATCTTTTTCTAAGGATTTATGCCTGGTCAGTTGCCTGCGGGAGTGGATGGGTACACCACAAGGCAATTGCTTCTTTTGCTGCTATATTTCTTTGAGTTGTAATATTTATTTGTATAATCGTTTCCGCTTAATTAATTAATGTATGGTTGTGATTTCCAATTGTTGTAAACATGTGAGTGCTAGCTACTGATCCAGGGAATAGCACAGTAATCACATGGAGGTTCCTGTTCATCAGAACGGGGTCTCACAGAGTTGGTCTATCTTGAGATGTTGGTGCATACATTGCAGTCTTCATTGGTCGGCATGAAGCATGGTAGCGACAAGTCTTGTACATCTTCAGAAGCAACCAGTATAGATAAACTGTGACGAGGATTTCTTTTAAACTTTGCGCCACTTGCTGCGTTAGTCTTCCAAGGCATCTATGAAGTCGGAGAAGTTGTGATGAGAACCATGAGCATATAATTAAATCATTTTAGCTATAAAATGATATTCCATATATGGAGAAATGAAGGAATAAATAAAGAGACAACTTTTAAATCAAAACAATGCATTGTCAGAATTTATAAAATATTTATAGGACTCAAAAGGGATCTGGAAAATTTATCATGAAACCAACAATGCAATATCTACCTTTGGTTAAAATGTCATAAATTAATAATGTGGTTTAAGGCTTTTCTAAATTCAAAAACAGAAACCCTGAAAATCTGGAATTTGTCATGTCAGAATTTCTATTAATTAATGGAGCAATATTTTGACCTGAAAATTTTACATAAGCATTCTTAGCTCAAATCCTTTTGAAAAACAAAATATTAAAAATAATAGACTTCATTTGATCATAAATAAAAATCAAAGTCAGAGGCTAGAAATTCAAACTGTCACAATTGAAAGAATTTTTATAAATTCTCAGTAACCGAGTTTAATCTCAAAATTTTACCAGAAGTCAATTACAGTCTAAAGACCATGGTCAAAAAGTTTGATCAATTTCTACCATGAGTTGGTGGTACAGTAAAATCAGAACTAGAAGCATCCGAGCCAGACCATTTCTTTTGGGCGCCTCACTCACTGACCGGTGGACCCCTGACCCCACTCGTCATCTTCTTCCTCCTCTGTGCTTGCGACCAAGCGAGACTCACCGGCAGTGCACCTTGACCATCCCGTTCAATGCATCGCTGCTCAATTGGTCAAGTCCCAAAGCATCATCCTTAGCTCATCACAGCCCACGATTGTCGCCACGTTAGTCCTCACCATCTCGCGCCATCCAGAGAAGCTAAGCCCACCGACTTGCCATTTCCTTTGTCGCTATGTGAAGCTCACAACCGAGCCAATCTCAACCAAACCGGATCATCTGCTAATCCTCTCACTATACATTGCATTTCGGTGCTCCCAGGGCGGCTTAGCTTTCCTCTACTTCCTCTTCCTCCTCACCAAAACAAACCAAAACCTCCCCATTTACGCCATTTTCAGCATCCTCTGTTGTTTGAGCGTGAAGGAATTCGGTCACAGAGCCACCCATTCCCAAATTCCTTCGACTCAGAGCAAAGCAGGGCACTCTTGATCGAAACCCCTCACTTAGTTCGAGAGCTCTTCATGCGAAAGTGGGCTGCTCCGTCGCTTTTCTTCCGTGGACCTTGCAAGGGCGAGCTTCCGGAGTTTCTCCTTCGAGTGAACCCCGAAATGAACTTCCAGTGTCCCCGATGCTCACAAGGCCATCGATTCAATCTCTAATGCCGTTGCTTGTCTTCTCCACCGAGCGCAATTTCCACCGCCGCCTGGAGCTCGGCTGTGCCCCTGCCTGCTATCTCTTCCGACGAATTGACAGCGCCCGAAAAGGCGTCTCGCCGTCTTGATTCTCTGGTACCACCGCCAGCGGAAGACCGCCGGAAAGCCATCGCCGTGAAGCCCTAGCTGCGTTCTGTTTTCCCCTCTCTGCCGATTGGGGCCGGTCTGTTAGAAGCTTGGGGTTGAAGAGGAACAGAACCAAAAGACGTTTTCTATTTTGGTAAAGCGTATTTTGATTTTTCAATTCCGAATAGATTTCCATCTTGTATATCTTTTGCAATTCTAATCAACATTTAATGGAATAAATTTGTATATTCATATAAAATCAGTAATATTCTAAATATACAAAAATATTGAATTTTTAAGTTTCGAAAAGAATTATTTGAATTAAATTTGTTTATATCCTTAGTATGGCCTTTATATCAAATCTGTGAATAATAAGACAATAAATAATAATATAAATTTTTACATGATGTTAAGATCAGGATGAATCCCAATATGCAAAAATATTTTGAAAAACAGTAATGGATGAAATTGAAATGCAAATTTAAATTAAAAGGGTCAAATATGCACTATACATGAAAAGTTTACAAATAAACTCAAAATGAAATGAAATTAATATTTCTGAAAACATTACACCTCCAGGATCTCAAATATATAAAAATATTTAAATGTTGAACTCAAATTATATTATTTGCTTGTTAATCATCATTAAACCTTAATATGGTCGTTAATGAAAGTAAAAGCACAAAAGTTCATAAAATCATAAAATATTTTGTAAGAGATTCCTGAAATTAGTAGGAGCTTGTCCATATCAAGATACTTAGGATCAAACTTAAGTTGTATTCTTTTAATGAAGAAAAGCGTTAATTATAACAATAAGTAACTGGGTAACCTATTGCACTTAAAGTGAAAATAATGCAAAACCAACTTTAAAACATTTCTAGGATTGCTACCTGCCAACACCTAAAAAATGGATTAAAGATACTGTATAGCGTAGTTGTAAACTCAAAATGAAGTTAGCCGATTTAGCGTGCGTATTGTGATCATTTAGGCTATTTCAACAACAGATAAAATAACTCATCCAAATACTAAAATCAGTAAAATCAGTTTAGTAACACTCTAGAAAGTTTATACTACCATATTCTATAAAAAGAATCTTATTTCATTAAGATTTGCATATTAATCCAAACAGCTTAAAACCCTTAAGCATTAATCTTTCATTTCCCCTTTCTTGCCGATTCCGAATAGTGTATACTTTATGATGCCATATAAGCCTATTCATTAACTCGCAAAGCAATTCATCTAAACCTGGATTTAGTAAAGAATAGCTTAGAAATGATCTTTAAGATATGATCTGCAATAATCTAAGAAAATATTCTTATTTCATCTTGCTTCGAATCTGAATCCTAATAGAGTAAAACCCATAAGTAATAAAGTTGCGAAACTCATATTGTGAATAGTGAATTAATGAAAGCTTGCAACTAATGACTAATTCTATTAATCTAACCAATTTTAGCATCTTGAATTCGTAAAATAAGATTAATAAATTCATAAAAGAGCAATCCCTGTTCTTGAGAAGAGTTTTATTTGTTCTTTCTATCTACTTTCTTTTTGCCCTTATTGAAGTTTATTATTGCTTTGTTTCCATTGATCGACGTGTAGAACTCGACGCCTCTGATTCCGTCATCGCCTTCATCAACCGCAATCCTTGTCTCCACCGTAAGCAATGATTAAGCAAGGCAAGCATCCTATGACCATATTGATCTCAGTATTTTATATTCCTTTTGTGCATCAAATTGTTTTATGCATGCGTTTACCTTATGTAAATTGCTATATTGTGGATTTGGTAGTTATACCTGTTGTCTTGTGAATCTCCTTTGATGATTATGAACATGTGAACCTTGATAACCGTAGATTGAGGATAGACATTACTAAATGTCATCAAGGGGATATGCGATCGTATTATTCATGCTTAGCCATGCTTTAGAATCAAAATAGTGATGATCAAATCAATCTTTGTTTCTGAAAACATTGAAAATGGCTTTGTTGGTTGCGGGTACTTTGATTAAAACCCAAAATAAAACTATGCTTTTATGCGGGCGATTATTGGCAATAGCCGATTGTGCGACAGGAATTGCACGTAGTGTAGGGTGGAGTATCGCCCGTGTCAGTCTAAGGACCGAGCAATGGGACGCTATTGATCCGAGATTTCCGTACAAACCACAAGGGTGAGGATGGGTTAGCCATAGCTTGTTATGTATTTAGACATGACTTTGCTCATTGGTAGGCGGGAGCTAGCGGAGGCTTTCTGGTACGGATTGCTTGTGAGGGGCTTCCATGCAGTTCGTATGGGTAATTGCCTGGCCGGTGCATCGGTGTACGCCTTGCCATGGGCAGAGACGTGGTGTTGGGTGTGATAAATGTGGATCCACGGCTTGGGTGAGTGTCTCTGTTTTCAGGGCGAGGGTTAACGTCCCGGGCTGGTGTAAAGTCATGTCTAGGTATGTAACGACTATGTATGGTCGAAAGATCATGACTTGTGGGTACAGTTGTACACCTCTGCAGAGTTTAAATCTAATCGATTAGCCGCGCCCGCGGTCATGGGCACTTGGTGAAGTCATTCCAATGTTAGATTTTGGTATTTTCTGAAAACTGGAGTTTCGGTTTGAAACTGTTTTGGCAACTGTGTTTTATGTTGAAGGGCTGACATTGTTGGATTTCAGGAATTCATGATTCGCCACTCACGTCATGGAGGACTGTGAGTGCTATTTATGCTTTACTTATTTGTTATCAATTAATCTTGCTCTTATAAATTTCGTTTGCAAATAACTTGATCTACAAACTCAATTTCGCTTTATGCAAATTAACTGTAGTAGCCTTTCCTTTGAAATGGCCTGCATGTATGATAGGTTTTGCTCAAGTCTTGCTGAGTACGTAAAGTACTCACCCTTGCCTAATTATATTGTAGGTGGATGAGTTAGCGCGGCTTCGAGTCTCTTTTCGTCCCAGGTTGCGGGTTCTTCTTTGAAGCGATCTTTTTCTAAGGATTTATGCCTGGTCAGTTGCCTGCGGGAGTGGATGGGTACACCACAAGGCAATTGCTTCTTTTGCTGCTATATTTCTCTGAGTTGTAATATTTATTTGTATAATCGTTTCCGCTTAATTAATTAATGTATGGTTGTGATTTCCAATTGTTGTAAACATGTGAGTGCTAGCTACTGATCCAGGGAATAGCACAGTAATCACATGGAGGTTCCTGTTAAATCGAGCGGGTCTCACATGCATTCGATGGGGAATCGGGTGGGCTGCAGCTTTGAGAATGGTGATCGGGGAGGTAGCAGTTCACAAAATGGAGGTAGAATGGTGGGGCGGTACATATGATCCAAAGATCCGGATCAGATGTGGAATTGCCATTGAAGGTATTGCCACGATGTCCGATACTTCTTGTGGCTCAAGTCCGGTTAATTACAACTCTATTAATGGGCCGTCGTAGTTTACGATGTAATGTCCAAAATCTTGACGTGTTGTTTTGACAGATGGGGATGTGATTAGTAAGGCTATGCGTCGAACAGCGATGCGACATTTGGATGCTGAAAAAGAAGTCAAGATGATGGCACCTCCAATGGAGAGCTCATATTCGCCTACGACTTCACTATCTTACGACAACGGTATGTCTCATGAGTCCAAATCCTTCTCTTTTGTAGCATTGTTTGATGAGAATTGTGCTGCAAAATTAGATAGTTTAGGATTTAAGATGATAAAGAATGATCTTGGTGGGAATTTATCAGTTAAAGCGTTAAAGAGAATGGAAATTGATAGATTAAGATTGTCTCATTCAGTTAGGAAAAAGGGTAGTTCCTGTGTTAAAATAGTGAGCAGGAGGGTATTTCCTGTGATTCAAGCGATGACTAAATCACTACGGGATTGTGATTTATTCGCTAGATTGGCAAAGGATGCTTCAGACTCGGACATAGAGATGGAGGATCTAGATATGAAAATTTGTGATCTAATTGCCTCATCACGTAAGTCTCATAAGCATCGTAACTTAAAAGATAAAAAGGGATTTTATGAAAGGCTTATTTTGGAATAGCAGAGGTCTACTAGACTTGGCTAAATTTCGTTACATTACGAGATGTTGCTAGGGATAACAAGTTGGATTTCATTCTTTGTGATGGGCGGTAAACAAGGCGTGTCAAGTTAAAGGTTTGCACGGCTCTCTGGGGTGCTGATTTCACTTGGCATTGTCTACCCCCTAAGGGTAGATCAGGGGGTATTATCTTAGGGGTGAATAGGATATGTTTTCATCTAGTTGGGGTTGAGGAAGGCGAATTTTGCATCAAATTCAACTTATGTAATAAGGTAGATAAATTTAAATGGAATTTAATGGCAGTATATGGTCCAGCCCAGGATGACTGTAAATCAGCGTTTCTGGCTGAATTAGTGCGAATGTGTCAACAGAACCATCTACCTACTCTTATTGGGGGCGATTTTAATATTATGAGGAATAGTTCGAAGAAGAATAATACAAGATTTAAAGCTCGCTGGCCGTTTTTATTCAATGCGGTTATTGATAGCCTGGATCTGAGAGAGATTGATCTTACGGGCCGTCAGTTTACCTGCGCAAATTCGTTACCCAATCCAACGTATGAGAAGTTAGATAGGGTTCTGATGACTTCCGAATGGGAGTTTAAATTCCCTCATGTTTCCGTACAAGCGTTGGACAGAAGTATTTCGGATCATACCCCTTTATTGATTGACACTGGCGAGCCATCTTTTTCTGGTTTTGCTAAACAGTTCAGATTTGAACTTTGTTGGTTAACCAGAGATGATTTCCATGGCAAGGTAGTGGAAATATGGAGTAAGCCAGTTAGAGGGAATAATTCCGTCCAACGTTGGAATCGCAAATTGGGGGCTTTGCGTAATTATCTTCGGGGGTGGGCATGTAAGAGCAATGGGGATTATAAGAGAAAGAAACGTGAGTTTCAGGCAATAATCAATTAGTTGGATGTTGCTGCGGAGTTTAGGGGGTTATCCGAGATGGAGAGTGAGCACCTTAGTCTGGCCAGGGAGAACTTGGCAAAGTTACTAAGGGAGGAAGAAATTAGATATTACCAGCGAGCAAAAGTGAAGCACGTTTTGTTTGGGGATAACAACACTCGTTATTTTCAATTGATTGCTAATGGCAAACATAGAAAGAAAAGGATTTATTCGCTGGATCATGAGGGGGGTAAGATAGAGGGACAGGCTAATCTCAAAAGATATATCACCGAATTCTATAAAGGCTTATTTGGTGCTCCGGGTGAAAGTCAATTAGACCTTCATGAGGGCATCAATCACGATATTCCACAAGTTTCTCAGGAGGAAAATACTCTTCTTACTGCTCAATTCAATGAGAAAGAAATTAGAGATCTTTGTTTCAATTTGGAACATAATAAAGCTTTTGGTCCCGATGGTTTCCCAAATTGAGTTTTATCAAGTTTTCGGGATACTATCAAAGGATTTATTGAATATGTTTGAGGAACTTCATGCGGTGAGATTCCTCTCTTTAGTCTGAATTTTGGAATAATTACTCTTATTCCTAAAGTTCAGGAAGCGAATATTATCCAACAATACAGACCAATCTGTCTCTTAAATGTGAGTTTCAAAATTTTTACTAAGGTTGCGACAAACAGATTGAATATGGTTGCAGATAAAGTGGTGAGACCAACTCAGACTGCTTTTATGCGTGGTCGGAACATCTTACAAGGGGTGGCCATACTTCATGAAACTGTGCATGAGATGCATAAGAAAATTTTGAATGGAGTTATTTTTAAGATTGATTTCGAGAAAGCATATGATAAGGTTAAATGGCCTTTTCTATTTCAAGCTCTACGAATGAAAGGTTTCTCATCTAGGTGGATTTCTTGGATTAAGACTTTCATTTAGGAAGTGTGGCGGTTAATGTAAATGATGAAGTAGGTCCATTTTTCCAAACTAGAAAAGGCCTTCGACAAGGTGATCCGTTATCACCTCTGTTGTTTAATATTGTCATGAGACATCTTTGGCGATTTTGATTGGTCGAGCTAAGGAACGAGGACAAATAGGCGGAATAGTGCCTCATTTAGTTGACGGAGGTTTATCGATTCTACAATATCACGGATGACACAATTTTATTTTTGGAACACGATTTGGATAAGGCACGTAATTTGTAGTTATTACTTTGTGCATTTGAATTAATTTCGGGCTAAAGATTAACTTCCATAAAAGTGAGCTAATCTGCTTTGGGAGGCCCAAGGAGCACTAGAGCAATATATGGATTTGTTTGGATGTAAACAAGGAATTTCATACATAATATTTAGGAATTCCTATCCATTATAAAAATTGCGAAATTCAGATTGGAAAAGGGTAGAAAGCGTTTTGAAAAGCGCCAAATAGTTGGAAGGAAAACATCTTTCAATTGGAGGTAGGCTAACTCTTATAAATTCAATACTAAGCAATCTCCCAATGTATATGATGTCCTTTTTGATATACCTAAAGGGTTCTTAGGAAAATTGATTATTTCAGATCTCGTTTTTTTACGCAAGGCGATGAGGGTAAAAGAAAATATCGTCTTGTAAAATGGGATATTGTATGTCAACCCAAACAACAAGAAATTTGGGAATTCTTGATCTCAATGTTATGAACATTGCTCTTTTGAGTAAATGGTTGTTCAAGCTTTTAACAACAGATGGTATGTGGCGGACTTCTTAGAAATAAGTATCTTCATTCTAAACCATTAGTACAAGTTGAGTGGAAGCAGGAGACTCGCATTTTGGTCTTCTTTGATGAAGGTAAAGGAGATTTCCTTCGGTTTGTACGTTCGGGATTAATAATGGCCTCGAGTGCGTTTTCGGGAAGACACTGGCTTGGACACAGTAGCGTTAAAAGATCAATACCCTGGGTTATATAGTATTGTACGAAAGAAATACATCACTATTGCTGAAGTTTTTATGAATGGTTACCAACCAAACATTGTTTGGAGACGAGCATTGGTTGGTGTTAAGTTAACGGCGTGGACTGATTTGCTCTCACGCATTGTTAACTTACAGTTGACACAGAATGCTGATGAATTTTATTGGAATATGAGTCCATCTCGACAATTCTCAGTGAAGTCACATTATTTGGCGCTAATTAGACGTGATGTCCCTAATTTTAATAGGAGATTATGGAAGTTAAAAGCCCCTTTAAAAATCAAAGTGTTTCTGTGGTACCTTCGAAGGGGGGTTCTTCTGACTAAGGACAATTTGGCAAAACGTAATTGGCAAGGTAGTACAAAGTGTTGCTTTTATCACGAAATGGAGACAATTAGGCACCTATTTTTTCATTGCCGTTTTGCTCGTATGGTCTGGGGTTTTCTGTATCTAGCTTTTGGTATTGAAAGACCAACTAGTGCAGCTCATATGTTTGGGAGTTGGCTGGCATCTTTTGACAAGGATATCAAAAATATTGTGTTGCTTGGCGCTGCAACCATCCGTTGGTCCTTGTGGTTACACAGAAATGAAATTGTGTTTGACAGGAAATCAACCTCATTCCCTTTGCAGGTTATTTTGGCTACGCACCATTGGCTGCGTGACATGGGTGATTCTGCTAAACTGGAATTGCGAACTATTTTGGTGCAGAGCCTTAACGATTGATCACGGTGGCCATGGCTTTCTTCTCCCAGGCTTCTGGATGGCGGTCTAACCTGCGGATTACTTACTCTTAGAGAGGGTGTTTTGAGAGGGTGTTTTAATTTGGCTTTTGGGTTGTGTTCTTCTTTATTTTTTATTTTTTGGGTTGTGTGCTTCTTGCTAACACTACTACTGCATGCCTCATCATGACCCCCATCACTCTTAGGGTAGGTCGGAGCGGCAGTGATATTATCACCGGTTCCAAATTCAAGCGGTGATAATATTATCACTACCGTTCAAACTTCAATCGGCAGTGATAAGAATAGTTTCAAATTCTCGCACAATGGAGGTAATATCATTGCGGTTTAATAGAGACGGCGAAGTGATAAGAAGATATTCTTGCGGTTTATATGTAAAACGGTAGTGATTTATTATTGCGGTTCTATAGTAAAACCGGCGTTGATAAGACCATTTTCACCGCCGGTTTACTATAGAACCAACGATGATATTCTTGTTCCCCATTATTAGTTGATGCAGAACATAATAAACATTGTAATTTATCTCGCATGAGAACATATGAAAGCATAATTAGTTAAAAAGCAGAACATATGAAAGCAAATTTATAATTTGCGGGATATGTATTAATTAAAATAACATTTACAAAGCATAATTTGTTCACATTACATATTTAGTCCTAATTATAATAGTCTAATGGCGCGAAGCCCTATATCCAAAACTCGCCGTCGTCGTCATCCTCCTCCTCGTCGCGGGCTGCCGCTTGATGTCTTGGCGGTGCTCAAATCCTCCTTCTCATCCGAATCCGATTCGGTGGCGGAGTTGGTCTTGCCCCAACGCCGCAGTTCCTCGCCGCCGTCGCTGTCGTCGTCATCGCTGTCGTCGTCCTCCTCCTCCTTTGCCTCCTCTTCCTCCTCCTCCGCCTCCACCTCCTCCTCCTTCTCCTCCTCCTTCTGTAGCGACGGATCAGTGGGGCTCTGACCAACACGTGCACGCTTCTTAGGGGGTGCCATTGTTGCAACAAAAGTGGATTGTGTGGGGGCTGCAACAAGAGTGGATTGTGTGGATTGTGACAAGAGTGGATTGGATGCAACAATACTGGCATTATATAGAGGCAGAATGGGAAGGGCAACAGTTGGCAGAGGAATGTGAAGCGCAGCGGTTGGCGCGGCGGAAGAGCGAACAGCTTGACGGTTGGTGGCGCGGGAGTTGGAACGTTCGAGTATCACTGCCGGTTTGTATTACCAACCGGCAGTGATAACTGACTATCACTGCCGGTTAATACCTATAGCCGGCAGTGATATATTACTGCCGGTTTAATTTATAGCCGGCAGTGATATTTAAATTTTACTGCCGGTTCGTATATTCAACCGGCAGTGATATGTATTTTCCCGCGCAACGCAATTTTCCCCGCGTAGTATGACCTTATCACTGCCGGTTACGCATGTAACGGCGGTGATAAATATTTTCGCGTAATATGATTTTATCATCGCTTCGGTTCTTGGCGAGCCGCGATGATAAGCTATTTATATAGCAATCTTCACGGAGACGCATTTCCGGTACGAAGCGAAGAGAGGCGCTCTTTGCTCGGGTGTATTTTTCCTGGAGAGGTGCTGCCGAAATTTGGTGTCAGTATTTTGTTCATATTTTTCATCGAATCGACATCTTCTCCGACCGAGCAAAACAAAGAGGAGCTGTATTATCTTGGGGAGTTGCTGCTGAAAAATTGTATTAAAATTTTTCGAGGTTCTTGACTTGATGTATGTTATATTTGTCGTAAAATTTTACTTTACGAGTGCTATAGATGTTGATAATTGCTGATTGTACGGTGTGAACAGTTTATGTCGGTACTGCTCAAATTAAGATCTAGCTAAATTATTGAATAAATTATAATTCATATTGTAGCTAAATTATTGAATAAATTATAATTCACTGCCGATTTTTAATAGTAAAGGATTGCTAGATGATCAATTATAAATAGTGAGAATTGCTAGTTGAATATTTAAATAATGGGAAATGGTAGATGGATTTTGCAATAATGAAAGTTGGAACATAAATAATTATTTAGAAATATATCCTTATATTCAATTATATGCTTGTTAATTTGTTGTAGATTAATTTAATTTAATAGCTAGCGCTACATAACAAAATGAAATGAAGAAATCTTCTAAATAATTAAAAAATGCTAGATGGATATTTGAATAGTGAAAAAGGTTTGATGTATTATATAGGCAAAATTGCTAGATGTATTTGTAAAACTAATCATTTACAATTATATATTGTTATTTTGATAAATTCATATCCATTTTAGTGATGTAGTGGATGTTTAAGTAATAAAATTGCTAGATGGACAATTATGCATAATTGTAATTAATTTAATTAATGAAAATTTGTTATATGGATTTTTAATAGTAAAGATTGCTAGATGATCAATTATAAATAGTGAGAATTGCTAGTTGAATATTTAAATAATGGGAAATGGTAGATGGATTTTGCAATAATGAAAGTTGGAACATAAATAATTATTTAGAAATATATCCTTATATTCAATTATATGCTTGTTAATTTGTTGTAGATTAATTTAATTTAATAGCTAGCGCTACATAACAAAATGAAATGAAGAAATCTTCTAAATAATTAAAAATGCTAGATGGATATTTGAATAGTGAAAAAGGTTTGATGTATTATATAGGCAAAATTGCTAGATGTATTTGTAAAACTAATCATTTACAATTATATTGTTATTTGATTATGTGCTTATAATGTGTTTATCGTTTTAATTAATTAGCAATGCATGACTACTATAAAGAATAAATTATTTTGATATCGTTTGTTCATATCTTTGAAATGTAGTTTGATATAATTAAGCGTAGATGGACCGAAGGTGGATGTATGACACGGACCGTCGTGGTGCGAGTTCTTTAATGGTGTGACTTGTTTTACGAATGCGATTTGCGGCACACAAGTCGAGAAACTGGCGGACTATATGTGTTGTCCATGTGTTGATTGCAAAAATGAGAAGATGTTTTGTAACATAGAGTCGATCGTGCACACTTGCTTGAAGGGGTTTCAAGGTGGCTATACTGTTGGAGTGAGCACGGTGAAGATGATATTGTATATGAAGGGCAACACATTGATGAAGATGATATTGTACATGAAGGGCAACACATTGATGGAGATGGCGGAGACAACGATATGGCGGTGGAAGATCGTTCGTTGATACCCACGAAGATGATCTAGATCAAATCTTTGCGTGATGGGGAGGGACTTCACGAGTGAAAGGGAGTTTCAAAAGTTCCAACATATGGTAGAAGACTCTACAACGCCATTGTACCGGCTGCAAGGAGGAGCACTGAAAGTCGCATACCGTGCTTTCACTCTGCGATTGAAGGCAAACAATGGTTGGTCCGATAAGAGCTTTCTTGGTGTTATGTCTCTTGGGGACTTGCTTCAGAGGGTAACGTGTTGCCTTCAACTACGTGCCGAGCCAAGCGAGGTTGTCCGCCGTTGGGATTGGAAGTACAAAGAATACACGCATGTCCAAGCGATTGCATATTGTATCGCGAATGAGTTTGCGGACATGGATGCTGTGTTGTTTGCAAAGCAAAAGCGGTATAAGAACAACGACGCGATATCGAGAACGAAGATGTCGGGGTGGCGTAAGAAGAAGAGGTGTCCCCGTAAGGTGGTGTGGTATTTCCTATAATCCCGTGCAGGCGATTGTTTGCGAACAAAAGGCATGCCCAATTGTTACGATGGCACGCAAGAGCGTAAGAAGGATGGAATGCTCAGACACCTGGCGATTACGTGCAATGGAGGAACATCGACGTAAAAATAAGAAGCGCTTTGTATATGATGTGAGGAATATAAGGTTAGGGTTGAGTCTGAGATGGGATGAATCCTTTTGGCAACATGAGTAGTCGTCCAAAGACTTGGCGGTGACTTTATGCATCTACAACCTTCCTCCTTGGCTTTGCATGAAGCGAAAGTACATTATGATGCCACTATTGATCCAAGGGCCCAGGCAACCTGGCAATGATATCGATGTGTACCTCAAACCATTGGTTGAAGATCTTCTAATATTGTGGACCGATGGTGTGCAGGTATGGGATGAGTATAAAAAGAAAACTTTATCCTACGGGCATTATTGTTTGTAACCATTAATGATTATCTGCTCTTGGCAACTGTAAGACCCAAGCGACAAAAGGCTTCAACGGATGCGTCCAGTGCCTGGATGATACAGCTAGCCGGTGGCTGAAGAACAGCCGAAAAATGGCTTACATGCGGCATCGTAGGTTCCTCCGTAAGGATCACCCATACCGCAATAATAAGAGAGCTTTTGACGGGACAAAGGAGACCGCATTAGCTCCGAAGAATCAGACTGGGAAAGCAGATATTTGCGGCTGTAAAGGACCTTACAATTATTCACGGAAGGGGCGGCGGTACATCTATTCCGACTTCGGGATAAGGCTCCTTTGTGGAAAAAAGAAATCAATATTTTGGATCCTACCTTATTGGCAGCACCTGGAAGTTCGACACGCAATCGACGTCATGCACATAGAGAAGAACGTGTGTGATAGCTTGCTTGGTATCTTACTGGACATACCTGGCAAAATGAAAGATACACTTCAAGCAAGGATGGACCTCGAAGATATGAAGCGAGGAAGGAGCGCATCACGAAGAAATGGATCTGAGCAAAAAGTACCTTCCCGCACTGCTACACTTTGAGCAAGAAAAGAAAATTAGCGTTTGCGAATGCTTGCACGGAATCAAAGTTCCGTCTGGTTACTCTGCTAACATAAAGAGACTAGTCTCAATGAAAGACTTAAAGTTAATTGGTATGAAGTTTCACGATTGCCACGTGATGATGACACAGATGCTTCCAATTGCAATTAGGGGGTTCTGCGGAGAAAGTCCGAGACCCAATTATCAAGTTGTGTTCATTCTTCAACGCGATTTCACGAAGGCCATCGATCCATTAATACTAGACAAGGCTGCAGAAGGCGTGGTTCACACTCTGTGCGGGCTTGAGATGTGTTTCCTCCATCTTTTTGATATTATGGTCCATCTCATTGTTCACATTGTGAAAGAGATCTGAATTCTTGGTCCCGTATTTCTACATCGGATGTACCCTTCGAGAGATTCATGGGGTTATAAAGAAATATGTTAAGAATAGAAATCGTAGGAAGGCTGCATTGCCGATGGTCGGGGAACCGAGGAGGTCATTGAGTTCTGCGTCGATTATATGGATCTCAAACCGATTGGTGTGCTGTATCTCGGCATGAGGAAGGCTACTGAGGAAAGGACACTAGGCGAGAAATCGAGACGTACTAGCAATCTAGTTGCATTTACACAAGCACATTTCGCAGCTTTTGGGACAATCGGTTGTGGTGGCCCCATATGTCGACATGCACAAGAACGTGCTATCCAAAACAAACCTGGGAGGTCGAGGGTTGGCTCGCGAGAAACACAGAGATAATTTGGCGATTGGTTGTGTAGACACATGATGCGTCTGAGACAGATCGCACTTTCGGTTGAAATTGTTGGCTCGAGGACCGTCAACTACAATTCGGACATTCAAGGATCTGACATAAATGGTTTTACATTTTATACAAGAGCGCAAGATAAAAAGAGCACCAATCAAAATAGCGGTATCCAGTATAGATGCCTATACAAACAATGGAAATAGGCAAACCTACTCTGATTCATAGAAGAGATTTGGGAGCTTGACTATGGTCCTTTGAAGGTCCCTCTCTTTGGTGCCAATGGGTCGACTTCGTGGCGTGAATATCGACAAATCAGCATCACTACCGTGGACCTCAAACTCGTCGGATCTGAGAGAAGAACCATTCGTACTTGCTAATTCAGTAACACAAATCTTCTTTGTGGCGGACCGGCTAACAAGGAGCGCCACGTGGTTATTCAAGGAAAAAGAAGGATTGTCGGAGTTGAGAATGTTGTCGACGAGGAAGAGTACAACCAATTCGATGAGCTTCCCCCTTTTGGAGAGGGCGTTGACCTAAGTACCATGGAAGGCAAAGCGAAGCTACATACATACGCCGCGATCATAACGAAGGTCGAGTCGTAGCTTAGTTGTAGTAATGAAATGTACGCCGCGATCTTCATAGAACATGAAATTTTTCATTAGAAAAGTTGGACACGCAGGACTCCATGATCAATGAAGAAGAGGAGCGGGAGGAAGTCTATAGACAGTGGTACGCGAAAGAAGACAGCAACCAAGTCCCAAGTCCATTTCAAGCGAGCATGTCTCCTCATGGCTTCCCTTCTCGGTGTACCGGACGCTCTCGTGACATCCATGCTTCTTGAACTTGCAGGGGCTTATTTTTTTTAAAATCATTTTAGTGTGGAATATATTCTTAAGAATATATGAATTTTTTCATATTATTTTTTCATTTCGAGATGTATATGTATCATGTGATTTTTTTCTCATGTATAAGTATCATTTTAAAGTTACATGTGCACATTTTGGATTGCTAGGAATGGCCTCGAATCAGGGACAAGTGCCAGAGGGAGTTCGGCCCTCGAATGTAGACGAAGTAGGAGTGGGTAGCCCAAGTAGCTACTTGAACCTACAGGATATTGATATGGAGCAACCTGACGCCACAGCCATGGACCAAACTGACGCCCCTGCTATGGGCCAAGCTGACGCCACTGCCATGGACCAAGCTGACGCGACTAACATGGGCGAGGTAAAGTATTAGTACGTTGTGATTCCCAAAATATTGTAGGGTCATACGACTAATAACAAGATCAATTGTAGGCTCAAGCGTCGGGTGAACAAAGCCGGTAGCGTGTCGTGGCCGAGCAAGATGCGAAGGCGTTCACAACATACTCCGGCTCTCGGAAGTCGGGGAACTGCTATACCAAGATCAGCGTTGGCGCCGTCTGAGACGACTGCGGAGTACTTGCTAGGGATAACGTGCCCATCGGCTATAGATCATGGACCGCCACGAAGGTGATCGATGGGTGGTTCCGATGACTGAAGGACTCGCTATGGGGCAAGCTACAACACGTATTCCATTTCCCCAAGGGTCGAGTTGGTTGCAAAAAGCGTGCACTAAGTATCATGTGCACATCTTTGGAAGAATTGGAAGACTCACTGAATAAGAACTATGTGAAGAAGAATGTCACGCCAAATTTTAACACGTTTCCAAAGATAAGGGAATTTTGGAAGGACTTTGTGGAGTCTGAGAATTCGAAGAAGCCCGACGGTGAGTCGAAGAACAAGGCTAACGCGGATAAGAATATGTACCCTCACACACTAGGCCTTTGGTGGCTACGTGAAGAAAATACTGCATGGGATAGCGCGAACAAGAGCTAATCCTCAAGGCGTTACTCTGCTGACGGCCGAGTTCATTGCACGATCAAAGCTTGGTTGTTTGGGAGGGGGCTTGTCTCGAAGATGGCGGCTTGAGCTTGAGGCGATAGAGCCCGGAGGTGTCGCAGAAAATATCATATGCTCACGTGGAGTCTTCCCAAGGGCTTTTCAAGCCACAAAGGGAGAATGATGAGCTGACTGTTGCCCTGGGTAACAAGGAGCATCATGGGCGCACCCGAGGAGTTGGTTTGGTGCCGTGGAAAGAAGGCTTCCCGGTGACGATCGTCGTACAAGCGGTCGAAAAGACTAAGAGAAGATGAGCGCAAGCGTCAATACAACTTGTCGTGGCAAGAGCGCTAGATGAAAGAGAGAGCTGGATCAAGTTGTGGAGCAAGCGATCTGAAAGCTCTCACTCACGACCGCCACTCGATGGCGACCCTCGGAACCTCGACCACGGTGTTCTTAAGAGCAGTGCGGCGTCCACAATGATTCCGGAGAGCATCGACTCCATTTTCCGATGGATGACATCACGTAACCGACACCGTGTAAGCTGCATTTGTCCGCACATGGCATTACCATCAAGGTGGCTGATGGCGGGCTTGGCCATGCGCCTCCTCGCAGTTCTGTGACCGCCGCCTAATACGCTAGGATTCGCCAGGTCGAAGTAGATAGTGTAGTCCGACAATATCGCAAAATGGAGGTAGAGATTCTGGCGAGGCGGAAAAAACAAACTTGGAGAAAGCGTGCATGGCTTCCTCGCGTGGCGCAAGAGCTTGATTATGTTCGGCTCGGACGATGAGGGCGACAACGGCGCGATGATGATGAGCCGCACTCTCCACACGCAGACACATCGCCACGAAAAGTGCAACTCCTCATGCGGCACCGTTAGGACAAGTCCAACTCCTCCGCATGGCACCATCCACAAAAGGACCAACTCCTCCGCGGCACCGGCCAGAAAAGTCCAACTCCTCCGCCGGCACCATCCGAAAAAGTCCAACTCCTCCTCGGCACCCGCCCAGAAAAGTCCAACTCCTCGGTAGGCACATAAGAAGAGTCGAACATCGGCACCATCTCGAAGTCCGATCGTCTTGTACCAAATCTCGGTCATCTGTGAAGGCAAGACCTCGTAAGAAATTACCGGCCGATATGGTGAAGAAGAACGCAAAGAGCAAGCGAAGGTCGAGGTAACATCTCACTTCCAAAAGGTGCCATCACCCGAGAAGACTAAAGTCGATGCTAATGCGCAGGAGTTTTTCTTGAGTATGGCAAAAGCCAAAGAGACAGGCGGGCTTCAACCTTCGAAATGTGGGACTACGCGCATCTCCGAAAGCAAAACTTGAAGATGGCTAGTCTTGGCGTCGATGTCGCAAGCTCAAAAGATCTTCTTGAACAACGTCGTAATTACTGAGCTAGGTCTAATGGAAGTACATTAAGGGCAATGATGGCTCCCCAAAAGATTTAGAGAACCTAACAACAAAATTGCGGCGCGTCCATCAGTATTACATGCAGCAGTGCCAAGAGGGTATGTGGGCGATCCCAGTGAAATACAAAGATTCGGATTTTCATAATGGGGATGGCATGTTCTGGTTAGAGTTCTGCGAATTGTATATGTTGTCTGCGGCAGATGCTCGGACGCGTCCTTGGTCAGACTATGGACTTTGTAAGTCTCTATTTATATTATTGTATATTCTTCTACCGTTCAACTGTATGTCTAACTTCTTTTTTACATATGTAGAATGGAGATACAGTTATGTGCAAAAAATAAGGATGAAGATTTAGGATTTCTCGATCCGGGGCTTGTTAACGAGAAACTCGTCCGTGATAACCCAAAGTTTGTTGAAGAGTATTTATTTAAGACTTTCTTCAAGCTGAGAAAGAAAACCTCCGTACTTGTACCCTATAACTTTCAGTACGTATTACCCTACTTCTAATATTGTTTTACTATTTTTGCGTGACACGATTGTGGGACTAATAGGTCGTGTTAACATATATGTCTAGTTATCTTTGGGTCCTCCTCGTCATCGAGTTAGAAGCTAGCAGGGTTTATGTCTTGGACTCGTTCGAGAAAAGAACTTCGTGAGTATGAACATAATTTTGGAAGATGATGAGCAGTAAACTCGATCGTTGCGTTATTGCTCTAGTAATATTTTATTCTATTGTATTTAAGGTTAATTACTATTTAAAATCATTCACAAGTAGCATTCACGGTATTGCAAGAAAGGTGGTCCGCATCTTCCCTCTGAGGACAACTTTCAAAGTAATAACAGACTTTCCATGCATGAGGCAGGACTGGAAATAGTTTATCGCATACTACGTATGTACAAATTTACATTCAATTGTCACGAAGATCGGCTATAACGAAGCCATGGTATATAATTACACATTCATGCCTACTTTTCTTTCATTTAACATCTATCATCATTAATTAAATTTCTCTTTTCTTCAATAACGGCGCTCCAAGCCGAGAACCAATCGATTCTTGTCGAAAGAAATTTTAGCAATTCAAGAGCATATCATTTGGATTCATTGACTAACAGGTCATCGATCCAAAGGCGAGTTCCACGACGGAAGCTTCGATCTAAAGTGAGCGAGATGTACTCACACTACATTTGTGAACAGACTATTAATTGTAAAAAACTAAATATTGTGATGCTTTAATATATTTTAATTATGATCTAACGACGCTTCATATACTATATATTTGAAGGCAACATATCATGTGCACAGAGCCTTCCGTGTACACATCGTGCACACCAACTAATAAAAGTCACGAAAACTCTGAAAAAATTTGTAGATGTACTTCATAGATTAATTGGGACAATTTTATACATAGGTAGAGTAATCTATGAAGTACATCTACAAATTTTTCAGAATTCGATTATCTTTGCCGGTTAGTCTAGGAACCGGCAAAGTGATATCTGAATCCTTGTCGGTTCGTCGTATAAGCGGCAGAGATATACATATATCAACGCCGGATTCTAGGTTGAACCGGCAGAGATAGTTGAGTATCCTTGCGGATGCTAGTGTAAACCGGCGAGATAGTCTAATATCCTTGCCGGTTGTATAATGAACCGCGATGATATCTATTATCCTTGCGGTTCCTCACCGCGGTGATAACCTCAGTATCCTTGCCGACCAATGATCGCGGCGCCCATAACCGCGATAATGGCGTGGACGAACCGGCAAGTGATGACCTATTTCTGTAGTAGTGTAAGCAGAGGCCGGAAGAAGTTTCAAGGACTTGTATCCTCTCGATGTAATGTCTTTGAAATTAATAAAAGCTTCCTTTATCCAAAAAAAAATCTCAGCACAGTTCCGAGTTGTCAAGCATGAACATCTCGACTTGCACATCCCCCCATTCTGTATATCAGACTGGTTAGTATATGCAAAAATCATCCCTCACTCTCATAGTTTCGTGCACTGTTTAGAAATTTAATAGATTGTGTTGATCTTCAGTTTGTTGTTTTGGTTATCTGGGCACTTTTCCGGTCATATTTTTCTTATTTGTTCTGGACCGGGAGTATTAGAGTTCATGCAACTATTGACCGAAAACAATTTGCTCATTTACACAGCAAACTTTCTCTTATTGTCCTTGTAGTACCTTTTACCATTCGCCCTGTAAGGTGTGGTTCTGATTAAACTGATAATGTTGGGATCGATTGTGGCATTGTGCAAAGTAGCGTGTCTGATTAGCTGTACCTTTTTCCAGTGAGTAAATGGTCTAGTAACAGATAATGCATTTCTAGTACTACAAATGGATAATATGTTAACGTCGAAATTGAATCTGCAAAGTTGTTTGTTTGATCAACTTTAGCTTTTTGCTGATGTTACTGCTCTAGTTTGAGAGCTTATAATGCTTGTAGGAACGTGGATCAATATGGATTACCATGGCGTGCATGTAATTTTTCACTTGATAGTAGGATCGGAGTATCAGACATTCTTTTTTTTTTCCTCAGATGACTGTGCAATCCTCATAGTTTCCATCAGCCTTCGACAACAAATAACTAACAGTTATTGATCACATGAGAACCTTAATTAATTATGCAATTGTTTTTTATTTTCCATTTTAGGTTTGTGACGGCATAAGCTTGCTCAATCTACTCTCCTTCATAAGCTCACGCTCAAATTAAGATGCTGCTAACATAAAGTCAGTTTTATAATTTCTATGTTCTTTTCTAAGAAAAAAATTTAAAAATCTATTTTCTATTGTTTCAAACATTCATAATAGGATTTTTCAATTGCCTGAATTAGCTGTAGCTCAAATTCAAATATGCCGAAGGAGACTACTAGCTTGAATTAGCTGTGGCTCAAATTCAAATATGCCGAAGTGCATTGTCAATCCTTTGGAGCACCCATGGTGTGCCAAGAGCAAGCATGTACATGGACTCCGCAAGATTCTAAAATGAATCAGAGAAAAAATATGGTAGAGGCCATTCATGATCCATCCTTGAATATTCTTCTGTTCAGACAGGTCAAAGATCCAAATACACTCGTGTGTGTAATTTGCTGGTTTACTGTTCACATGGGTTTGTCTTATATGATTTGTTTGCTTGCCAGAGAGGTTACTCTCTTTAAATTCTACATTGGCCAGTTCATCTTTGGGAAACCTGAATTTCACGACAGTTCATCAACAAGTATTTTCAGCCCTCCCTTATTTCTTGGATCAGATTGAATCAAGTGGTGTACTTGTGAAGACTTGAAGCGTCAGGCTGAGATTACAAGCGATGATTGGCCCTGTTTCCAGAAAGAGTAAGGCAGTAAGGCCCATAGCATTGCAAACATGAGGTTTGCTTATTTGTTTGTGAGCACTTGACCCCAATATACATGTGTTTGTGAGTTATCCTATTTAGATACTAATAGGAAACGGATTTGCATGCATACTTACGATAGGACTGCACAGTTGATCTTGGTTGGGTCATATTTTGTGGCCATATATTCTTGGCACATTCACAGTTCTAATGATCTTGTCAAATTCAACATCTTTATTCATAGTTCGTGTATGTTCTGGTTCTATTTATTTCCCATTACACTCATTATTTTCCTCATTGTGCACTGTGCAGATCTTACTGAAGTTCTTGCCGTCAGTCGGGCTGAGCTTTTCTTCTTTGCGTACTGGTCTACTATTTTTCGAGAACATGCAGGAGAATTGTGTGCCATTCCGTTAAGCGAGAGAAAAGTTTGGTATAGACATATGACCTGGACCAGATTAGCAAGAATCACAGCGGAGAATCGCCAGCGGAGCAGTCTGGACTGGAGAACAACCATGGTAGAACTGATGTAATAATCTGTGTAAGGCTTCAGATACTAAACCAATTAATGTCATATCTTGGTAATTGGAAAAATATTGGATATATGTAAGCTTTCAGGCATCTACTTGGAAATCTTTGGTATGATTGAGAACAGTGTTTACATCTTTCGCTATAGGACGGTGAGTCGGTGATGCAAAATTGAAAATTGGGGTATGGTATACATTTCGGAAGTAGCATGTCATATCTTGTATTCAAAATGAATTTATGTTCACTCTGATGCATCAAGTCTGTTGGTCGCTGCTGTTTGTAGATGTGAGTCTGTGACAACAGGAAGTGAAAAAACTGACAAATTAATTTTGATGAAACATGCATCGATCCAATGCTACTTTTATTACATGATCATAGTTTTTATTTAGGGTTTTACATGAAGTTCTTTGAGCTGAAGGCCTACACTATGGGGCTGTTTGGTTGGGTGCATGAGCCCTAACCTGGCTCATGTAATGCAAGAAACTAATGTTTAGTTGCCTGTATTTACTGTTGTAGCCAGACTCTCAATAGGTGTGAATTCACTGTACTACCTAGGCTAGAGAGGAACGCCCGGATCGGCCGTTCCGACTGAGCTAGGCCCGGCTTCCCTCCCACCATGCATGCATGCATGATGACGTCATCATGATGTCATCATTTGCAATATATTTTCCATCTATTATTTGATATATCTTTTGATTCGCATCTTCGATCACCGAATCGATTTCACCTATGTGTTCTTGACATTGTTTTGAACAAAACTAGGCCCCACTTGCCATATAAATTTCAAAAAAATAAAATTTTGAATTTTGAATTTATTGATTTTCTATTATTTGTTTTAAAATTTTTGTTTTCATTTTAAAATTTATTGATTCACTAGTATTTGTTTTTTAATTTGTATTACCTATCTCTTGAATCTATGTATCTCACTTACATTCTGTGCAGTCAACCCAAACAACATCTTTGTACAGCCTGTCCAATCTTATACAACCAACCAAACAACATTGCATTGTATCTACTCAGCTTGGCTCATCCTAGCCTGAGTGAGCTCATACAGCCTGGTTGAGCTCATACGGGCAACCAAACAGGCCCTATGTTCCTTATCATGGCCAGTAGACCGCCACAACCTACGCCGGCATCTTCTTCGCTGCAGTGAAACACGCGTTCATGATGCACCCTCAGTTGTAGAGCGCACACCGGCACATGGGGAGTTGCCGTCACCGTCCGCCTTAGGGTCCCGTTTGCCCTCCTTTGTCCACACCAGAATGCACTCCTGATCGAGGAAGACACTCACCATTACTGTTGGAGAAGATGTTAATTGTGGTGATGACATGCCTCACACAAAGGAACTGTATTGCTCCGATGGACAGAAGGAACAGAAATAGTATAGAATTGTATTGCCCCGATGGACAGAAGGAACAAAAATAGTATAGAACAATCTTGATAGTAGATGCTAAAATAATGCACCCGCAAAAGAAAGGTGGAGGTCGTCTTTGCTCCCAAGGGTCATAAACCTGGATCAAAAGCATGCCTTTTAATACACAAACGGGCAAATCATGACGGATATTACTAATTTGAGGTTACCCTCGTCAATTCTTTGGTAAAGACATATCCATAAGTTGTCACATGGCACCTTTCCCTTCGCTCTCCCTTCTTTTCCCCTTTCTCACACCTTTGTTCTCCTCCAACACAAAAAAAATTGATTCAAAACTCAGATGATTTTAGACGAAAACTTTTGGTTGAAGAAACTTTTGACACAAGCTTTCGAAAATGGTTAAAAAATACTTTCCATTCAAAAACTTGAGGGAAAATTTGAAACAAGAACATTTTTGTGTTCGAGGGGAAGGGAATAGGGGAGAAAAAGGAGATACCGCTAAGTGTCGTGATGAGAGAGTATTTGAAGGGAAAGAGAAGTGGAGGAAAGAAGAAAGTGCCGCCACATATCATAATGAGAGGGCCTCATTCCAAAAATTTGGCGAGGGCGTCCTCAAATTAGCAAACCCGAATCTTGACAGGGGATGGGGATTATTTCAACATCAAAATTCAGAAGTGATACAAGTGAAAACAGGTTCTGCTAGCTTATGAAACCTTGGCTGTCTGAAGATTTTTCTACAGATAGATGAAAAGGGAGCTGCTACCTCGTGATAGTCAAGCCAAGGGTCCTCCTGGACGGCACCGGCACTAGTGTCGGCGAGGGGTGGTACAAGGAGTGCTCGTGCTCAATAGGCATGGCCGCATGGGGCTGTACTCTGGCCCGTAGCTCTTGTCCATCCGGTGGTTGTCGGCAACCGGAGAGTCTGCCTCCATGTGTTCCCTGTCAAGTTGGATTAGAGTTTGCAGCGTGATGCATTGATTCTTCCTTCAAGGGGCGTTTTATGCTTCTGTTGAACCAGGCGGAAATGGAATCGACAATTTTTCTGCTTTGGTACTGCTAGTAATGCACGCAGCAAGTGAGCATTTGTTTCTCCTTCCACTTCCAGTCTCACCTCATCGAAGAAGGATGCTTATCCGATAATTTTGGCGCAAAAAGCGAGAATAATGACACAAATTTCTAAACTTTTGATCTTTCTAAACTCTATGGTCCTTCATCTGAAGAGGTGTGATGAACGTTTGTGATAACGTGATACGCATCTAGGATGGTATCCTGCACTGGCAGAGGAGTAGCTCTACATTTGCTAGGAAGCTTCGTACAGTGTGGTACACACTGAGTTGACTTGAAACTGAAATTTGGAAAGAAACAAAAGAAAAATTATGCTCCAGAACTAATCCAAATTCCAACCCACGCAGCCTCCCCTCCGAGCTGTTGCGCTACTAGATTCTCTTCTGGCAACATGGGTTAAAAATTGAATCTTTAAAACCTTCTCTCCTTCAATGTAATTCAGTTTTGTTTCTCCAGAACTGCGCATGATATTATCACTTCTTCTGAGCCTGCTTGCTTCCTATGCATCGTACTTGCAAAGGTTCTCAAACCCCATGTACTCATGTCGCTCAATCTTGTGAATCATGTTCGAGATGCCGACACCACCTGCAGATTGAAAAGATAAATAATTTCAGTAACATTGTTCAAACAGTATAGTTTGGTCAATTGTAGTCAGGTGTAGGAAAGGATACCCAGAGAAAATGCGCTGACAAAGATCATGAAAGCCAATATGAAGATGATGAGCGATGCCCTCCCTAACCAATTGATCAACCTCCTCACCACGTGCTGGCCGATAATTGCAGCGACGAATGCCACAATGACGAAGTAAACAGCTGAAGAAAAGGCCAAGAAATCGGTTCAGTACATGTTATCGTTAGCAAGAAAAAAAATGTCAACCAAAGAGATTGTACCGTAAGGGACTGGAAACCGGTTCAAGAGGTAGTATTCAACGACGGCCATGGAAGACGAGAACATCATCGCAAAGGTGGCTGTAGCACTTGAAACCTACGATAGTTCCAGTTAAGGAGGTATTCTCATTACAAAAGCATAACTAGTTAACATATATAACCAAGAGAATTGGAGTTGAGTGTACCTGGGGTGGGATGCCGAGCTCCAAGAACAATGGTCCCATGATGGAGCCACCTCCGAGACCTAGCAGACCACCAACAACCCCTGCAGTGATACCGAACAGGCAGTATATGCAGAGCTGATAAAGTTTCAGTGTAGTTTGTTCACTTCCCTTCGATAATAACACCCTCTTCCCGTTCTTCAGGCCCAGTGCTTCATACATAGTCACTCCTACTGACACTGGGATCTACATCCAACCAACAGAAAGATTTAAAATGTTCTGCTTCCTAAATGGTGTATGTACAATATTGTTACCATACACATCCATCTTTTGTATGCTAATAACATAAGTCAGCATAGTACAAGACAGAAAGGACCTATGGTGAAAATTAGTCCATATAGGATCAATAAAAGGAGCTTAAGATCATAAGGTAAATAGTAGGAAAAAGACATTGAAGTAACTCATAAATCTTGTGGCAAGGAAGTATTTTGAATCTATAAGTTAGAGTAATTCCCATTTTTTAGAGGATCAATAAAAAAGTTAAAAACATGTGAGGTAATTGATAAATCTGTTGGCATGCAAAGATTTTGGATTCATAAGTTTCAATAGTTTCAGTTTTTTAGAGGATGAATAAAAACATACAAGGTAATTCATAATTTGATGATAAGTCTGTAAATATCAGTGGTTTCAATTTTTTAGAGGATCAATAGAAACATATCAGCATGGATTTTTGGTATAATTGAAGTGAGAAAGGTGCACCAATTTAACTACCTGGAGAAAGTTCAAGACCCAGTACCATGTGGAGCAAGTAGAAGTGTAGTTCTGCAATTATGAAAAATAAGCAACATAAGCATTAATGTTTTACTGTGGAAGATGTTAGTGTTGATGAGAAAAATAAAACAATTTCAAGTACAATAGTTTCTAAGCAACATAGTGATATCAATTGTGTGTGTATCTTTTCCTTATCAAATGAGAAAGTAGGGCCTTCCCTAGTGTGTTCCCAAAAAGTGCATAATAACATCAATTGTATAATATATCAATTTGATTGCTAGTGTTTATTGATTAGGTTGATCCTAAAGGATAGTCTTCCACTCTCATGTCTTTTATTGCGAGATTATATGAATAAAAAAAGAGCTCAATATTATCGTGTGTTAAAGTCAGAGAATAAAGGATGCTTGGCTAGAAATAGGGGGAAAAAGGAAGAAAAGTAGAGGAAAATAGCAAGAATTAGACAAATATGTGCAGTCACAAATCAATTAATGCTAACAAGTTGAAAATTAGTTGAGGCTGACATTGATATTACTGTTGGAGGTAATCCTGGGTGTGTCCAGATTTGGTTTCTAGTTTCTTTCCTTTAGTCTTTCCTTAGTTTCAGCAAGAGATCAGAAAGATTAGGCAGAATCATAGGGGTATTAATAGCATTAATGAGGAGATTATCTCAATCCTAAATTGTAGCATTGAGCTGTGTATAAATAAAGAAGAAAACCAGAAAAGCTGCAATTCATTCGAGCAGCACCAAAACCCCCTTGTGTCTAGTGTTTTTCCGTGAGCGTACCTGGCTAGCTCTGTTGGCTTTCATTTGGTATCAGAGCCTGGAACCCTTCCATGGCAAGTAGCAGCCACTCTTCCCTGAACCAACCTATAGATCCTTAGGGGAGTCGAGAGGTAGTGGTTCAGCGAGTGGTGAGGGACATGGGAGGGGCATTCCCAATGCTCACTAAGCACAATTACACCGAGTGGGCGGTGATGATGACTGTAATGCTTCAAGCACGCGGTCTGTGGGGTGCTGTCGAAAGGGGAGGCGCGGAACTGCTGGACGACAGGATGGCCATGGAGGCCATCATGCGCGCAGTACCGCCGGAGATGATCAAGGGCTTTGCAAAGAAGACGGCGAAGGAGGCCTGGGACACGATCAAGACGATCTTGGCGTCGGCTCCGTCGCTTCGCAAGGCAATCGCCGAGGTGAGGAAGGAGTACGAGGCGATCTCCTTCCAAGACGGCGAGTCGGTCGACGACTTCGCCATGCGCCTCATCGGGATCATCCACCAATTGGAAGTCCTTGGTGATCCGATCGACGATGACAAGGTCGTGGCCAAGTATCTTCGGATAGTCCCGCCGAAGTTTGCGCAGATTGCGCTCTCCATCGAGACTCTTCTCGACATCTCGACGATGTCGATCGAGGAGGTCACAGGACGACTCAAGGCGGTGGAGGACCGCCTCGACTCGGACCAGGCGCCGTCATCAACGGCTGATGGCAAGTGGCTCGCGCGCCAGAAGGAGAGGCAAGCTGGCGAGGGTGGGTCGCGATCATCCAATGGAGGGAGGAATCGCCACTCTCACGGCACGCGCAGGAAGGGCGGAAACGCCGGCGCAACTGAAGGCAAGGCTGCAGGTCGCCCTGATGACCGTGACAAGTGCCGCAATTGCGCCACGATGGTCGTGGGCGGGATTGCCGACAAACCAAACGCGGCAGCGCACCTCACGCAGGAGGAAGATGATGATCCCCTACTGATGATGGCACAAGTCTGCGAACTGAGCAAGAACTTCGAGACGACATCGACCACCATCCATCTTGAAGAACCTCGGGCGCAGGCATTCCTCGGTGAAGTGGACACTGGTGAACTCCAAGAGGGCTGGTATCTTGACACCGGTGCCACCAGCCACATGACGGGCCGCAGTGAAGTCTTCTCCAAACTCGACCATGCGAAACAGGGGACCGTCCGATTCGGTGATGGCTCACTTGTTGAGATTCAAGGCTGCGGTACGGTGTTGTTCGCTGGCAAGAATGGCGAGCACAAGGCGCTCGCCGACGTCTACTACATCCCACGACTGAAGAACAGCATCATCAGCATCGACCAACTCGATGAGAGTGGCTCGAAAGTGCTGATTGAAGATGGTGTGCTGCGCATTTGGGATCGCCAACGTCATCTCATCGCCAAGGTGAACCGTGGGCTAAATCGGCTCTACATTCTGCGCCTAGATATCGTGCGGCCGATTTGCCTTGCAGCGCAGCACAGTGACACTTCCTGGCGATGGCATGCGCGCTATGGACACATCGGCCGACGCTTCGATGGCCGAGCCGCAAGGAGATGGTGCGAATCTTTGCCACGACCGAACACGTTGAGCGATTCTGCGACACTGCGTCCACGACGCACCGCCGAAGCTCCGTTCGATCAAAGCGAAATCTGCGTGCGAGGGCGTCCTCGACCTTGTCCACGGCGACCTTTGCGGCCCTATCACACCGGCGACACCAGGAGGTCGCCGTTACTTCTTGCTGTTGGTAGATGATGCCAACCGCTACATGTGGCTGGCACTTCTCACAGCGAAGAGTGATGCAGCAGCAGGGATCAAGAAATTTCAAGCTGCTGCGGAGGTGGAAAGCGGGCGCAAGCTGCATGTACTGCGTACGGACAACGGCGGCGAATTCACCTCCATTGAATTCGCGTGCCATTGCGAAGACCATGGTGTCCAGCGGCATCTCTCCGCGCCATACACGCCGCAACAAAATGGCATTGTGGAGAGGCGGAACCAGACAATTCACGCCACCGCTCGTGCTCTCCTAAAACAGAGGAGCATGCCCGCGGAGTTTTGGGGGGAGGCTGTGAGCACGGCGGTGTTCCTCCTCAATCGGGTGCTGACTAAGAGCCTTGCCAGCAAGACACCCTTCGAGGCCTGGCACAAGCGCAAGCCGGCGGTAAGCTTCTTGCGCACATTTGGCTGTCTTGGGTATGTGAAGGACACCCGCCCGAACTTGCGCAAGCTCGACGACCACTCCACTCCAATGGTCTTCATCGGGTATGAGGAAGGCTCCAAGGCATACCGCATGCTCGAGCCTCAAACCCGGCGCGTCTGCATCTCCCGCGACGTCATCTTCAAGGAAGATGTCGGTGGGGACCGGAGACAATTTGGGACAAGGCGAAGCGGTGACGAGTGACTTCCAGGTGGAGCTCGTGATCAACTCCATCCACCCACCAGAGGGCGCACCATCTGCATCGGCTTCTTCCGCAAGCGACGCAGGAGGTACGCCTCCGCCCGGAGGGGTGTCTTCCGCGTTTGCTCCATCTGCAAACGGTGCGAGCACGCCCGCAGGGGTGCCTCCTACGTCAGACTCGCCCATGCAAGCATCTGCAAGAGACTCCGACGACGGCATCGAGTTCGTCTCCCCTTCGCCGAATGACTCTCCCAGGGTGGACGCATACCACGACACCTCTCCTCTTCGCTACCGTCGCATCGACGACGTGCTTGGGGGGAGAGGTACCGGGGTTTGCCAATCGCGCCGTTGATGGTGAAGAACTGCTTCTGGCCAGTGAGGAGGGGGAGCCTCGCTCCTTCGCTGAAGCAGAGCATGATCCTACATGGCAAGTAGCCATGCGTGAGGAGATGGACTCCATCAAGCAGAACAATACATGGACGTTGATGGAGCTTCCTAATGGACTTCGTCCAATTGGGTTGAAGTGGGTCTTCAAGCTCAAGAAAAACGAGGCAGGCAATGTGATCAAGCACAAGGCTCGCCTCGTCGCCAAGGGCTATGTGCAGTAGCCAGGCATTGACTTTGATGAGGTGTTACTTTTGCCGCAACAAATCTTGAGTCCGCGGCATCGCCGCTAGTCGTTGCTTCACAAGAGAACTGGCCGGTGCATCACATGGATGTGAAGTCGGCCTTCCTCAACGGAGATTTGAAGGAGGAGGTGTACGTCGCACAGCCACCAGGCTTCGCCATCGTCGGTCAAGAACACAAGGTGCTGCACCTAAAGAAGGCGCTATACGGGCTGCGACAAGCACCGCGCGCCTGGAATGAGAAGCTCCACGCCACACTGCGACTACTCGGGTTCAAACAGAGTGGGCATGAACCCGCGATGTACAGACGCAGTCATGGCGAAGCGCAGCTACTTCTTGGGGTCTATGTCGATGATTTGATCATCACTGGATCAGTCGAGGAAGAGATCAATCGCTTCAAGGCGGAGATGAAAGCAAGGTTCAGAATGAGCGACTTGGGTTTGCTTTCTTTCTACCTTGGCATTGAGGTGCAAAGAAAAGCAATGACAAAGCGGCATCACATTGTGCGGGCACACTATGCCAAGCGCATCTCGAGATGGCGGGGATGCGAAGCGCAATCCGCGCACACCCCATGGAGGAGTGCCTCAAGCTGAGCTGCGACAGCACGGCGGCAAAGGTTGACGTGACTCAGTACCGGAGGATCATCGACAGCCTTCGCTACCTCATCCACACACGGCCGGATCTTGCTTTCAGCGTGGGGTACATGAGTCGCTTCATGGAACGACCTACGGAGGAGCACATGACGGCAGTGAAGAGGATCCTGCGCTATGTGGCTGGGACTCTAAGTCTCGGGTGCCACTATGGGAGGACAGGAGAGGCACGGCTCATCGGGTACACCGATAGTGACCTTGCCGGTGATGTTGACACAAGGAAGAGTACATCCGGTGGCCTGTTCTTCTACGGGAACAGCTTGGTGAGCTGGCACGCTCTCAAGCAGAAGATAGTAGCTCTCTCGTCTTGTGAGGCGGAGTATGTCGCTGCTACTACTGCAGCCACACAGGCGGTGTGGTTAGCTCGGTTGCTCGGCAACTTCAAGGGGAAGGATGCCGACACCACCGAGTTAAGAATCGACAACAAGTCAGCCTTAGCGCTGATGAAAAATCCTGTATTCCATGAGCGTAGCAAACACATCAATGTGCGCTACCATTTCATCAGGGAATGCTTGGAAGATGGAAGGATTAGTGCTAATTTCATCGGCACTAAAGACCAGCTCGCTGACATACAGACGAAGGCACTTGGGCGAGTCAGGTTCCATGACCTTCGTGACCAAGGCAACACACAAGGATTAGGGGGAGATTGTTGGAGGTAATCCTGGGTGTGTCCAGATTTGGTTTCTAGTTTCTTTCCTTTAGTCTTTCCTTAGTTTCAGCAAGAGATCAGAAAGATTAGGCAGAATCATAGGGGTATTAATAGCATTAATGAGGAGATTATCTCATTCCTAAATTGTAGCATTGAGCTGTGTATAAATAAAGAAGAAAACCAGAAAAGCTGCAATTCATTCGAGCAGCACCAAAACCCCCTTGTGTCTAGTGTTTTTACGTGAGCATACCTGGCTACCTCTGTTGGCTTTCAATTACGATTTTAATTCGTATTTTTGGGTCGAAATCCTCACCTTTGTGATCTGAAGCACAAGGAATGCCATCCACACAAAAGTAAGAAGACCAAACTCCTTCCAGTATATGTTCTTCATAAGCGATGCCTGAAATATTGGAGAATCTCCGTCTTAAATTCTGATTAGTATGGTTTCCATGAATGCAGGGAGTTATATATATCATTATCAGATGTTTACCGCTTCATCTGATGGGATTTTTGCATCAGCTGCAGCACCTGGTCCTGTAGGAAGTGGTGCATACTCCGGTTCCTCACCTGAAAGGTTGGAAAAGATAAGCAATACTGCAACAATAGTCTCTGCTTTCTGTTGCAAATGAGCAGCACTCTGCTTTCTATCTCGCTTACAGGTTTGCTCCAACCGTTTTGCAGCTTCCTGGAAGAAATCAAAATAGTTCCGTCAGTATAACAGGAGAGGAAATAAAAGAAGGGAAGATAAAGAATAACTGTTCATAAAGATGGCCAGGTAATTGCAAAAGATTACCCTTTTGATTATGCTCTCTTTCTTCCATGTCTCAACACCCTTCAGAAAAGCTTTAGTTGACGTGCCTATGAATTAATTTGAAGATATGCAAACTAAGGTCACTCATGAGCAATTACATAAGCACATGAAAGCTGTGTTGGGATGAATTGAGCACCTAGGAAAAGGATTATCAGGAGAACTGTGACCAGCCAGTCGGGGAATATAACATTGAAAATGACACCGATGCTGATCCCGAGCATTAGCATAGGCTGGATGAGCAGGGCTAGGTCATAGTCGATCACCGGCATGTCCAAAGTGGGATGTTTCAGCTTGAGATTGTAGTGCACAGTTGAGACAGCTGCACCCATGATCATACCTGTCCCAAAGAATACAAGATCTCAATAAAACTAACAAAACTAGCACAAAATGTGCTTTTAAATATTTTTTATATTGTTCATCTAAAGATTTTTCTTTGAATTTCACTGAACTACTGATAACAATGTCAACCAACCACACAAAGTAGAAACCGATAATTAGGTGTACACAACAGTGAGTTTCGATAGAACTGGAATGTATTGAGACGAGAAGCGTATTTTCGTCTAAAAATAGAGAAGCAATCAGAAAATTTGTATGTAAGTCAAAAACAACATCCAAGAAATGAAATTACATCATATACATGCATAGAACTGCATATACAATCTAGAGCACATTAAGAACATATCGCAGGAGCCTTTTGTGCACTAATCTTCCGTATTTTAGAAAAAAAATTGCATATTATTTTAAATTATAATAGTCATACAACCTTTTCGCCATTTTGGCTTCCCTTTTTGATGGAAACGAGTAGATGTAGATGTCGACTTTGCTTATTCTAACACCTAATTTGCCAAAGCCTCACTTTCCAGAGGTATATCACAACAGCAACAGGACAAGCAAGATACCATAAAAGATGCAAACCAATGAACACATGAATCAATCATTAAAGCACCGCCATACTAAATAAGCTTGAGAAATCAATTCGTACGGACAGCATGAACCGTTGCTTTCGGAGCATGCACACAAGAGGAAAAATCCGAGGCACGGAGTTAGATCCTCACACTTCGACTTCGACATCGCAGTTGACGACTTCGGATCAAACCCCATGAACAAAGATCCTGCCACCGCCAACACCACCGACGCTCCCGAATGCGGCGCCAAAGAATCCAATCAGTGCGCCCAGCACAATTTGCCATCCAAATTCCATTGGCTATAGTCAACATCCACAGATTCCCCAAATTAACACAACATGACTAAAAACATTATAAAACCTATTAAGAAGGCACAATTCCAATCACAAGAGTACAGTTTGAAGTTTGAACTGCATGGACAAGCCAATTCATCATAACAAAGTAAATTAAGAGAACTGAGTTCCATCATGCTTGACTCAAACTGAATTCCAGGATACCCACAAAACTCAATGAAACAAACAAAAAGCGCAAACGAACAGTAACCCATCTCCTGATTAACGAAACCGTTAAGAGCAAAGTGAACTAGAAAGTAGAAACTGAATGCTCCAGAAGATGCAGTTTGTCTGTATTACCGGCCAAACGTGGTGGTACGAGTTCCCATCGCTCATCCACATTATTTGGCCCCAAGGATGGCAGCTGTGCACCGGCACCGCACCGCTCTGCTAAAACTCCAAGAAAGATTCAAAGCTAGGCTTTTCTTGGTGCGAGAGCCTCAGAAATCACGGAATTGAACGCTTTCTTGCGGTTTCGGATTGGGGAACGTACAAAGGCGGTGACTTTTTGGGTCCCTGATGGTTTCTCTTGGAATCTTGGCGTGCACAGGACGGGAAAACACCGCAGAAACTGCGGTTTTCGATAGTTCAGATAGGGAAAGGAAGCGGAAGAAATATGCAGGAACCGGATTACAATGAGAGAGCAATGGGAGGAACCGGGATATGGCTGTGGAGAAGAGAGAGAGAAGCAGAGGAACGTGTGAAGGGAAGGCGACGAACTCGGTGCCAAATTTAGAGAGGGAGATGTTTTGCATATGGCCGCTGGATAATCGTAATATTATGAAGCAGACTGTTGAAATTTGCACAAATTGTTATCCAGATCCCAGAGTCTTATTTAGGCCCCATTTGGCATGCGGTTCAGGATTCTAGTAGAAGCGAAGCGGTTACGGATTCTTGGTAAACGTTTGATTAGAATCGAATCCGGAGGAACAGGTTGCTAGCCGATTCGACCATGGCGTGTAAAAATCAGAAATGATTCGCTTTGAAACGTTCCGAGTCCTATTTCGTTTGGTTGGATTTATTTCAGATTCTAGAAGAAACAGTCCGGTTCCAAGTTGCCAAACGGGGCCTTAGAATCCTTTGGATCGAATTCTGAATCGTATTTCATTGTTTAATTTTCTCATAGAAAATCTAAGTGTGCAGTACAAAAATTGTGTTTTCACAAGTCATACACGTGAACTAAAAATATGACACTGATACGGTCGTGTCTTGTTAGGGTGTATATTCTAGTTTTTGGGAGAGTAAACAATACAAAAACTAGCAAATATAGCATAAAACTCGACATTATAATTTTTAATTCTTACTTTTGAGTTTGTTGATGTGAACAAGTGTATTGTTTGATTGGATTAAAAAATTAGCACGATATGCAAATTTGTTTGGATTATTAGATAGGAAACTAATTAGTATGGCTTTAAGCACAGTGTTGGTGCTTATTTCTACATCCACAAAGCAATGTTGGGTCCTGTGGTGGCATAGGAACCCACCAGAAAGTGCAAGCCTTTTTTGGCACAATGCATCTCAAAAAGGTTTAAAGAACAAAAAACAAGATACTAACTTCCTTTGAAAAAGAAAAGATAGTAACTTGAGGGACCTTAATGAATTATTTTTAAAGTCAATGGATCTCTTTGAATAAAATACTTCCTGCGGAAACATACTTAAAAAACCCTGCAATTTTGTACATGTAAATGTAGGAGGAAATATCTAACTAGATCATGAACTCTCGACCTTCAACTTCCGTAAAAACAGTGACGAATTTTTTTATAAAAAAATTGCCTACAATGTCAACCGCATAAAAATAGTATCTTAAGCAAGCACATACTTTTATTGGAAAGGCATACATTCAGATGTCAACCACTAACACTGATATGACTACAGGCTACATAATTCATCAAAAAACTCCTCAACTTGCACGTTCATACGATTGAAACATTGCATGTAATTATCATCTACTTTTTTTATATTTTAATACTTGTATAACTTTCAAATAGTAATACAGGAGTACAAAATATTTACAGCCATTTGCATCGTACCATGAAGATACATCGAGTTTTGATTTCTGCGGCCAGAAGTTTTAGCTCCTACTACGTTCTTTCAGCAGCTACACTCGTACCCCTTGTACAAACTAACTTCCTACAAAACCACTATAAACACTCGCTAACACTTGGACATAACCAACTAGTGCAATTCACTTATGGTCCGCTTGTCGATGGTTTCTTTTACTAATTAAGCTCATACATTGCAAAAAGAAGAAGAAAACATTTACACAAATAGATTACACAAATCTATTTGTGTGGAACATAGTCGTGGTTGAACCAATCGTGATGCAGAACCGAAGCCTGAGGTTCATAACACTTATGGTATCGTTATCTATTGCGCTCATCCGTACTATTGTAATAGACAAAATTCCTCTCTTCCTCCACAAAAATACTGTTTAGCAAAAAATATTTTGTGGAAGCATCGTTCACGGCCACCGGCTTGCCCTTACCTGCAGTTTCAAAAACAGAATAATAGATTCAGATTTGAGCCTCTCAAAAAGAAAGAAAAAACTCATATTTGTGGTTTCACAGCCACGCACTGCATGCTATGTACTACGAGCGCCAGAAACAGGATAGCACCAGTGTGGGGCTTCTGGGGTGCACAACGCAAATGGAATGCTGCCAAAATCTTTCGTCAGCCAAGTGACAATGAAGCCAACTGAGACAAGATTGCTGGACTAGTCCATGTGAATTTTCTGTCAATGACCCAGACACCACATTACATGTGAAGCAAAAATCCAAAAAAAGAAATAGTTAGAAGTCTACTATTTCTTTTTTGGATTTCTCTCGTACATTCTCCTCGGTCTCACGCAAATCTCGATCCAATGTCAAGTTCTGGATCTCTATGGAGTAAAATCACATGCTACACGTGAGAGAAAGTTCTAACTAAGCAACTAGGAGCAATTCAGACAACTCTGACAAATGAGATACGTGCATCTATCAGGCTCCAGTAGCTCCTTCCAATCTACTTCTCGAACTTCTGTTCCTTTACACCACTCAGAGTTTCATAGATGCATATAGAGTTCATCGCACGCGAGAGGCTAGCATCCAACCACACAGAATGGAAATAAGAATTAACCATCACATGAATAGTGCAATGCGTACAAACAGTTAAATTTACGAGTTTGTCGTGAAATTTCACTTACCGATGAGGGACCCTCTTGTCAGTTACAGTTTATAGCAATAATTGATTAATTTTGTAAAAAATCTCCATATGCAGAGTGAACCACATAGAATTATTCCAGGGAAGATCCCCATTGCCCCTACAGCAGGACAAAAGAATTGAGTCAGGGCCATGCTGGCAAGCTGCTATGATAAACTGTAGAGCAATCTGAAGTTCGGCAGATCAGATAAACCATGCATGTTCAGTACTGTCTGAATTATTAGAATTTCAAATGTTAGAAATATGAAGAATGCACAGTTTTCTATTGACCTAGAATTCCTGAACCCTCATCTCCAGAACAAGCAAAGCTTAACCATCTTAGATTTCTTGGAAAGAGACATGCACGTCATATAAAAGGGTACACAGTGTGGTTCTGACTTCTCATTATCCCATTAGTAAGACACACTAAGTATCCCATGCAGCAACTAGAACAGTCACGTACAACATATACACACGGTCTTTTGACCTGTTTGAAAGGAACTCAGATCTCCAGGAGCTAAATCCGCATTGAATGATGCAACACGACCAAAATTGCAAGTTGCCGTGCAAGTATGTAACAGCACATGCTCATTAGTTATTACATCTTTTCAAATTGAAGATTGGGATAACAGGCCTTGGAAAGTCATAGGGCCCTCTCCAGCAAAATGGAGCATGTCTGGTAGATCCAATCTCTGGTGCTGGTAGTAGTCCCTGTAGGGTCAACTTATCACTGGCATAAGCATAATTATTACATGCAGTGCAGAGATTATCTTTTCAGGATGCAGAGTCATTCACTAAGCATGGTGTGAGTGCAATATTCCACACCTTTTCTTTAAGGCTTCCCTTTCCTGCCATGGCATTGCATCTTCTTTCCACACTTGACATGAAGTGGATGGCTGCTCTCTCTGTGTTTGTCATCAGTAAAAAATGTACACAAGAACAGACCTAGAAGTAACAGCTTCAGAGATGCGTACCAAAATTTTGCACCTTAAACTTCGTAGCCCTTTCCTATCACATTTACGACTTACTGTATTAACATACAATAAGTTATATTCCTTATGGAAAAATTCTATTGGACAGCACTGCCCATGCTATTGGGATGAGGTTCATACCAGAAAAACAGTGCATGCGGTGAGGGCAAATCTGAACGTAATAGCAGAGCCATCGTTCAATTTGCCCACAGCACATCAGACAAACCTTCATCAGAAGGATGGATGAAACTTGCAACTAATTCCAGGACGGCAAGACCATGCATTTCCATCTCAACCAGCTGTGGCAATCCTATCCACATTGACCATGAACGGGACAGAATAAAAAATTGACTCTAATGTTTTTCCCGACTTCACAAGGAGGTATGCGCAACAGGTGAGAAGAGTCCGTATAGTCCATCGAAATCCAACCCAATCTCTTAGACCAGATTAGGTCGGACCAACAAGAGGATGTGGAGACCCAACAGTACATGAAGGGAATAAAAAAAGTTAGCCCATCGGAGTTCTCGAAAGATTAGCAAGGCATATTAAGATTCCATAATCGTGTATGTGTCCCCAATGACAAGGCTTTGAGGGCATTGATTTTGACAGAAGCGCACTCGTCCCAACTCTCAATACATCTCGGAAGCACAAAGATGTACCAAGATTTGAGAAAAGAGTATTGGTGGAAGGGCATGAAGAAAGAAATAGCCGAGCATGTCTTATGCTATTATGTGTGTCAGAAGGTTAAGATTGATCACCAGAAGACTGCCGGTTTACTACAGCCACTTCCAATTCCAGACTGGAAGTGGGATGAGATCGGAATAGATTTCATCACAGGATTTCCTAAGACACAACAAGAATTTGATGCCATTTAGGTAATAATTGACAGGTTAACCAAGGTAGCCCACTTCATACCAATCAAACAGACTTTTGGCAAGGACAAGCTGGCAAAATTGTATTTGACTCAGATAGTAAGGCTACATGGAATCCCTAAGAAGATTGTGTTAGACCGACGAGCCCAATTCACATCCAAGTTCTGGGAAAGCTTGCATGAGGCTATGGGGACAGATCTGACATTTAGTATAGCCTATCACCCACAGACAGATGAGCAGACAGAAAGAGTTAACCAGATACTAGAGAATAAGCTAAGAGCTTGTGCTATAACTTATGGAGCCTCTTAGGTCACCTGCCTACCATTCGCAGAGTTCTCATACAATAATAGTTATCATGCCAGTTTGAAAATGTCACCTTTTGAGGCCCTTTACGGAAGGAAGTGCAAAACCCCTCTAAACTAGACAGAGGTAGGAGAAAGACAACTCTTAGGGCCACAGCTTGTTCACGATGCAGAAGCCCACATATGGATCATCCGAGAAAACCTAAAGGTTGCTCAAGAATGACAGAAGAATTACGTGAAGAATTACGTGGACAATAGGCAAATAGATATCAGTTACTAAGCTGGAGATTTGGTTTATCTGATAGTGACACCATTTAAGCAGTACGCAGATTCCACATAAAACAAAAATTGGCACCTAGATATGTTGGACCTTATCAGATCAAAAGCAGAGTTGGAGAAGTAGCCTATAAGCTACAATTGAGCCCAAAATTGTCTCGGGTACATAACGTGTTCCACGTGTCACAATTGAGAAAATGTCTCCGACGGCCGACAGAACAAGTACTGTTGGAAGGAATTGATCTACAGAACGATTTGACTTATCATGAGGAGCCTGTCAAAATTATTGAGACAATTGAAAGGGAGCTTAGGAATAAAATATCAGAGTTTACCGAGTACTGTGGAAAAATCACACTTTGGAAGAGACCACCTGGGAAAAGGAGTCGAAACTGCAGCAAAATTTTTCCAACATATTTCCCCAAGTGAAGTAAATCTCAAGGACAAGATTTATTTTAAGTGGGGTAGGTTGAAATACCCCAAAAATCTTCAAAATAATTTATTTGGATTTTATTTGGATTTATTTGGGCCATTTTTGAAAACTTTCCCTTTTGGGAAACCCCTAGAATCCGCTTTCCCTTTTCAGAATGCGCCTTCTCACCCCCCTCGGCCTGCCCCAGCCCGTTCCCCCTTCCTCGTGGGCCGTGTCCCCAGCCCAGCTCATACTGCCCATCCGCCTCGACCAGTGTCCCCTCGCCTCCCGGCTCGTCGCCACCATTGTCGCCCGTCATTGCTTTGCACGTGCCCTCCCACCCCATGCCCCCTTGCCCTCCACCCCTCCAGCGCCCTGACCCCCTCATGCCCTCCCGCGCCGATCGTGTCCCTCACCGCCCCAGCGCCCGCCGTCTCCACCCTCTCCTCCTCCCTCTGGCTATAAACCCCCTCCGTTCTTCCTCGCTCGATCACGGTGAGCTCCTCCCCCTCCTGGCTCTCTCTCCTCTCTCGGTAGTCTCTCATCGCCCCACCCGCCTTCTTCCCCGGCTCTCGCCGCACCCGCCGCCCCTCTTGTCGCCCCGCTTTGTCGGCCCCACCCGTCATGGGCAGACGGGATGAATTGTGGTTCACTGTGGCCTATGTCCTTTTTGATTTTCTGAATTTTCAGATTTTTAATAAATCCGAAAATCATTTAAAAATTCTAGAACATTCCAGAAAAATCCCAAAATTTTTCAAAAATCCAAAAATACCCAAAAAAATACCTATTCTTAACTAGTTCGAGCTGTTGAGTCCAAAAAGTCCTCCATTTCACCAAATAAAGCCCCAAAATTCTCAAAATCCCCAAAACAGCCTTCAGACCTGTTTTTGGCCCTCCTCTCCGATTCATTTTTTGTTTTCTTTCCCTTTTATTATTTTATTCATTTATTTTACTGGGTTTGTTTTTTCGCGCTAGATCCGACGTTGGAGCAGTGCCAGGAGCAGTACCTGGAGCAGGAGCAAAACTTAGAGCAGTACCAGGAGCAAGAGCCGTCCTGGACCGGTTAAGACTTCAGCTTCTACCAATTAGGAGATCCCTCAATCCCGCAAGGCAAGCCACACCCTTGAACATATTGAACGCAGTTTCAATGTAGTAATATGTATCTTCGTATCGCATTATTTCTAGTATCTTAGAAAACTAAAAATGAGATAATTTGGAATAACATGGTTAGCTATAACCCACCCTCCTTGTTAAACCTGTTGCTAAACATTGATCCACTTTTAACCTTAGACTATAATTATTGAACCACCGTAGATTAGCTGTTAGTAGTTTTTCACTCTAGCTCTTTTACTTAAAAACCTCCAAGTAGTGGCTCAATGTGCTTTTCAAAAATTGCTACGGTTAGGGGGGCAGTGTTGGGCTACCCACGTGAGGTGGATGTTAGTCCGACCCTCGACCGATGACAAAGCCAAGGTATGGTCTTGGGGTTGGATAGTGAGTACCAGGTCTTATGGTATGCAATTGGCTGAGTCTTAGGCATTTAAGGACCAATTCCTTGGGCAAAATAAATAACTTTAGTCCTCGCTCATCTACAAGTTGGGTCGGTCAGCCTTGTTGACCTATCCCAACATAGTTCAGTACCTTGTACGTCCTCTTGGAATACATATAGGGGGTAGCTACCATTCTTGTAAGAGGAATGGATCGCAGAGCGACCGGGGTGGAATGGGAATGGAGAAGCCGTTCGCTGGTTCTCACAACAGTAGGTATCCACAGTAGTCAGATCGTGTCTCCTGCTATGGCCAGTGGATCCTCGAAACCTACTGGATAGAGGCTGAAGAGGGGAGTCCAACAAAAAGGCTTTGATCATCTCGGTCTGGCCGCATGCATTTAAGTTGCATGTCAATCGCGTGGCATTGACAGCCGCAGCTATCTTATGGGTAAAGTTGAGTAGCTCTACAGAGTGATCTTATCAGTATTCGAATACGCCGTGCTTCTGGACAATGAAGCTGAGTTAATCTGGGGTGATACCTGTAACCGAGCTCAAGTAGTTTTGAACTTGGAACTTGTCGTAAAGCTGAACTTTGTAAAAATCCTTTGATATTACCTAGTATTTGGTTTGTATTTCAAATGTAAATAAAACTAAAATTTAAATCTTGCATCCACAATATCCTAAACCTGTGCCAACCCTTGCTATTCCCTGCATGTAATATTCAGAATCTCCTGTGTGTGGCTTGTTGAGTACTGTTGTGTACTCATCCTTACTTTCTATCCCCCTTCTAGATTACCAAGAAGCCGGCGATTTCCAAGAGATCGTAGATGGCAATGATGTTTGCTTCTAGGTCTTAATCTGCTGCTTGAGCTTTCCTATGGGAATTTTTATATTGTATCTGGTGCCAGTCGCACCTTTTTTGTAAAACTCTGGCCGTTAAGTCTTAATTCTCTTAAAGTAGTTGGATTTCGTTCTTATGTCCGGCAATGATTATTTGGTTCCCAACAGCTAAAATTTTAGGTAGCTGTTGAGGTATTTAAACGCACCCCTAAAAAGGGTAGTCCATTACACAATGCTGGTGTTGGTGGCTGGTGCACGGCCAGCAGTGGCTCCCTTCTCACGGCGAAGCTACGGCAGAAGCTGGAACCGGCGTAGACGCTAGTCCCGGTGGCTCGCGGCGGATCTGCATGGACAATACGCGCATGGCTCAGGTAGCTGGACACTTTGGTAGGGTCTAGGGCAAGAAAACTCTGGCTCACCTGTGCTTCGCCGGCGCATGGAAGTGGCTCGCTCTCAGCAGTGAAGAAGACCACGGCGAGGGCGAGCAAATGGGCTCGTTGGCCGCTCCACTGGCTTATGGACATCGTGAGGGAGTAGTTGGGGCCATTATGGCTTGCGGCATGGGCAGGAGGTGGAGGAAGCAATGCCGGCTTGCTGCATCCGCGTGGCAGTGGGAAGCTGTCGCGGCAGCGCGTGGGTGCAGCCGATTTGTGCCGTGGCAGCAGTTGGGCAACGACGTGGAAGAGAGAGGAGGGAGAGAGGGAGAGGTAGGGAGACTGGCCGGTGGGCCTAGGTCGGTGTGGGCCCCTCTGGCAGAGGCGTAGCTGATGGTATCATCGAGTGCAACGGTCTCTCCTTGGCAGTTGGGCGAAATTATGGAAGATTTTGGTCCTAGTAGTTGGGTAGGCTTGGTAAGAGGTGTTAAGTTGATTAAAAAATTTTCCAAATTTTTGTGTTGGTAGTCCAAGGTATGTAATTTTCATTTTGTTTAGTTTCGTCTCATTCCCTACTGTGGTTTAAGAACAGTAATTCTCCAAATTTGACTGACTTCTAACTATTTTTGAATTTTTAAGCTATTTAAATGGTATGAAGAAATTCTAGAAAATTGTATTTATTCATAATTTGGGCTCTAGTGTTTTAAAAAATTATTTTATATAGTATGTTATTTGGTGTTTTCTTGAGTATCATTAATGTGCTTGTTTTGACCTTCAAAAGACTCCATTTGTTCACTACATTTTTGTTTTGCTTGAGGATAAAAATGGATTCATAAATTTTGAAAATTTTTGAGGGGTTTTATATGATTTAATGATTATTATGTAAAAATTTTAGAACAAAATATGACATATTTATTTTTTATCAATTCTGACATTACAAATTTCAGATTTTCATGATTTCTGTTTTTGAATTTTAAAAGGTACTAAGTTAATTATTAATTTTTGAAATTTTTATCAGGGGTTAATAATGTTATGAGGAAGACTTTTTAAAATTCCTAGCTAGAGATAAGCTTTGAACATTTTGGTAAAATTCTGGCATGCTTCTGTTTTGAAGTCAAAACATGTCACTTCACTATTTACCTCTTTGTCTAATTCATTACAAATCTTTTTACAGCTGAAAAGATGTGATGGACACTTCTCAGAATTCAATGACATTTTTTTCTGGCTTTTTACTTTCATCGTTTCACCTTTTTACTTTTACTCTTGCACTAATTCATTAATTGATTTTCTTTTAAAGCTAAAAAACAAGAATAATTAATCAGGTTGGAAATGTTTCAGAAAATATGAGAATTCAAAATAAGATTATATTTTCAACTCATTTTTAAAGTTTATTTATTTTGGGTAAAAAGTTTTAATGTAGCAACTTAGTCTTTTTCTTTTAGGTTCAAATACTAGAAAATGAAGTAAAAGATGATATTTAAAATAAAAATCTTGGTTTTAGTTAAAATTTTTATTCAATTCCATTTTAAAACTTTAAATTTTCTTTTTTTCCTATTTTTGAAATTTTTGGGATGTCACAGGGTGTCTGGAGATGGAGATCAGAATGATGTGTTTGGGGAGTGGGCCAAGGGCGACAAGCATAGCTAGAATCTTGATCCTCCTTCTCCCATCTCATTCTTTTCTATTATGATGTGTTTCTGTTGTTGAATCTTGATCCTCTGGTAGTGGGCCAAGGGTGACAACCAGAGCTGGAAGATCCTCCCTGGGGCGATGATGCCTATGCTAGCGGCAGAGTTAACAGAAATTTTTTGGGTAACTGAAAAACCGAACCTAATTTTTTTTGTTAATTCGGTTCGGTTTTCTTGTAACATCCCGAAAATTCTAATAAAGTAAAAATGTATATTTTGAATTTGAATATAATTATTTCTGACCTTCTTAACATCATTGGTTTTTATTTGGATTTTCCTTGGATTTGTGCATTGTGAGAAAAATCATATAAAAGGAATTAATGAATGGATAGTGGTAAAAAGGTAAAAAGTAAAAGTAAAATCTTGAAAAATTTATATTAAAAATCTTCTGCACTTAGGTAAATCATTTCAGCTGATAAATAAATTTTTAAAATAAAGAATGATGGAATGACAAATGAAAAGACATCTCTTTTCACTAGAAAAATTAATATAAAATATTCAAAACTTATCTGGAGCTATGAAAATTACCGAGTCCTTAATACAGTAGTTACCTTTTCGTAAAAGTTTCAGAAATTTATAATGTCATTTAAGGCCTTTTAAAATTCAAAAAACATTTTGAAACTAGTTAACTTTGAGGAATTATTGTATGAAAACCACAGTGGCGAATTGAGCAAAACTAAAGAAAATGGAAACTACATACCCTGATCTTTCTACACAAAAAAATTCTAGAAAATTTCGAAAGGGCTAAGACTACCTTTGAACCAAACCAATTTATGGCCAAAACTAACGGATGGGTGTACAAAGCAAATTTCAACTTCTAGTCACTTGTGGCTGGCCAGAACTAGCACCGTAGCCGCATCACCAAAAAATCGATGAGACTGTCGCCATGCCTTTCTTCTGCTCCGGCCGGACAAGCAAATAGCCAGACACTATATGTCACATCCTGAAACTTTTGAAACTATAAAAATGCAGGTTTAAATTTGAATATAAATACTTCTGGGTTTTCTTGATGTTATTTGTTTTATTTGGATTTTTTTGGACTTTTGAATGTTAAGAAAAATCAAACAAAGGAAAATGGAGTATAAGAAATAGTAAGAGGTACAAAAGTAAAAGTAAAAAATTTGAAAAAATTTACCATGGAACCTTAGGCATGCCGCCATTTTAGTCAACAAATAAAAATGTTATGAACAGGAATGAAAATTAATAAGTGAAAAGATAACTTCTTTGACTAGACTAACAATAGTGTACAGTAAGATTTAATATAAAATCTAAAAACCTGATCTTGACTTAAGAAAATTACCATAATAACAACAATGCAGTATTTATTCTTGGTAAAAATTTCATAAATTTACCATGTCACAAAAGGCTTTTAAAAATTCAAAAACAGAAGCCTTGAAAACCTGAAAAATGGAATGTCAGAATTTTTATAAAATAAATAAGCAAGATATTAACTTGAAATTTTATTATAGCATATATAGAATAAAGAGAATCCTAAAAAAAGTTTCAAAAATCAATATTAACATTTTCACTCTTAAATAAATAGAAATCGAAATGGAAATTAGGGAGACGCTGCTCAAGTGTCGAATTTTTATAATTTATTTGCAAGGTATTTTTTTACCAAATGTTTATTGGAGATCAAAAACTACAAGAAGACTTAATAAAAAATTTCCAGAAAATGTTGGTATAAATTTATGGCTGAATTAGCGCCTATCTTTGATGCAGTTCGATTTGTCCTATTACCTGCTCTCCCTTTCTCTCGCCGCCAAGTGGGCCCGAGGTGTGTACTAGCCCGTTTGCTGACACGCGTGGTGGAGGAGCTCTCTCACTGCCCAGTGGACCCGGTCCCCTTGTCAGTCGCTTGGCCGTCTCCTTCTTTCTTCCTTCTCCTTCGGCCGAGACTCGCCCGTCCTCTCTCGCGACTTCCCCATCGGTCCGTGGTGCCGCAGCGCCGTGCACGTTCGTCCTTAGTCCTCCGCGCCCAGCCTCGACTCTCCCGCGCCACGCCTCGTGCCATACCGCGCTATCTGGCACCCTTAAAGCCCTGCGCCACCTCACCTTGCACCATTTCTCTAAGAACGCACAGAAGCACCGTCACTGGAGAGTGTGTCAAACGCTGGAGAAGTTCCTTTGGCAATAAATACGGGGTGACCGTCGCATAGAGACCCTCCCTCTTCTCTTTCGAGCAAGTCCTCAACCCAATGGCTAGTTCGCTTTCTCTCCTTGCCATTTCCGCAGAGGAACACCAAAAGGAGAAATCAGTGAATCAGTTGAATCGGGTATCGATCGTTGGAATGGATTTGTTCCAGAGCTTTGCAATGATTCACGGACCACTGACCAACCTTCGTTTTCACTTATTCTCAGCCGTGGCACCTTTCCATCGTTGCCTTTCTTCCTCCGCTCCGGCGACTGGTGGTAGCCCCGCTCGGTTCACCTCCGACCAACTTCTCAGGAAAAATAGGGTCCTAGTAGCACGTTGATGCTCAACCAACCCTTGCCTGGTGAATATGCTCAAGAATCCTAAGCTTTCGTCTTGTCGGTCATGACGCCACCGCACCCTCGCGGTGGTGGCCACCTTTCCAGCCATATTTGGCCGAATGGGTACCGTCCCCAAATGCGGCATGATCCACTGATACTGTAGGTGTTACCCATTCCACCGCTCCGGTGTCAGTTCGTCGCCGGCGAGTCGGGAACCGAGGCCCTCTCCTCAGTGTCTCTGGCAAGGTGGTCCTGGTTGTCAATTGCTGAGTGTGAGGGAGCTACTGAGTCGCGGGCCTAACTTGGCAGTCACTCCGAGCCACGGGCCCCACGCGTCAGTGCTTTCTCCCCCTCTCGCATGCTGACGGGCGGGCCAGCCTTGTCAGCCACAGGTCGCACCGTTGACCCACGGGCCCCGATCGTCAGTGTTTTGAACTCAGCAAAGCCAAAAATAGAAAGCGTATTCCCGTTCAAAAACGCACTTTCCGTTTTTCGTAAACTTTCTGATTTTTGGTATTTTTCAAACCCAAGCTAATTCAAACTGCAATAACTATTGAACCACAACTATAAATTGAATGAAACAAATTTCTAAAATCATATAAAATCTATTAGTTTCAGAATATGCAAAAATATTTTGAAAATATTTACTGTGTGATTTTTAATATCAAAAATTCATCTATAGGGTTTAAATACACTAAATAAATTTCTATTTCACACTTAGTTAAAATAAAGGAAGATAAATTTTATTAGAATCCTTATGCTGAGAGAAGTTTAAATATGTAAAAATATTGATGTTTCAAGTTAATTTACTTCCTTGGCTAAATAGATGAATATTATCCTTATCTTTGAGAAGTTTAAATATGTAAAAATATTGATGTTTCAAGTTAATTTACTTCACTGGCTAAATAGATGAATATTCAATGTAAAATGAATATGGTATTAACTAAATGTTTTATGGAATGAATAAATCTTATGATCATGATTAATAAGAATTTTGGGCTATACTTTCCAAAAAAGATAGCTGAAGTTTGCTTTGTAATAAATTGCCAAATGAATGTGGTTAAGGAAAGAATACAAGTATAGGTTGTTAATATGTCCTATATAAAATTTTTGCAAGCAAAGTCAAATCAAAATAAGATAAATTTTGTTTGGATCCTTACACTGAAAGGAGTCTAAAAATATGAGAACATTTGCGTTCAAAATTAGCTTAATTCATTTCCCGGTAAAGAATGCATTCAATGTATAAAATATGCAACTGAGTATAGTTTTCACTAAATAATGTAAAAGTGAATAAACCTTATATTTATGAGCTAAAGTATTAGTGTAGGCTTTACAGTTTCAAAGACCATCCCAGATCATACTTTAGAGCTATAATTCAAGTAATCATTCATAGGATTGGCTATGATGTACGTATATTCACTCAAATGCATATATGCATATATATGCATGTGATGAATAAAAGATTAGCTTTTAAGTAACTAGGAATCTAATTAAATATTGCTTTGAATCTTAATCCTGATTAAAGGAAGGAAATTTCTTTATGTTCAAGTGATAATCGTATTATTATAATCTTAAATAATTTTTGCATCTTGAATTTGTAAAAAGAAATAAATTAATTCACAAAATCAACCCCTGTTTCCTATGAAGAGTTTTTGTTTATCTTTACTATCTATTTTCTTTTTGCTCTTTTTGAGTTGCTAATTGCTGTATATTTCCTGTTACGCGACGTGTTGACACCGATGTTTCTGATGAGGAAGAAGATCTTGTCGCTGATCCAGACTTTGATCCTGATGACGAGAAGCAAGATAAGCACCTCCTTGATCATGTTGAACCTGATAATTTACCTACAATATGTTGCTTTTGTCAATGTATTACACACGCGTGTAATTCCCCATAAAACAGCTATTTTGGGTAGCATTAGTAGCTACATCTGTAATTGTGGATTACCTCAATATGTATGAACAAGTTAACCTTATAAACCCTAGTATGGATTAGACATAAATGATGTCGTTTTGGGGTATAATCGCTAGCATAATATAATTGCTTAGCCATGCTTAAAAATGGATTTCAACATTTTCCACTGTTTAAACTGAATGGCTATCATTTGGAAAGGTTGCTAGTATTTCGTTAAAAACTCAAAATAAAATTACGGTTTTGACGCGGGTGATTATTGGCGATAACCGGTTGTGCAAAGGGAAATGCACGTAGTGTAGGGTGAAGTGTTGCCCGTGTCAAATTAAGGACCAAGCAATGGGACGCTATTGATCCAAGAATTCCATGCAACCACGAGGGCTGGGATGGGGCGGCCTTAACCTATTAAGTTACCTAGATGTGGGTTTGCACTTTGGAAGGCGGGAGCGATCACAGGCATTCTGGTCAGCTCTGTTTATAGGGGTTTCTACATTCTAATGCAACGGTGTACGCCTTGCCACGAACAAAAATGTGGTGTTGGGTATGAGGTGAATGGATCTACGTCTTGGGTGAGTGTTTCTGTTTCTCTGGTGAGGGCTTAACGTCCCGAGCTAGTTCAAAGCCATATCTAGGTAATGTAACGGTTACATATGACCTCTTTGCCGACACACCAAAGAAAGTATGTTAATTGGCCTCGCGAAAATGGTTGATCACTCCTTGTGGGTAAAGTTGTACACCTCTGTAAAGTGAAAATCTAATCAATTAGCCGCGCCCGTGGTCATGGGCACTTGATGAAGTCATTCCAATGTTAGATTTTAATATTTTTACAAATGGGTTTTGTTTTAGAACTGTTTAGCAACCATAGTTTTGTGTCAAAGGATCAACATTTATGGGCTTCGCAGTCGAGTAGATTGTATTGGGAAATTGGATACATGCTTATGATTACAAAAATTCTTAGCAATTATGTAAATTCTAGTTTGCAATCTATTTAGTCATAAGTTTACATTTCTTTATGCAACTGCAAAATAACCTAGAGCATGTTCTTTGTTTAATCCTACATAATTAATTATATGTATTTGTGAATTACTATAAGTCTTGTTGAGTACCAATATACTCAACCTTACTGTCGGGGATTGGATACACTGTACCGACACGACCATTGAAGCCCAGCGCCAACCGACCATGCTCTTGCCCGGATGGCGCACGTAAGACCGACCTTCGTGTAGCCCGGCTCACGGGACTACCTCGCCCCCGAGCAAGCCAAGCTCGGGGGCTCGCGACAAGACGACGTGGCATTAAATGCCGCGCGGCTCGAGGGATCGCCCGCCCAGGATCTGCGCTGCCACGGTCCGCGCCGCCTTGGTCTGCGCTCGCTATTCCCACGTCGCGTGGTACCCGGCGGGTGGTGCGGCTACTGCACTGCCCACGTCCTCTACAGTAGTGCGCCCCCTGTAATAAACACTTTGCCTCCTGTAAATCCTCTATAAATACCCCCTCACAGATGGTTGAGGAGGGACCTGTTGTACGACACACACCCTTACACTCTGAGCCTACCACGGGAGCCCTTAGGATCGTTCAGGGCCCTCCCGAGCAAGTGCATTGTAACAACCTTTCGCATATTAGTAGAACTACTGGACGTAGGGTTATTATCTCCCCCGTGAGAGGCCCGAACCAGGTGAAAAACGATCTCCCGTGCTTTCTGACAGCCTCATACAACCTGATACATAGCTCGGTACACCCTCAGACGCATAACCCTTGCGGAAAAGGGGCCCCAGGTTGATCCCTCATTCAACAAGTAAGCTCGGCGGGGGACCCCTGTCCCGAATCATCGACAGCTAGCGCCGTCCGTAGGGATCGACTGAAGTTCTTCCGCAAGAAATCCCTGAGGATGCCGAACTCACAGGACAATCAAGACCTCTGCGTCTTCGACGACGACGTAGAGGACGACGACGAATACTACGCCAGCGATGGCGTGGGTGGTGCGGCCGATCCGGAAGGCCACACCGAAACCGGGAGTATTTCCCCGGCGGCAACAGCGCGAGAGCGTTTCCTCCGCTTGCAGCCAGATACCCTCGTCCGCGAGGAAGGATTCGGCGACCTCAGTAGCGGTCGAGACGTTCCCGACCGTCTGGAGTTCAGCCAAGGGACCACGACGTATAGCACCTCCTCGGAGTCGCACACGCAGTCCTGGTGCTCCCGCAACGTCAACGTGGCGGGAAGAGATGAGATCCAGGAGGAGCAGTCTCCAAGGATCTCTCCCCATCGCCAGCATAATGCTAACGGCAGCCACCCGGTTGCCCGGCGGGTCGGCGTCCGCCACCGTCCAATCCGAAGAGGGCGGCGCCGGGCGGCGACTGAACCGCAAGGAGCCCAATGAGTATCACTCCCGAGCATGTGCGCCACCGCCTTCGAGGTCGCCTCTGCCGCTCGCAGAGCGCCGCGTATCCGCTCCATGGCGCATTTGCCGGCGCGGCCTCGAGAACTTTTTCAACCTGCGGACTGGCGGCGCTATGGGAGCCCTAGTGGCGAAAACACCGAAAAGCTTCGCCATCGACATAGGCCTCCAGGCCTTCGGCGTTCAGGCCCCGAGTATTTCCGGATCAGAACGCCATTCCCCGGCCGGTGTCTCCCAAAGTCCTGCTCGGGAGGACCGCGGGAAGCATCATCGATATCGCGAGGACGTTCGGAGCAATCCCCGGCCGGCCTCGCGGACCCGCGGCCATGCCTCGTTTGCCCACGAGCGCTCCGTATGCTCCACCTCGAACCGGCCATCATCGCGCCGGCATGAGGGCGTGTTCTCTCGCCTCACCTTGTGTGCGAAGGACCGCCTGGGCCCCGGTCGCCACGATCGCCATACCCGGAGGGGCCGCCATGACGGCCCGGCGTTCGGATGCTGAGCTTTTTCGGCGTCCCTCCGAGAAGTCAGATGGCCGAGCAAGTTCAAGCCCGGCCACATCGAGCGATTCAACGGGACCCAGAACCCGGACGAGTTTATCTCGATTTACTCCACCGCCATCCAGGCAGCCGGCGGGGATGAGGGAGTCATGGCCAACTACCTCCCTACGGTCCTCGACGGCTCCGCCCGGACATGGCTTTTCAACCAGAAAGAAGGATCAATCCACTCATGGAGGCAGCTCACTGAGGCCCTCCGGGCAAACTTTCAGAGTTGCTATACCCGCCCGGGCAACGAGCGCGACCTCGAGCGGTTGATCCAAACAGACAAAGAAACGCTACGTGACTTTGTCCAAAGGTTCATTAAGGTGAGAAACTCCATTCCGAGCATCTCGGACGAAGTGGTAGTCCGGGCCTTCAAGTTCGGGGTCCGTGACGTCCGCTTCACGCAAGATTTGGAGATCCACCCGACACAGCCGCCAACGAAGCCAATTTCAGTATGGCCGATCACACGCTAACGCCGACGAGGCCGTACAATGGAAGAAGGCGCTCGACGAGGGCAAGTTGCCGCCCCAGCCAGGCCTGGAGGGCTCTTCGAGCAAAAGACCCTCGGGCCCCGGGGAAAAGAAGGTGAAGAAGAAGAAGAAGTCGCGAGCGCCGGACATAGTGGCGCTGCCGTCGGCCGGCGATCCGCCGCCCGCCAACCGGCAGCGGGGTGGTCGAGGTTGGTGCAGCCACGCGCCGCGACAGGTGACGCCGATCAAGATCGTGGCGCCCAAGGTCGTGGCGACAGAAGGCGGCGACAGATCGCGCGGCGGCGCCCGGTGGCGACCGCCGCCCACTCCACCAAGTGGCGGCCACGATCTCCATAGAATCAGAGAACCCGGGTATACCGCCTAGAGAAGTTCTACAGGGGCGAGGGACCCATGCCGACTCTCCCGGGCAAGGGAGAAGGCGTCAGGGGCAAGGGTCCCGCAGAAGATGACGACGATATGGATTATCAGGAGCCCCAAAACCACATAGCCGTCATATTCGAGGGCTCCTCGGTCTACAAATCTCGCAGGGATTTCAAGGAGGCCGCGCGGGAGGTTGGCCAGATCGTTCAAGGCAAGTCGCCGTCGGCAAAGCTTCGAGTGGTCCGAGCTGCCCGTCACATTCTCCAAGGACGATTGTCCCCTTGGAATGACTAAACCCCAGAAGCTCCCATTGGTCGTGAGCCCGACCATCAACAACGCGAAAGTCGGACGGGTTCTCATCGACGGCGGGAGCTCCCTGGACCTCATATCCGCTACGGTCTTGGACGAGATGCGGGTCTCTCGTTCCAAGATCAAGAGCATAGCCGTCCCGTTCTTCGGGATCGTCCCCGGCACCTCGATCAAGCCTCTGGGCCAGATCGTCTTGCCTGTGACATTCGGGGACGTCGTGAACTTCCGGACCGAGCTAATCAATTTCGAAGTCGTAGACTTCAAGTCGGCCTACAATGCCATCCTTGGCAGGCCGGCCCTCTCCAAGTTCATGGCCGCCACGCACCACGCCTACCAGTGCATGAAGGTCCCTGGACCGAAGGGCGTCATCACCATAAAAGGCGACCATAGGGCGGCCCTGAGCTGTGATGAGAAGTCCCTCGACATGGTCGAACATCGCCTTGCCCAGCGTGGCCCGACCTAGCGCCAAGACCTTCGGCCTAAAGTTACCCTCCAACCCGGAGGAGAAACCAAGGCGGTCCCTCTCAACGAGGCCGACCCGACCAAGGTCCTCCATTTGGGGTCTTCCTTAGACCCCAAATAGGAACTCGAGCTCGTCACTTTCCTCCGGAGGAACTCGGATGTGTTCGCCTGGGAACCGTCCAACATGCCCGGGGTCCCAAGGGAGGTGATTGAGCACAGGCTAGCTGTCCAGCCTGGCAAAAGACCTGTGCGTCAGAAGCTCAGGCGATTTTCCCCGGAGAAACAGGCAATCATTCGGGAGGAACTCAACAAGCTCCTCAAGGCCGGCTTTGTCAGAGAAGTCGGGCATACGGAGTGGCTAGCAAACCCAGTCATCGTCAAGAAGAAGGGGGGCAAATGGCGCATGTGTGTCGACCACACTGGTTTGAACGCCGCGTGCCCGAAGGACAACTTCCCTCTGCCGCGCATCGACCAACTGGTTGACGCGACGGCGGAATCCCAGGTAATGAGCTTTTTGGATGCCTATTCGGGCTATCACCAGATTAGCTTGTTCCCCGAGGACGAGGAGAAGACTTCCTTCATCACGCCCTTCGGCAAGTTCTGCTACACGACCATGTCTTTTGGTGTGTGGAACGCAGGGGCGACCTTCCAACGCCTGATGCAAAAAACTTTCCAGGAGCAGATAGGCCGGAACCTGGAAGTATATGTAGATGATATTGTAGTTAAGAGTAAAATCCCCTCGGGCCATGTATCCGACCTTGAGGAGACCTTTTGTAATCTCCGTAGACATCGAATAAAGCTTAACCCTGAAAAATGTATTTTTGGTGTGAAAGCAGGTAAAGTACTCGGGTATATCATCGGGCCGCAGGGCATCGGTGCCAACCCAGAGAAGATTGAAGCCATCGAAAGGATGCGACCCCCGAGCTCGATAAAGGAGGTTCAAACCCTGACCGGACGTATGGTTGCCTTGAGCCGCTTCATTTCCCGGTCAAGTGAGCATGGTTTGCCCTTCTTTAAGGCGCTCCGCAAGCATGATGGTTTTGTCTGGACAGATGAAGCTAATCGCTTCCTTCGAGGAGCTAAAGCAAGACTGCCCGGCCCGATCTTGGCCACGCCAAAGTCAGGGGAGCCACTCTTGCTATACCTCGCGGCGACACCCCATGCCGTAAGCGGTGTTGGTGGTAGAGCGAGAAGGACGCGCGGCGTCAAAGATACTACGTCGGCAAGTATTGCACGGACCAAAGGCGTTACCACGAGGTCCGAAACTCTTGTACTTTCGCTTTCGTAGCCTCGAGGAAGCTGCGCCACTATTTCCAAGCTCACAAGGTCGTTGTCCCGACCAGCTTTCCACTTAGGGAGATCCTAAGAAATTTGGACGCCAGCGGCCAGATAGCAAAGTGGGCCATGGAGCTCGCAGAGTTCGATATCCACTTCTCTACCCGCACTGTGGTCAAGTCTCAGATTCTAGCGGACTTCGTGGTGGAATGGACGAACCCAGACCAGCCCACCACCAAGGGCCACGAATCTGAGCACGGTCGCTGGACCATGTACTTCGATGGGTCCCGAGCTTTCGAACGCTCGGGGGCTGGCGTCGTACTGGTGTCCCCTCAAGGGGACCAGCTCCAATACGTCATCCAATTACACTTCCCCGCAACCAACAATGCGACGGAGTATGAAGGCCTCTTGGCCGGGCTCCGAGCGTCCAAGGCGCTCGGAGTCCAGCGGCTAACTGTGAAAGGCGATTCACAGCTGGTCATCAACCAAGTCAACAAGGAGTATCAGTGTTCCGATCACTCAATGGCGCTTTACTTGGTTGAAGTGAGAAGATGAAGCGGTACTTCAGAAATTTCGAAGTACTCTACATCCCCAGGAAGGATAATTCCCTGGCCGATCAACTTTCTAAGGTCGGTTCCTCGCAGATGCCCGCCCCTCCGGGGGCGCTAGTTGAGCACCTGCACAAGCCCTCCATTCCCTCTGTAGAGGAGGCACCACCCCAGATGCCCGCCCAGCCCGGGGCACTAGCCGAGCATCTACGAAAGCCCTCCATTCCCTTTGTAGAGGAGGCACTAGAGACATTCGGTAGCGTCTCCTTCCTCGAGCAAGGTGCGGATTGGATGGCGCCATTCATCCAGTATCTTGCCCACGGGACATTGCCCGAGGAAGAAGCCGAGCGTTCCCGGCTGCAAAGGCGGTCATCTGTCTACAAGCTAGTAGACGGCGCCCTATACCGCAAAGGGGCGCTTGGAGTCCTCTCCAAGTGCATATCTCGAGAAGAGGGCGAATTCCTTCTCAGAGATATCCATGAAGGAATGTGCGGAGCTCACTCGTCCTTCCGGACGCTCGTGAACAAGGCATTCCGGTTGGGATACTATTATTATGGCGCTAAACGGCGCTTCGAGCGTCGTGGCAACTTGTTGGGCGTGCTAGTTCCACGCCCGTAAGTCCCACCAGTCAGCGTACATGCTGCAAACCATCCCACTCTCATGGCCATTCTCGACCTGGGGGGCTGACATCCTCGGGCCTTTCCCCCACGGTCAGAAGGGTTGCAAATTCTTGCTCGTCGCAATCGACACTTTCTCTAAGTGGATCGAGGCCGAGCCAGTTTCAACCATTTCGGCTCAAGCAGCCACAAGGTTTTTCCGCAGCAACGTGGTGACGCGCTTTGGGGTACCTAATCGCCTCATCACAGACAACGGCACTCAGTTCACCAGTGAACTATTTCAAGCCTACTGCGAAGACATCGGGACAAAAATCTTCTTCGCCTCTGTAGCCCATCCGCAGAGCAATGGAGCAGCCGAAAGAGCGAACGGCCAGATACTCCAAGGGATCAAGAAAAGAGTCTTCAAAGACCTTTCCCGGCAAGGCGGGTCATGGGTGGATGAGCTCCCTTCCGTCCTTTGGTCCGTGCGCACCACTGCAAGCCGAGCTACGGGTGAAACACCCTTCCAGCTCGTCTATGGTGTCGAGGCCGTCCTCCCCGCCGAAATCGTGCTCGGGTCCCCAAGAGTGCACTGGCGACAACATTCACCAAGGTCGTGGCGTCGCCGCCGACCTTGACCATCAAGAAAGCCGCCTAAAGGCACACTCGATCGGTAGTCTACCAGCAAACCCTTCGCAAGCACGCGGCCAAGACCGTTCGGCCTCGAACCCTGCACGTTGGCGACCTTGTCCTACGTCGACTTCAAGACACGACGAAGGCCAACAAACTTTCTCCCAAATGGGAGGAACCATTCACGGTCGTTTCGGTGTCAAGCCCGGGGGCTGTCCGCCTTGCAACGGAGGACGGCCGCGAACTCACCAATTAATGGAACATCGACCAGTTGCGCAAGTTTTATACCTAAGCTCGTGTTCCATTTTTACGATATATTGTAAATTCGCGACCTTTTGGATCAATGCAACTTTCGTTCGTCTGAACCCTTCTCACTCTGCAAAATTCGGCCTGCGCGCGCACGATGGCACAAGGTACCGCACCAACGCCCGGCCGCTAATAGATCACCACCAAAGGCGCCAGTCTTGATAAGCCGACCTTGGTCTGCAGTAGCTATCCGCTGCGCGATGCAAGTCGCAAACAGACACCCTTTCGGTCGGTTCGCAATTTAGCTCGGCTAAGCGCGTGTGGTCGCCACGCACCATGACCATCGACCGTGCGCTCTCCCCTTACGCGACCAGGCTCGCGGGCTAGGGCCATGCGTTCTAAGTGTTAAGAAGTTTTAGGACACGCTCGTTTTTCTCCACCGACCTAACCTACGTATGTCGTCCGGATAGGCCGGTGTTTTGGTCGGAGGAGCAGCGCGCGCTTTCTCTCATATCTCCTGCGAAACAAACTCATGCTCGCAACCTAGGTGCACGAGTTTCATTCGCAGCGGGGGCTGGGATAGGAGTGAGTTATCGCGCTAAAATATTTTTGTCGCTAAGTCACGGCTTGCTGCAAAGCATGGCTCGTTGTTGAGCACTGTTTACGTACGCAAGTTATTTCATTTCGGCTAACCCCGGGCCTGTGTCACCATGTGTCGATCTAATCTACGCTATGTCTATCTCGCAGCTATCTTTTGCAGGAAAAGCAAGAGAAAGACCAAAAAGAAGACGTCATCATAGACGCAACGCTCAAGTAAAAAAGAAATTAAACCCCAAGTCATCATTTGCCAAAAAGTTCTCCAAAAACAGAGGTAAAAAAGTATGCAATCCTATACACCGGGCGGCGCCCCTCTAAGCTCTGCGGAGAGTTTTTGCCTGTAGTCGGCAACCTTGGCCTCAAGATCGATCACCTTCCGCCGGGCGTCGCGACCTTCGCGGGCTTCTTCGCGGAGCTGCTCGACTTCTTCTTTATCTTGGTCGGCAAGGGCGGCGGTCGTTCGCGCTACCCGCTCCAGTTCGGCCACCTTGGCTTCGAGGGTTCGAGCGCGCTGTTTTTCCTGTTCAAAACCTTGCTCGAGCCCAAGAACCTTATCCCGGCTAAGGGCCAGATCTTCCTCTGCTTGGCCAGCTCTCTGCTTCCACTGCTCTAGCTCCTCCTTGGCCTGACGCGACACTTCAAGCTCGGCCACCTTGGTCTCAAGGGTCCGGGCATGCTCCTTCTCCTGCTGAAGCTCTTGCTCGAGCCCATGGGCCTTGTTCCGAATAAGAGAAAGGTCCTTCTCCGCCAAGCTGGCTCTCTGCTTCCACTGCTCCAGTTCTTGCTCGAGTGCGAGCACTTTCTTCTCGGCAGTGGCAGCACCCTCCTTGGCCTAGCGGGAGGCCGACCTTTCCTACTCAAGCTCTCGTTCGAGCCCGAGGATCTGCCCCTTGGACTCGGCGACTTTCTGCTCCGCCTCGCGGCATCTTTTCACGACTATAGTATCCGCGAGCTTGAGGTCGTTCACCTTCTCCTCCAGTCTCCCGACCCGGGCTTCGCTTTCTTCGTATAATTGGGCCACGGAGGCGGGGACGATCAACACCTCTTCGAAATTGGCCAAGGTCTTTTTAAGAAGCTGCGGGCAGAAAAAACTCTAAGCAAGATCCCACAAAAACCAAAGAAGAAGAATTATTGCGGTAACAGAGCATCCTCACCTCAGCAACGTCGGTGCGCAAATTTTCCCGGAACTGCTCAAAGATCACCCCTGCCTGAATGTCATCAGGCTTCGACAGAGAGGTGCGTGCCAGCCCGAAATCCTTGAAGAAGGGCGGATTGGTCGAGGATGACGAGTCCTCCCCCAGGGCATGGGTTTCGCCCCAGGGCACCAAGGCCCACTCTTGAGCGATGCTCTTGCTCAAGGTCCGCTCGCTATCCACCCGAGCATGTTGTTCGCCCGGGGCCCCGATATCCACCCGAGCATGTGGTTCGCTCGGGGGAGGTGCCGTCTCATCTCGGGCAGGCATTTCGCCCGGGAGCCCCGTACCTTCTGGAGCAGCCTCCTTGCTCGGAGTTGTGGGGTCAGCCTTCTCCCCTCTTTCCGTGCTCGCCGTCGCTCCCGCACCTTCGGCCATCACGGTGTTAGCAACGGCGGAGAGCACGCCCGCTAAAGCATAATCAATAAGCTCGTAAGCCATTTTGCGGCAGTTCGGGAAGGCCCTACGAGCTATTATCACCCACGTCGGGAGAGTGGGGTTAGCCCGGGCACGCGAAGCAAAGAGCAAAGAAAAACAAAGCAAGGGCAAAGATCGATGCTCACCTTTGCCCGGGCTTTCTTCATCGCCCGCAGGTGGGCTCGCCGCCGCTAAGACCACTAGCTCGGCCTTCTTCTCGGCGGCCTGGGTGATCTTCGCCAGCTTAGGGTCAACTGCCTCCATGTCGACCCCCTCCAGCGTCCTTCCCGGACGCCCGGGTTCCGTTGCGAGAGGTTTCGCCCGGCTAATGATCCCGAACTCCCGAGCTTTAGCGGCTCGGGCGAGTTGGTCCTTCGCCTCGGCATGTTCCCTCTCCAGCACCTCCCACTCGATCTGCACCATTCCTTCGATCAATCTTCCCTCCGCCGCGATTTGTTCGATTTGAACTTCCAGGCTATAATTCTTCAGCCAAAGCCTCAGGCGGCTTACCTCCTCCACACGATCGGCGTACTCCATATGCCGCTTCGGAGGATTCCCCGGTGCGGCCGCGTGCCTCTTCAACGTCCGGGTGCTCACCGGTGGCGCAGTCAGCCTCTTGCTCCTCCCCTTTTTGGCCTTAGCCGCGGGGACGAGCACTTCGCTGCTGCCCCCCTTGGATTTGAGCTCGGCCACGCCCAGCTCCAGGGCAAGCTTCTCCTGCCAAAGGGAAGCGGAATGCCGTCAGGAAAGCGCGGATGTTGTTCCCGTGCGCAAATGCTCAGTAAGACTCGGATGTTTTCCCCGAGCATGAATGACCAGAGATACTTACCACACTGCCCCGCTCGAGCACGTTCAGCGGGACTTGGCGTTTCTTCTCGAGCTCCTTGCCCTTGGGGGTCCCGAACATTTCGCCGACCCTCTTCTCCACCCAGTCGAAGCCCGGGGCTGTCATCATGACGCGCAAAATGTCATCACTAGTTCGAGCAGCACACATAAGGCAAAATTATCACAAGTCATGAGGGCGTACCCGATTCGGCTTCACGGGTGAGGTCGTCCCACCCGCTGATTTTGAAGAAGGGGTGCTCTCTCCTCCGCAGCGGGGATATCCTATTCCGGAGGAAGTCGTGGACGATGTCGCACCCGGTGAGCCCCATGTTCGTGAGCTCGTGGATCGTCATCAGGATCCGCTCCTCATCGGGGTCGGCTGTCGGGCGCGGTGTCTCGGTGTTGGGCGCCGCCACTCTGGTGTAGCAATGGCCAGTCCCAGACTTCCGTAGGTAGAACCAATGGTCGGCCCAGCCCGAGACGGAGTCCTTGAGGGTGAAGACAGGGAACTCGTACGGGCGGACGGGCCACAAGCGGAAATATAGAGCACCGGTGGGGGAAGCACCGCCGGAGCGGAAAAGATTGTAGAAATGAAAGAAAAGACTTGGCGTGGGAAGGGTGCCCACGAAGCCTTCGCAGAGATGGGCAAAGACGTTCAAGACAAGGATGGAGTTGGGGTTCAGATGGGTGAGCTCACACTGGCATTGCGTGAGCACGTCCTCCAAGAACTCGCTCTCCGGCAGCCGGAGCCCGTTGACGGTGTAGAGGTTGCACGAGACCATTTCGTCGTCGTGTGGCACCGGGGCTCCCTCGCCCTTCGGGATCCTCCAAGTATGGGCGTCCAGGTACCCCAGATCCTCCAAAGCCCGGAGCCTCTCCACCGTGATCTTGCTCGCCCCGAACCGCGCCATGGAAAGATTCAGAAAGATGAACCACCGCACTAGAGAGGGGAAGTTGGGAAGTCGCCGAAGTCTTTTTGCAAAGTGCCTATCGCAAGTGGTGAGAATGGAGGAAGGAAGGCAAATGAAGTGTTCTCGCCGGTTATTTTTAGGCGGAGGAGCCGAACGGGTTGGTAACGGCAGTCGATTGTCGACGCGTGGCGTCACGTTTCCCAGCAAAGCTGACGACCAGCGGTTCCCAAAAAACTGTCGAACTACACCTGGCAGCTGCGGGAAGGAACCGCTGCAATTTTTCCCGCGCTCCCCTCGCGAGCGCTATTTGGCTCGCCCTTCGACCAAGTACGCTCGGTCTCGTGGAGGCGCCTTTCCCGAGCACTGTTGCTCGGATGCGCAGCGAGCCTTTTTCATTCGAGATCCTTTTTCCCGGAGCGGCGGCTTCGGATGTCATGGCGATTTTTTCGCCGTGAGATCTCTGCCCCCGGGCGTGATTGCTCGGGCACCATAACAGTTTTTCTCTACAAAATTCTTCGCTCCCGAGCTAGGGCAGCTCGGGCCCCGCGGTAACTCTTCGTCGCACGACTCCAATCCCTCTTTAGAAGTCTAGAGGCTTAAGGCGGAGGCCCCAGCAAGGCCTTTCCCCCTTTAGCCTCGGGGGCTAGCTGTCGGGGATTGGATACACTGTACCGACACGACCATTGAAGCCCGGCGCCAACCGACCATGCTCTTGCCCGGATAGCGCACGCAAGATCGACCTTCGTGTAGCCCGGCTCACGGGACTACCCCGCCCCCGAGCAAGCCAAGCTCGGGGGCTCGCGATAAGACGACGTGGCATTAAATGCCCATGGCTCGAGGATCGCCGCCAGATCTCTGTTGCCACGGCCCGCGCCGCCTTAGTCTGCGCTCATTGTTCCCCGTCGCGTGGTACCCGGGCGGTGGTGCGGCTCTTGCCGCCCACGCCCTCTGATGAGTCGCCCCTGTAATAAACACTTTGTCTCCTGTAAATCCTCTATAAATACCCCCTCACACGATGGTTGAGGAGGGACTTGCTGTACGACACACACCCTTACACTCTGAGCCTGCCACAGGAGCCCTTAGGATCGTTCAGGGCCCTCCCGAGCAAGTGCATTGTAACAGCCTTTCGCATATTAGTACAACTACTGGACGTAGGGTTATTATCTCCCCCGTGAGAGGCCCGAACCAGGTGAAAAACGATCTCCCGTGCTTTCCGACAGCCTCATACACCCCGATACATAGCTCGGTACACCCTCAGACGCATAACCCTTGCGGAAAAGGGGTCCCAGGTTGATCCCTCATTCAACAAGTAAGCTCGGCGGGGGACCCCTGTCCCGAATCGTCGACACTTACTATCTAGATTATCTCAGAAGTCGAAGCTTGCGACATGCCAGATGATTCATTCTTCCAAGCAGGTCGCGGGGACTTTAGCAACGATTTCTTCTAGGGTTAGCCTAGTTAGTTGCCTGAGGGTTGGATGGGCATACCGCGAGGCTTTTGGATTTTCGTATTACTCTTTTTCGTTGTTTTATATTGATGTAATGAACTCTGTATAATTAATTTCCGTTTCAGGCTATGTATATCATGTGTGTGGTTGTGATATTAATGTTGTAAACATGTGAGTGCTACCCACTGATCATGGAACTAGTACAATAATCACATGGAGATTCCTGTTCCTCGGGACGGGGTCTCACACTGTTCGTCTAATCAAGCAGGAATCAAGGTACATGACCCATGTCTAGTCTGCCTACTCCCCATACCAATGCAGCAACTCCTCACCCTTGTTGAAACGCCCAGTGTCGGAGACAATCGGCTGCAGAGCAAAACAAAACAAAGATGCTTACTTGGTCTATACCATCAATTGCCTGAAAAACGTTTCTGTCAGACAACCTAAAGTATTGCTCAACTGCAACGTTTCTGTGACACCAAGTCTGAAACCAAAGTTCAGATCTTCAATACGGCAACAGAGCGAAAACAATCTGCAGCAGAATTATTTTGGCGACATGAAAGCTCACGTCTTTTCTGATTTTATTCACTACTTATACCCAGCAATACACAGTGATATTCTTCATCCACTGATTCAAAACCTAAACCGAAACTGACTCCTTTTGCTAATTACCGATACAACTTCCTGTTAACCTGTCCGACAACAACCATAAAACTGACTCAAACCGAGTATGACATTGACTGCATAGAACTGAAAACAGACTAAGCAAAACCACACAACTCTTACTCCGAAAATTACAAAATTAATCTCAACACTACCCTGTCTCATCCCCTGGAGTTCAGGCGAGCACACATCACTTCGACATGCCTCAGCCATGCCCTTGCGCCATTTGACTGCCAGCCGAGCTTGCGTAACCCGAACCCACTCTGATTTGATCCGAGCGGCGCCGTCCTCATAAATGTTGCATGCCAGCGTCATACCTGCAACCACGCCGCGCCTACACTCCATGCCCTGGCCTTGTCCGTTCCTCCCTGATTTACGCTGCAACCTCGAGCTCCACCCGGCATGGCCGTCGCTCGTCCCGTCGCTCCACCGTTTTGCCCATGCCTGGCCCCACTGCTCCGCCCGTGTGCCCATACCGCTCCTTGCTTGCTTCGCTGCGATGCTATATAAGGCCACCCAAACCGCTCCTTTGCCTCTTGCTCGCCGTGTCTTGCCTGCAGCCGAGAGTTCGGGCTAACTTCATCTCGCTGTGAACCTCACCCCCAGTCCCTGACTTGGCTCCCCCATCTTGTCTACTAGCCAAGCCGAGCCCCATTGCTCCATCACTGCGGGCTTCCATCTTCTTCTCCAGCCGTGCTCACTGCTGCGCCGAACTCCAGTGCCTAGCCGCATCCATTGCCGGCCGAGCTACTTCAGGTTCTAGAGGGTGAGTGCAGATAAAGCTCAAATATTTTGGCATGCTCCCTTGCCACAAAGGAGTCGGTAGCTCAGTGGTTAGGAGCTCTTCGCTCAGGCTTGAAGTCTATGACTGTTTCTTTTCCATTTCACTTTGTTACCTTCTGTTAGTAACTTCAACTAATTTAACCAGCCACCCACTCACAAAGAGTTCCGTAGTTCAAATCCCAGAACAAGCATATTATTTTTCCTTTTGGACTCATTTTATTTATCTTTTTATATAACTTTTGCTAGAAATATCTAAATGAGGTAATATCAATTTCTAAATTTGAGTTAAGACACGAGGATTTAGAATATGTAGTAAAATTTACATGATCACTGTAGTTTAAATTATTTGAATCAAGTTAGTTTAAATCACCCTTTATGTGCCATATAGCAATTATAAAAACCTTAGCTTCAAAAATCATGAAATAATTGTCACATGTTCCTGCAGTCATAAATGTTCCATTTTTGCAAAAACATTTAGGGTTAAACTCAATTTGAATTAAAAAAACATAGAAAGCCTCTCTCACATAAAAAATCTAATAGTTAAAATATGGATCAAATGAATTCAAATCTTTACTAAACTAATTTTGTTATACTCCTGGGATCAGAAGGATCCCAAATATGTAAAAATATTTAGGTTTTTTAATAGTTAACATTAAATATTAAATATTCGATAGTCGAGGTTTCAATACTTGAAATGGCCGAACAGTTGTATCTTTTGCAAACGAACTCTAAATCTCACAAAACCAAATCCAACAACCTTGAAAAGTAATACCCTTTTTTGATTATGCAAAAAATACTTTATGTTTATGCAATATTAAAATAAGTCCACGTTAGGCCCTAGTTATCACTTATATGAAAAACATCTCGGATAAAAGCAAAATATCACGAAATTAAATTTAAAACACTCTTAGAGACATCTCCTACTAATGTCTGAAAAATGATTCAATTATCTTGTAAGGCACAGTCACAAACTTAAAATGAAAACTGAACCTCTATTGTGTCGACTTTGTGACCACTTAAGACTTTCCGGTGGCCTGTAGAATAACACGGCTAAATGTAAAAATTTGAAGGAATGGCCCAAAAACACTCTTCATAATATGTACTACCACAATCTAAAAAAATATTTTATTTAGGACATACTCTATATATAAATTCTGCTACTGCAAACACCCTTCATGAATTAGTTACGCAGAAAACTAAACTACTGAAGTCTTAATCGACAACTCGTAAAGCTTCTCGTCTAAATGTAAAATTTAGAAAGATTAGCCTAGAAACATTATTTGGGTGGGCTTGCGTACGGGGCCCTGTCGACACACAGCTCCAGTGGCGTTCGCTCTTCGGTGACCACCGGCGAAACCACGCTTTCTTCCGACTCATCATCAACCGCGTTGCTCCGAAATTCCAAGGATCTAAGTTGATTAGTCACAGCGGCTTAGATTTCTTGTTTCGTATTAATTTGTCGGGCATGCCTACCCACTGGCGACTGCATTGATATCGAAAAGAGTGATTATTCACAGCAACTTAGATTTGTTGATTTATCGTCTACCTTGTACCAAAAAAAAGATATGATTTATTTTAGTTTAAAGTTAGTGTGATTGTCAATTTGCATATGTTATTTGCTTTGTATTAGGTTATGTTCATATGCTCAGGCTTAGATTTTTCGGCATTCTCCACTCTCTAGTGCATAATTTCATGGATCGTTGGCATGTGCTTAGCGCTTGCATGCGCATAAAAGCGGGTAACCATGATCCCTGGCGGGTGACGTTAAACTCGCATGTCTCTACTGACTGGCCATAGACGGTTCGTTTTAGATCCAGTAACTTTTAAGTAGTGAGAACATACATCAACTTATTTATGTATTTAAAAAATACTAGAACAACAGATACAGAGTCCAAAGTCCAAACATAAACTTGCGGAAAATACTTCTATGATCGTGGCTAAGTGGGGATTATCGATCCCTATTACCGTCCGATTGTGACCTCACAAACCTCGAGACACTATCAAACGGTGATATATCATATGATTAGTATATCTACACTCTGGTACAAGAAATTTCTCTGTACAAGTAACTAGAATCCTCTGGAGTGTGATATGCGGTAGCTGCAGACGAACACGTCGACCTGTTGCACTCCACTGACAGGTCGCCGTAAGCTTGTTCCTCCAAGAGACGAATCTGTCTGGAACCACCATGCATCGCAGCTGGAAGCACCGGCAGCTCTGTCTTCGGACCGGAGGATGCTCATGGCTTGCGCGATGGATGGCCGTCTGTTCTGGTCGCGGGTAACGCACCAGAGGCCGGCGACAAGCACACGCTCCACCTGCCGCTCGTCGAACTCGCCGTTCAGCTTCCCGTCTGCCGCATCAAGGATCGCATTCTGGTCATACATGTCGCGGACACGCTTCAGCAGCGTCATCGAAGCTTCAGTTTGTTAGAAGTATGGAAAGAGGTAAGAATAGAATGTATCTAGAAGTAATGGTTAGTTTGTTTCCTTGTTTTGAGGATTGTAATCTCCTGATTGTAAGCCACGCCGAGGGCTATTCTTGGCCTTTATTAACACGTAACAGCGGCCCCTAACGGGTAAGAGAACGCTTTCACTAATTTTCATGGTATCAGAGCCTTTCCTCCACAAATCATCCAGATCCCATCTACTAGAGTCATGGCGAGCTCCTCCACGAGCCACCGCTAATCCGTTCTCCGGCCAGGTTATCACTGAGAAATTGACCAAGGCCAATTATCTGTTGTGGAAGACGCAGATCCTTCCGGCCGTGCGAGGTGCGCGCATGGAAGGATATCTCACCGGCGCGATTGTTGCTCCAGCGGCACTGATCGGCGTCAGGGCGGAGACCAAATCGTGAAGAAGACCAATCCAGCGCATGACGAGTGGATTGTTGCCGATCAGCAGCTCCTCAGCTTCCTGCTGTCAACGGTCTCCAAAGAAGTCCTCATGCAGGTGGTGAACACGAACACCGCTGCACAAGCCTGGAGTACAATCAACGAGATGTTCTCACGCAAAGCGCGTGCGATCTGTCAACACGCGTATTGCACTCGCAATCACTTCCAAAGGAAATATGAGTATTGCGGAGTACTTCACCAAGATGAAATCACTTTCGGTGAAGAGATGGCAGCTGCTGGGAAACCAATGGATGATGAAGACATGGTCGGCTACATCGTCGCCGGTCTTGATGAAAGCTACGAGCGGTGGTGTCATCTGTTGTCGGCAGGCTGAACCGGTGGCGGTGGCGAGCTGTATCGCGCAGCTCCTCGGTTTTGAGAATCGCTACAATCTGCGTCGGGCGGACATCAAGCTAACTTGGCGCGTCGTGGAGGGCGTGGAGCGCCAACTCGCTGGCGCAGGAGGTCGCTGACGCTGACATGATCGTGACAACGGCGGCAACTCTGGAGCAGGTCGCCACGCCTTCAACAATGGAGAAACAAAGACCTACATGCCAACTCTGTGGTAAGATCGGACATGTTGTTGTTGATTGTTGGTATAGGTTCGATGAAGATTTTGCTCGAGAAAAGAGTCTGCTGCGGCAACTCACTCATATGGTGTTGACACGAATGGTACACGGACCTTGGAGCAACCGATCACATTACGGGCGAGTTGGATAAGCTGACCACCCGTGAGAAGTATCTTGGAAAAGATCAGATCCAAACGGCACGTGGTTCGGTATGAATATTAGTCACATTGGTCATAGCATTATTCACACCCCTAGTCGTGATCTACATCTAAACAACATCTTATATGCTCCAAAGGCTATGAAAAATCTTATTTCCGTTAAATGCGTTTCATACATGATAATTATGCCTATCTTGAAGTTTATCCCAATCTTTTCTTTATCAAGGATCGGCTAACGAAGAACACTTTGCTTAGAGGATGGTGTCGCGACGGCCTCTATCCTTGGAACCCACACCAAAACAAGCCTTTGGAGTCATCGACCGTCTCTTGCGAGATGGCACGATCGGCTAGGTCATCCATCTTTAGCTATTGTCCAAAAATTGTTAGTAATAATAAATTGCCATGCTTGGCAGAGTCTACAAGTCATGAAATTTGTGATGCTTGTCAAATGGCCAAGAGCCATCGGTTACCTTATTCTACATCTTCTAGTGTGTCAAAGTTTCCTTTGGAACTTATTCATTCGATGTTTGGGGACCAAACTGATTCATTGGGGGCAAAAAGTACTATGTCGACTTTATTGATGATTTTAGCAAGTTTACTGGATCTATCTCCTTAAAGTTAAATCTGATGTGTTTCAGATATTCCATGAATTCCAAAATCTTGTTGAAAGATTATTCAATAGGAAAATTGTTGCCTTGCAATCTGATTGGGGTGGTGAATATGAAAAATTACACCCTTTCTTCTCAAAAGTAGGCATCACTCATCAAGTTTCATGTCCTCATGCCCACCAACAAAATGGCGCCATTGAACGAAACACTGAGACACATTGTAGAAGTGGGTCTATCTCTCTGGCTCATGCTTCCATGCCTCTCAAATTTTGGGATGAGGCATTCCTTGCATTGCTTATCTTATCAACCGCACCCCAAGCAAAGTTATTGAGTATTCTACACCCCTAGAACGCCTATTCCATCAAAAACCACCTATGTTTCTTTGCGAACTTTTGGTTGTGCTTGTTGGCCCAATCTTAGACCATATAACACTAGAAAACTCGGTTTCGCTCAAAGCAATGTGCTTTTATTGGCTATAGCAATATTCACAAAGGATTTAAATGCCTTGACATTTCTACCGGCGTGTTTATATATCTCGTGATGTTGTTTTTGATGAAACAATTTTTCCTTTGCCAAATTGCATCCTAATGCGGTGCGTTTGCGGTCGAGATTGTTTTATTACCGCAACATCTTCTTGATTCCACTTGCTTCTCGTCTAGGGGTGCAAAAGTGCTTAGTCCAGTGACTAATATTCCTAATCTTGATACTAACGATGGTGATGAGCGATTAGCGAGACACTCCTGAGTTCCCACGGCAAATGTTGAGGCAGCTATTGATCGTCTCCCGAGTTGGAGCTCTCTGTTGAACTCTGCTCTGGGATCGGCGCTTGATGTAGACAATAGCGACATTGGCTCATTGTCTCCCATATCCTCGAGATGATCACGATCCCTAGTGGCGATGTCTTGGGGAAGGAAGCGATATCTCTCTGCGCAGATGTTGGCTCGGCGAGACATCGGTTGTGCCCACAACACCGCATCGGCCTCACACGGCCAGAGTGGAATCCGTAAAACCAAAGTGTACACCGATGGCACTATACGGTATGATAAGCGGTCTCATTTAACAACTCTGGTGAACCCCAAACTCTAGAAGAAGTGTTATGCACAGAGATTGGAAAAATGCTATGGATCTAGAATATATGGCCTTAATAAAAAATAACACGGCATCTTGTTCCACCTAAGAAGGAAGAAATATCATAGATTGCAAATGGGTATATAAGGTCAAAAGAAAATCGATGGGAGTTTGGACCGGTACAAAGCTCGCCTAGTTGCCAAGGGGTTCAAACAAAGGTATGGGATTGACTATGAGGACACCTTTAGCCCAGTAGTAAAGTTTGCTACCATTAGGATTATTTTGTCTCTTGCTATCTCCGAGGATGGCATATTAGGCAACTGGATGTCTGAATCGTTTCTTCATGGTGTTACGGAGGAAAAGGTGTATATGAGACAACCTCACAGGTATGAAGACAAAGATAAGCCTGGTTTTGTTTGCAAACTAGACAAGTCACTCTATGGTCTTAAGCAAGCACCAAGAGCGTGGTACTCTCGCCTAAGCACAAAGGCTGTGTAACCTTGGTTTTATGGCCTCAAAGGCGATGCATCATTATTCTTTTACAATAAAGGTAACACTGTTATCTTTATCCTTATCTATGTGGATGATATTATTATTGTCGACTCTACACAGAGGCCATTACTGACTTTACTCAAGGATCTCAATCGGTGTTTGCTCTTAAGGATCTTGGAGAGCTTCATTACTTCCTTGGTATAGAAGTGAATAAGGTAAAGGATGGTATCCTTCTCACTCAAAAGAAATATGCAACAGATTTACTCAAAAAGATTGGAATGACAAATCTGTAAACTCGTTAGCACTCCATTATCTACTTGAGAAGTTGTCAAGATATGAAGGCGATTCACTAGGTCACGAGGATTCAACACAATATAGGAGTATAGTGGGAGCCTTGCAATATCTCACACTTACCGGACCGGACATTGCATTCTCTGTCAACAAGGTATGTCGGTTCTTGCATTCACCAACAAGCGAACATTGAATTTGCAGCTAAGAGAATTTTGAGATATATTCGCTCAACAACCAATCTTGGGTTAAGAATAGAAAAACCTCGATCAACTAGAGTAAGTGCATTTTACGATCTTGATTGGGCAGAAACCACGATGATAGAAGGTCCACCGTGGATTTCTTTGTATTCTTAGGATCCAATTTAGTATCATGGAGTGCAAGGAAGCAGAACAACGGTTTCACGCTCTAATCTTGAGTCGAATATAAAGCATTAGCCAATGCAATCTGCTGAGATGATATGGGTTCGATCTTTGCTAAATGAACTCCATATACAAACACATAAGCGACTCGTTATGGTGTGACAATCTGGGTGCTACATATTTGTCACCTAACCCAATTTTTCATGCTAGAACAAAACATATAGAGATTGATTATCACTTTGTGAGAGAAAGGGTAGCAAGAAAACAATTGGATATTCAATTTGTACCTCTCGGTGATCAAGTGCCGACGGGTTCACAAAACCCTTGTCACTCGTCGGTTAGAAATTCAAGTTCAATCTCAATCTTGATAAGTTTGTGATTGAGGGGAGTGTTAGAAGTATGGAAAGAGGTAAGAATAGAATGTATCTAGAAGTAATGGTTAGTTTGTTTCCTTGTTTTGAGGATTGTAATCTCCTGATTGTAAGCCACGCCGAGGGCTATTCTTGGCCTTTATTAACACGTAACAGCGGCCCCTAACGGGGTAAGAGAACGCTTTCACTAATTTTCACAGTTGATTGCCCTGCGGGTGGCATCGGACCCCTGCCGCTGGCGATCTCTAGAAGCACGATGCCGAAGCTGTAGACATCTAACTCAGTGCTCGGCTTGCGGTTGTTGACGAACTCTGGGTCAATGTGGATCAAGCTGTAGACATCTGACTCAGTGAATATTTAATCTCATTTGTAACCTCTCAAGCGTTCATGAAATGTGGATCAAGCTTCAAGAATTATATGACGTGTCCACATCACAAATTGAGGATTGCATTGAAGAAGAAGTGTCAGTTGATGATTATTCAACGTCAACATCAAGTGATGAACCGACATCTCCATCAACCTCAACCTCCGCCTCAAGCGACGATGAAAATTCACTCCCATCGCGAATCCGTTGCTTCATAGCGAAAGGTAAAAATGAGGTGAGTGACGATGAAGACGAGCCCTCTTATGATGAATTGATGAATATGCTAGAAGAGCTTAATGAATTTCTTGGAAAGGAGAAAAAGAAATATAAAATTTTGAAGTTAGAACATGACTCACTTCAAAATGAATATAATGTTCTAAAAGAAAATCATGAGAAAATCCTTTTCAAGGAATTCACCAAGTCTAGTGTGGATATTGCCATTCAATGTAATTTAGAAGATGAATTGCCTCACTTAATTCCTATTACAAACAATTCATCTAATAAATGCATATCCACCTCTAGTGATGATTTAATTGATATGCCTTGTTGCTCTAATAAAATTGCTTCTAGTTCCTCTATGTCTTTAGATGCTAATCTTGTAGAGGAAAACAAAGAGCTCAAGGCTCAAGTCATTAAATTGGAAAATGACTTGAAGAGGTGCGTAAAGGGTAAAGCCCTCCTCGGCGAAATCTTGAGCAAGCCAAGGGCGCCTCAAGATAGCGAGGACTTCGCTTCTAACTCCAAGAGGAGAATAGCAAGACGAGGCACAACGCAAGACACTCGAAGACCATCAAGTGCTTCGCTTGCAACAAGAAGGGTCACCTCGCCTCCGTGTGCCCTAATAATGTGGAGATCAAGCTACAAGCATCAACAATGAGGCATACCGGCAAGGAGCACAACAAGAAGGTCAAAAGAGGACCAAACGGTGTGACGTGCTTTAATTGCCGGGAAAAGGGACATTTCGGTAAGAATTGTCCCAAAGGTATCACTCCTAAGCCTATTATTATTAATGACAATTATATACTTAGGAAGGACAAGAATGGCAATGTGTTTGCCAAGCTTGTCAAGTCCCCTATGCCGGCTCAAAATGATATTCATTTGCATAGGAAGAGTAATTCTAGAAATGTGTTTACTCAAAATGCTAGCTGTCCTAAGACAAAGAAAAATCATGATGATCATGTGCTTAGGAAAAATAACAATAGCAAAACATTTGCTAGAAATACTAGATCCTCTAAGCCAATGCTTAATTCTAATTATCATATGCTTAGAAGAGATCAAACTAGGAATAGTTTTGCAAAATATCATTGTCCTCCTATGCCTTCTAATAAAAATGCAAATTATCTGCCTAGGAGGAATAATTATCGCAAAACTATGCCTAGTCATCATGTTAGTCATTTCAATAATGCTAAAATTAGGACTATTTGGGTTCCTAAATCAATGGTGACTAACATTGTCGGACCCAACAAGCATTGGGTACCAAAAACCGCCTAAAAGATTTTTAGGCAATATGAGATGGATTGGACGTTTGCTCATTCAAGAAGAGAAGGATTATCATTTTATACAAGTGGTGTCAAGCTTGAAGAAAATCAAGTCCATCATGAGTCAATGCCATCTCGGTAACAAGCATTTAAATTGATTCTTATATCTTATAGCCTTGTGTAGGTTATATTGCAATATTAATAAAAATCAATTTAGATTACTTGTTATGGCCACTTGCTCTCGCCTCTTATCTATTCTCTTATTGCAAATCTTGAGCAAGTTAGGAAGTGGCACATTAAGGGGGAGTGTTAATTCATATCCATGTGTATCACATCCTTAAGTGTGCCCATATTGATATAAGTGCATATATATATTTTTTCAAAATCAACCTTTTAGCCAAAAGTCAAAATTTTATATACTATTACTAATCTTATGAAAAACTAGTTGAAAATGTATACAAATGTTTCCGAAATGTTTTTTTCAAAGGTTTTGGCTTCACAAAATCTATTTTACAAAGAAAATGAGTTTTAACTTCAAAATCTAGTTACTAGTATCTTGTTTTGGATTTAAACTTATAATTTTCATAGAATTAAAAGTAAAAAGATTTTAAAAGTAATTCCAAAACGAAAAACATAGAATTGGTCATTCTTAACAATTCTCGTATTCAAAAGATTTCCAAAAGACCAATCTATCAAAAGTTATTTGATTTTAAAACTCACCTTAAAACTATACTTGACTTATATTGATCATATTCTAGCACTTTGTGAGTTTCACCTCTTGGACCGGATTCTAGGCCATATCTTGGTTCAAAATGGTATTTCAAACTCATACATACCAATTCCAATCGAATATCTTCTCATTTGCTTCAATTGATACTTTTTGGAATGATTTGAAAATCATATGCATTCATATTCTTCATACGAGCCTCTTTGGTCAAAAGTCAAAATTGTTTTTTAAAAGGCTCATATTTGTGAAAATCTTTATAAAAGTTTTTAAATATGTATTTCAAATGTTTTTCAATGCTTTCGGAATAAAAATTCCTATGTTAGAAACAAAATAGCAAATTTGGCCTCAAATGGATCTTATATGATCTTGTTTTTGAATTAAATGAAATATTTTCATAAGTTAAAATCTATTGAGTTTTTGAAAAAGTGGTCAATACAAAACTCGTAGAGTTGGTCATTTCAAGTATTTCATTAGTTCAAAGTTTTTCAAAATAACCAACCGTTCAAAAGTTATAGCTATTTGAATTTGGCCAAAATTCTTCATTTGACCTAAAATGACCCATTCTTGCATATTGTGGGTTTTGCTATTTGAGTTGGATTTCTTTACATTTCTTGACTTGAAATAGTATTTCTAACTCATTCAAAGCTATGAAAGTTCAAATCTCCATGAAATCCAAGTTATATTGCATTTTGAGCTTTCGATACAAATTCAACTTGTTTTTATACCTACAAAGCGCAATCTGCCATATCTTTTGAACGAAATGTGCTTTTAAGGAAATTCTTTTTGAGAAACCTTCTAAATAGTTTAAAGTTAATTTCTGAAAATTTTCAAAATGTTTTGACTTTATTTGAAAAAGTTTTGACTTTTCTCCTCTTTGAGTAAAAATCTTACCTACAAAGCAAAATTTGGCATATCTTTTGATTGGAGACTCATTTTTGAAAATTCTTTTTGGAAAAGTTTCTTAGGAGTCTAAAGTATGTTTCTGCACAATTTCAAATAACTTCAACTTAATTTGCAAAAGTTATGGCTTTTTCTCTCTTTGATCAAATGCTGAAAATTCAGACTTTTGCATGATTTTGAGCTGATTTGTGATTTTTGTATCTCCAAATTAGAGCATAATTTGAGGGTATCACCTTTGTAAGAATTCATCTTCAATAGTTGGTCTATTATGTAAAATTTTATCACATTTTTTAGACCTCATTTGAGTAGTTTTTCAGCCCTCTCTTAACGCTTAAATGAAATGCCAAAATCTGAAAATCTGAAATTGTAGTTCATTGAAATCTTTGTGGTTTTCATGCATTCAAATTGGCTTAAAATGGAAAGAATCTCCCAAAACAAAACTTGAGCATGTTTAAATGTATTAGCTCCATGATTTACCTTACAATCCTTTTGGAGCCTATTTAATCGAGTTTTGTGTGTTTGAAAGAGAGATTTTTTTTAGCTATGTCACAATATCAAGTTGATCTTAAATTGACATATAGTGTTGGTTTTTGAGAAAATGAGCTTATTTTTAAATAAATATCAATATTGTTTTTCTCAAAATTGGTATCCTCATGCAAAATGATCTTTTTCAAGTGGTATCAGATAATGAGCATTTCAATTGATTTAAAGGGTGGTATTCACTTGATCTTCTGAAAAAGCAAAATTTGCGCAATTCAAATGCAAATAACTCCATGATTCATTTGTTGAATATCTTGGGGAGTTTATTTATTGCAAGTTTTGGGCACTTAATTGCTTCTAAGTGATATCATGTCTTTAATTTGCTCGGATACTCCTTCTTTATGATTTTATTGATCTATCTTAAGTTTTTCTTCTCTTTGATACCCGTAAATATATATTGCTCTGATACCCATCGATTCTATCGATAATTCCTTCAAGTAGTATCAAGTTTTTGTGATTTGATCTTAAGTGGTATCAATTGAGCGTTTATTCACTTCATATGCTTACAAGTGGTATCATTAAGTTATTCTTTTCTATAAGTGGTATCTTGGACTTTATTTCTCAATTCTTATATGATATCCTTGATTATTTGATTTCCTTTTTAAGCGGTATCATTGAATTCAATTATTTCCTACAAGTGGTATCAATTATTTCCTACAAGTGATATTTCATTGCCTATTTGTAGCATTACTCCGATACCTACATTCTTGATTAAAAATTTTCCTCCCAAACTAACATTGTAAGTTCAATCGCCTAAGAATTCTCTGTGTGAGATTTTTTATGAATTGAAATACATAAAAGAGGAAAATCTCTAGTTGAGCATTGTTCTTTAACAAAAATTTGAAAATAATCATTTCTTTTTGAGTCTTCAAGAAAAGCTCTTGAGATAGATTTAAAAGTGATATCTATTTTCTCAAGTGGTATTTATTCTTTTGGTTTCCTCATTTAACCCTATTAGGATAATTATTGGATTCTTCAAGAGAATCATATTAAAAATTTGCAAAGCCTAATAAAATGAGGTGAGTTATTTGAATGTGTTTTAAATAACCCGTGTGATACCCTTCCTTCGTTGCTTTTTATGCATATCTTTACAAGTGGTATCCAAAATCTTAAAATATGGCCTAAAAGAAGGTCTAAAAGTGATAGCCATATTTCAAATAAAATAAGTTTTATTTGACTTAAAATCTTTAAATTCCTTGCTAAGGTCATAAGTGTTTATTTCAATTCTTGTATGACCCTCTTTAAAAGGATGGTTAAATGCCAAAAGGAGAGAATACTTAATTCAAAAAGGAAATGTTTTCAAGATATTTTCTAAGTTGGTTTTCCCATTTTTGGTGTTTAATGCCAAAAGGGAGAATGTTTGACTAATTCTCTATTATTCTTCTTGTGTTATTTGAATTAGTCCCTCGTGTGGTTATTTGAATTCTCGCATGTGCCAAAAAGGGGGAGTTATATTATCAAATAAAACAATAATAAGAGTGAATTAGTCGGTTTGTCATCAATCACCAAAAAGGGGGAGATTGTAAGTTCAAGCGCCTTTGGTTTTGGTGATTGATGTTAATTAATGTTTAATCTGTGTTTAATGACAATTCTAATCTTTATGAGACTAACATGTTTTATTAAGCATATATTTAGCAGTCTCATATTTGGATGAAAAATGGAAAACCCAAGGTATGTATGCGTATTCTTTCTAGTATTAAATTTGCATACTTTGGATTCAAGTTAAAGTATGAATGTCCCCATTATATTAACCACAAAACGTGCATCATGTTTCCCAATCCATATATTACATGGATGCACATACTTAGGGGGAGTTTGTAATTTAACTTGAAAGTTTCATTGTATTGATCTATTCTTTATTGATACATATAAGGATCAAGACAAAGAAACTAAATCCTTGAGTATATATTTGAATTGCCTAGTTATAGTATACTCATGGTAATATAGGATATACTCCAATATGATCAAATTGAATATGTGCATATTATCTTCAAGTCAATTATATTTATGCACATATACATGTGGGGTGTATTCTATAGTCGATGACTTAGAGTAATGATCATTTCCATATAGTTTACACATAATGGATCATTACCTCTCATCAACATGAGTATATGAAAACTTGTGTAGTTAATATATACTCACATTGATTTAAATGATAATTTAAATTGAGTTCATTTGTCTTGTTAATCATTAAAGAACATTTCATCATGTGTTGATGGTGTTCCTTGATTAATTAAGGACAAGTGAATAGCTCTTAAGTATAATAAAGCATGAGTTGCACTATTGTACTTAAGACACACTTAAATCATTCAAATTGATTTAGGTTGTGCTCAATTGATCTAAAGGCATCCATTATGTGTTAATGGAGTGCAAGAGATAATTGAGACAACCGGGCATCTTGGACTAACTATTTTATGAGTGGTGATTGAGTTAGGTCCAAAGATGAATGAGATGATTGAGAACGGGATAAAGACGGCATCATGAGGTGATGGGCGTCAAGAGAAGATTCCGAAGACAAAGAGAAGAATCGAGTGATGATCGAGGGAGTATCAAAGTGATGATCATAAAGAACCCAAAGGGATTGCTTGCGTCTGTTGGCGAAGGTATAATTCGATAGGCTAAGGACTTTGTAGTCTTTGAGTCTAAGGTTTTTATCGCCGTACTATTAAGAGGGTTGTCTCTAGCTTGAGCTTCATCATGTGTTGATGATCTCAATCCGTGTTCACTCAAGCTCAAATCTTATTTGAATTTGGTGTTTGCATAGAGCTAACCATTTGGCATATGTTGCGAATGAGTTAAGCTTATGCTTGGTTGTTGTTGTTGCATTATGCTCGAATTTGCATGTGTTGCAAAGAAGAAGAGTATATGCATTTGGTTTTGCTTACGCTTTGATTTGCATGTGTTGCAAGTGGGATAAGCGTATGCATTGGCTTTTGCATGAAGTTCACTTTTGCATGTGTTGCAATTGTTGAAGCTTCAAGTTTTGTTTTCTCTTTACAAAACAAATCTTTCAAAATCAAAGTGGTTGCTTGGAGCTAAGTTTTGCATCTGTTGCAAATAGTGAGCTCATGCATTTGAGTTTGTTTGGTTTTGATTGGAGCTAGGTTTTGCATGTGTTGCAAAACGAGGATGCTCAAGCTAGTTGGATTTGGAATTTACGTACGGTTCTTTGAAGCATGTGAATAGTATTTGCAAATGTGTTTTGCAAATTATTTTGATCATGAGTTGATCATCACATGGTTCAAGGTTGTTGACCCTTGCTAGCTTGTAGTCATGTTTTTGATCAAGTCTATGTGAAGTATTTCGAGAAAATCAGATTTTAGACTTGAATGACTACATTAGAGTTTAGTTTTGGTTATATTTAAAAATATCTATGGTTGCTTAAATATTGAAAATGGGTAGAGATTGTAGCCCTCGTGATAAGCCGCATAGAATCAAAAATCACCCAAATCGAGTTCGGAGTAAAAGTTATGAGCGTTTGATGCTTGCAAGCTGCGGTACTACCGCCCGTGAGGGGCAGTAGTACCGCCCTTATGATAGATTTTTACCAGAGAAGGGTCTTTTGAACTCCTAGGCGGTACTACACGCCCGTGAGGCGGTAGTACCGCAAATCTGTAACAACAGCTAGTTTCAGCACTTTTAATGCCCGTTTTGCCTCCCAACGGCTAGTTTTCTTTGTGAGGCTATAAGAGGAGGTCATGGGGGGGCATGTGCTGGTTGATTGAGCATTTTGGGTGAGGTGTTTCATGTGTTGAAGCTCTCACTTGTGTATTGGCTCTTGTGTGAGTTTTGGAAGGTGATTTGCATGTGTTGCATTTCCGCAAGTGGTTCTTGAGCAAAGAGTGAGACTAATTGCATGTGTTGCAATTAGGAGTGGATTGAGTGACCTCTTGTGCATGTGTTGCACTTGAGGGAGGCCTTGTGCATGTGTTGCACTAGGTGATCACCGGAAGCGCATGTGTTGTGCTCGGTGAAGTTCAAGCGAAGGATCGGCTTGTTACTCTTGGAGGTTGCCGACTCCTAGACGGCGTAGACGTCGTGCGCGGGAGCTCTTAAGGTGTGAGAAGCCCCGGCGGAGTTTGTGAAGGTTCGGGTTGAGCCTACGCGAAAGCGTGAAAAACCACGACTAGTGAAAACGAGGCGGGTGCTCGAGCGGGAGCTGGTCCAAGGGTTTGGGCTTGCCTCAACGTGGACTAGGGGAGACCGGCAAGTCTCTGAACACTACGGAAAAACATCGGTTGTCTCTTGTCTCATTTACATTCAAGCATTTACATTATTGTATATTTATCAATTGCTTGATCATATTAGAATTGCTTAGTATTAATTATTTGTTTATTTTAGCAATTCTAGTTTAGATACATAATTTAGTTAGTGCACTAGTGAGCCTAGTTGATTTAGGCTTTAATTGTCAAAACCTAGTGTATCGCTTCCGCATTATCTTTGATTAGGTTTTGACATAGGGGTTGATTAGAGCAAAATATTTAGTGAGCGATTAATTTTGTAAAACGCCTATTCACCCCCTTCTAAGCGCATCCTCGATCCTACAGCGTGACAAATCGAGCATCACGTTGCTTGGTTTGATGTCACCGTGCACGACGCACTGGTTGCACTCGGTGTGGAGGTAGAGTATGGCAGAGCCCAGATCAAGTGCGATCTTGTATCTGTGTTCAGTAAGACATGTACGAATCTCTGTTTAACATGCAAAAGATAAATCACAGAGATGATGTTTGGAGAGAGACGGGTTAGCGAGTATTATATACCTCTCTTGCCAAGTTAGCAAATTCTCAGTATTGTACAGATGCTTGTCGAGGCTGCCTCCGGGCACAAGCTCGTAGGCAAGCAAGAGGCCTTGCCTGTCACACCAGCCAACGAGTTGGACGAGGTTCCGATGCCTGAGCCGGCTCATGATCTTGACCTCGGCCTCGAACTCCTTCCTCCCTTGAGAGGACGACCCCGATGAGAACATCTTGACGGCCACGTGACACCTCTGGTCATTCAGGTAGCCTTGGTACACCGGGCCAAAGCCTCCCTTCCCAAGCATCTTCTCCTCTGCAAAGTTGCTTGTCGCGGCAACCAGCTCGGAGTAAGTATATCTTCTAGGCCCCATCCCTGGGAATAATTGATCAGGTTGCAAGATGGGCTGGTCTTCCTCCGACTCGGTGCCTCGTCGTTTCTTCCTAAGCATGCACCAGAGCAGAAGCCCTGAAACGGTGCAGAACAAGCCGATCAGCGCTGAGGCAGTAGTGGCTCCTACTCCGAATTTGCGCTTCTTGCTAGTCGCCTCCTTCAGATGACCCACCTCTACCTTTGTTAAATTGTCATGAACAACCAACAATTTTCGTTTTCTGTCGGGGATGGCCATGTCACTGACAGGAGCTCTTGGTGCCTTGAGGGCTTCAGGGACCTGATCATTAATATAATCAGGAGATACGTCGATCAAGTAACGAAGCCGCTTGCCATGTTCCCCCAAGAAGATTTTCGCAGTTGCAAAATGACGGTAATCCTCGCACGCATCCGGGACATTGCTATCGTCGAAATTCCTCCGTCCGTCCGGGGCTTGTCGTCAAGGGATGAGCAGAGAGATAACCCCCAAGTTCCATTGACAGATAAACTCCCTTCATGAGGTAGTACTGTTTTGGCACCAAAAATGGACATACCTTCATTCCTCCCGAAACACAGCGAATTGTAATTCGAAAATTTCAGCTCGTTGATGGAACAATTGCATGATGCCATGGTTGAACCGCGGTCTATAGACCAAGTGCCGTAAGGGCGCCCCCGAGGCAGGTGGCCATGGCAGTAGTCCACTGTTAGGACAGTCATCTCGGTCAGATTATGCTGGGAGAGTTGGGTAAGCAGAATTGCAGTTGTTAAACCAAAGAATGACAATGAAAATGAAATGGAATGGGTTGCTTGAGGCAGCAGCCATGGTGGAGCTACCGTGTTGGAGGTGGTTGGTGGAGCTATTACTTATGTTTCGTATACAAAGCTCTATGGCAAGGCCGCAAGGGTAATGCTGGCTCAGCGATCAAGTTTATAATGGAGGTCAGTTTACCAATACCCCCTCGCATTTTACCTAGAGTTTCAAGGGAATCCTCAAACTTTTAATTTTGTCAATTTGGCTCAGAAACTTTGGCATGCCATTCAGTTGGGTCCCTTTGTGCTATATGCAATAAGAGAAGGCTCCGATTGGAACATGGAAAATTTTCACATTCTCATGAAAAATGAACTGTTTTAAGTGAAATTCCTGTGAAAATTTTACGAAGCTGTTGCGTTTGTGTTCTAAACAATCCTTGACTGGTTAAAGCAGCTTATGATGTGGCATCCGAGCTAATGGAATTGGGCCATGTAGTGCATGGGTTCATGGAGGGTGTCTGGTGGAAACGGAGCCAAACAGTGTGTATACATTATCCAATTTCTCTCTTGGGGACACACAAATGGAGAAATTAAAGAACAGTGCGTACTCTGATGATTATGTCACGTACCCATACACCTCATCATCTGATTCCACTAGCTAGGAATAGACGCCAGATTACTTCGTTTCAAGGAAAAAAAAGAAGAAGAAGATGCGACATTAGATGTAGCAAGCTAATGGTAGGCAAACATTTTGGGACCGAATTGAATAAAATGTGCAAATTACAAGGATCTAATTGGTAAAATTGAAAATTTTTAGAACTCAATTGAAGTTTCTGAACTCTTCATGAGTCATGACCTGTAGCAGAATGGACTCCTTATTATAATCCAACGTATATAGGCGGCACCTTTCTTCGGAGAAAAAATAAAAAACCGACACCACAAACAGAGCCGATGCAAAGACGTAGCTGCACCCCCGGCATCATGTCATGCTATTTGTAGTAGGTCGTGTCAAGCAAATGACAACAGCGTTAGTCAGATCACTGGCGGTCACGATGAGAACGGACTCGGAAAATCAGAGAAGTTTTCTTTCATCTTACCTTGAACGGTACCCCCACAGCTCCCCGTTGGCTCTTCAACTTCAGAGCAATTTAGGGTGTGTTTGGCGAGATTCAACTTCTCCAGTTAAGTGAAGCTGAAATTTGTGAGTATATTAAGAGTGTTTAGATAGATCATCTTGTTTACATTTTAGATCAAAAATATAAACTTAATTCACTTTATTTTAGCCTACAAGTTTCAGATTTCAGGTGAAGCTGGAATCTGGAGCTCTACCAAACAGACCCTTAGTCTACTACAAGGCATGTTTCCACCGTGCAACCGAGTTGCTTTTTTTTAAATAATCAAAATTTAAATAGTTTTATAAAAATAATACACCAATTAAAAAATTACAAAAATACTCCTCTCTAACCGTTTGAATTGACGACAGAGCACCAATCGAATTGGCAAAATATTGATGTGAAGTCCAACAAGAATCTCTATCAGCATTTGAATTGGGACAGAGGTCTTGTCGCCGTTTGAACTGATGACAGAGGTTGTCTTGTTGTCTTTTAAATTGAAGACATACAACACATGATTTGTCACCAGTTGAAATGACGATAGAGCTCTGTCGCCTTATTGATTTTTGCAGCTATAAAATTATTGTGAATTAGTCCATATGGTGGTAGAAATAATAGAAACACCAAAATTGGACATGTGTTGAAGTAGTTAATATTTTCCTTTATGGAAGGAGAACGTAATAGTTACTTTATGTTGCGTAACCTAGGAGTTCGTTCTTCGCATGTTGGTAGGTATAGTGATGTTTTTTGTTTGAATCAACTGGATGAAACCTGATATACCATTTCGTAAGAAATGTGCGAATTACACGACACGTAGAGTTAGGTTTGGAGCATATGTTTGCACCGCTATTTCTACGATACAAACGGTGTCATACATGAACTATGAGCATAAAGTACATTTAAGATGCATGTGCGCTTTGTGGAATCTAAAACACTGTGGATGGAGAGGAAGTCACATACGGTAATGAATCCTATGTATGAGGATCCATCGACGTCTTTCCGTTGGATTTCGCACGGGTGGTAGTGGTAGCCTTGGATTTCTTCCTATCACCCCGTATGTATCCTTCCAAAGCTGGTGTTCCGGCTGCATATGGGTTATCGTCACGTCCAGCTGTGGCATCGAGGTCCATAGACCCATTTCCCTTGGCTTTCCTGCGATTTTAGGCATTTGCTTTCTTTCAATTACTTCAGTACACATTCATCCAAGGGTGATCTTCCGGATCCACCTTAGTCATGGTCTGGCCCATCGATCCATTGTAACAAGTAGCTCTCGCCGAAAGCATGGGAGACAAGGCAAGCAAACTCCTCGGATTGGCTTTGGTTAAGGAAGACGAACAGATGTAATGCAAAGACGTAGCTACACCCCGGCATCATGGAAGTGAAAATTACAAAAGCTTTCTCTCATCTTTTCTTGAACAGTCACCCCAGAGCTCCCCATTGGCTCATCAACTTCGGAGCAATTTGGTCCCCACTACACGGCACTACCCCCGTGTTTCTAGAACAATTTACTTTTCTGGTCCTCTCCTCTCTTTTTTTCTTTTTTATTTAAAAATACTCCCTCTCACGAAAAATTACAAAAATAGCCTTTGTATACCATAGAAGATACCTTGCGCGCTACAGTACGTGGAAAGACCTCCCGCGTACAGTACTGTGGCACCCATCCTCCCGCGCTGTTGCTCTGTGGCAACTGGTCTTCCACGCCTTCAGAACGCGGCAAGTCGCCTCCTCCCGTGCTCGGTGCCATCTCCAACATTGCCTGCTTCCTGCATTGTGACAACACGGTAACCCACCTCCCGTAGTCCCCGAGCGTAGGAGGCAGGTGTTACCCCTATTCTTTTCGTGGTAGGTAAGGAGGTCATTTTTGCAAAAAAAGAAAAAGAAAAAGAAGGAGATCAGATATGTGAATAATTTGTGTTATAATTGGAATTTTAATTTTCTACCGTGCGACCGAGTCTATTGTTTTTAAAATAATCGAAATTTTAAATTTCTACCGTGCGAACAGAGTCCACTTTGGACGCGTTGAGAAGAGGCGGTGCCGTGCGAGTTGTCAGTCAAAGAGTACGACACCACCACAAGTGAGTAAAGCCAAGCAAACTCCTCGGATTGGCTTTGGTTAACGAAGACAAATGGAGCTGATGCAAAGACGTAGCAACACCCCGGCATCACGAAGTGTTATGTTACTAGGTTGGTTTCGCGCGCTACGCTGCGCGCGGTGAAACATGAAAAGGCTTTGAAAATTAAATAGAAATGTACTTAATATCAATGAAAATTCAATGATTAGATATAGTATACATATATCATTTACATAGAGAATTAGGCACATGCTGTCTTCGGAAGAGCCTGTGGTGAGTCATGAATTCACCCTCATCTTCTTCAATTAGTTCAACCCACAAGTCAAATACTACGGCAGCAATGATTATCTGCTTTAGCAAAGATCAAATTATTATCCTTAAACTGGAGCACTGAATAACGTCAAAAAAAAAACAACACTTATCCAAGAGCAAGAGGAAAGAAACATAATAAACACAAGGTAAAATAGAACTCTGTTCTTTCAAAGAGCAAAGGACAAATAACTATTGCTATTTTGAGGACACAATATTTGTTCTTTGAAGCAAGCAATATATCAAATTCCAAAAAAGGGCAAAGAAATATGGATCGACATGACAACAAGGGATAGTATTTCTTTAGTTGTACATGGCCTAAGTTTATTCTGTAAAATGACAACCCAATTTTAATTCCCTGAATTATACAAAAGCGAATAAATATATCCTACATGTGACAATATCCTATTTCGATCTTCTCATTTGGTTGGGGCCACTAATAATTGAATAATCAGTTGGAAGTATATAGGTGTGCAAGAAAGAAGGCATTAGCCAGACAAACAATGTAGAAATTTCTTACAGAATCTTTAGAAAATGAGATGTATAGACTATAGAGATTTACAGTACTGTAAGGTCAACCCATTCTATAAATTCTAAAAGGGGATTAGAAAGCTAGAAGCAGATCAATAAATGCAAAACAAACCAGCATAAAGAGAGAGATAAAAGGTAAAATCTTCTTGCTCAACGTATCGAATTCTCTTCGTAGCTATATATCTATTCTTGTGGCAATCTATATGGGGAGAAAAATCACTATTAGCTCTGCGACTACAGTCTAACCCCAATGGAATAAGCAAAAAGAATCGAGGCAAGGAAAAGAAGCCAGCTAGAGAGTTATCGAAGGAAGAAAATATTCTAACACCATTTCAAAAGAAATGGCATGATATATCCCTTGGACATATTATGAACAAGTGATAAATCAAAACAAGAAGAGCACCATTATATATATCTCTCTCGTACATGTAGGACAGCTGCAACAAAATCATAAAAAACTAACGGTATTGACACTATATGAGAACACTCTATAAGATCACTCAGTTTTAAACAATAGCACAAAAAATGGGAAATATTGCCACAAACCTTCTTGAGATAGTGCACATATGCCTAGCAAAAAGATCAGACAGACCACGAGCAATCGATTCCAATTGATAGAAAGATCTGACTAAACAAAAACAAGTGGACGAAGTCATTTCTCACCTTAAGTAATGAATATATACGCAATAAAATCTAATGACATGCGTTGATCTTGTTTATTTAAATATGCTGCCTATTAACGATAAATTGTTGCTTGTTAACCAATCAATCATGATTCATGAATTGACAATTGTAGACAAAACAATGAAAAATAGAGTTCCTAGAAAAAAAACTTGAAGCTTAAATTCCAGCGAAACCATACAGGTTGTCTAGTCTTCATAAATATCTCTCCCATGGCAAACGCAACACTCCACCATCTATAGAAGAGGTTCTTCTTCAGAAACCATAGCTTTTCCAATTATGGAAAAGGCTTGAGCCATAGGGGTTATTGTGCAATGGCTTCCCCACACAACAAATTCTTGACTGCCCGAGTGAACTTAATGAGTTCAGGCACTATTAGGCTCTCAACATTGAGCATAAGATGATGACCCTTTGTTGTTAGAGAGAAGTAATAGCATTTCTAGCAAAAGTGTACTTTTATAAATCCTACAACAAAAATAATATAATTGCTTGATTAGCATCAGCTGAAAATACCAAAAATATGTCTCAATCAATGCCATGATCAATCGGAAGCACCTAGAGAAGAATGGTTCTGAACCTCTAAAGCAGCCTGCTAATTTTATGAAATGAGGCAACAAAGTCTTGGTTGAAAGCGGTAATGTGCGGCAATGAAAATCCATACGTTTTTGCATGGAAGATACATTCTTAGCAAATGAAGCAATAGAATAGGAACCAATGATACCTGATAATAACAATTCCATATGAAATTCTATTCCTACAATGCTTAAGGCATTTTAACACTACTCAGTTCAGATGAGGCATTGCTCACCTCATAAAAGTAACTGTTTTTGTAATCAAAACATCATGAAGCAATACCTTTGCTAGTTTAGAATCACACATACCATTTAGAATAATAGAATCGGCTATGTGTATAAAAAGGGAAAGAGGACCAGGAGGCTTATCTCAGTGCAGATGATGAGGCCGGGTCCCCAGAACAGCAGATGCACCGGCGACGGTAATTACGGAGCAACAAAGATAATCTAACTGCTTGATGAAGCGTAGCATCATGCTGAAAATGCAAATAAATATGGCTTAATCAATGCCATGATCAATTAGAAGCACCAAGAGAGGAAAGGTTCTAAACTTCTAAAGCTTCATGCGAAAGGAAGAGGAAGGAAGCTAAAAAAAATAGATAGACACCTCGTGGCCGCAAAACATCTTCTGCTTATGGAGCATCTCCAGGTTCTCGGTGGCAAAGCGACATAAAAGCAAGCCAGCAAGGTATGATATTTCTAAAATAACAACCCTAGTGATAACAGTGATAGAAACTAACAAACAAAAATTAGTGGCAAAGAAACCCTAGAGACGTAACTGGCTACAGTAAGCCATACACTTAGAAATTCCAATCCTTTGAACACCCAAATTAAGTTCATTACCAGGCTACCTGAAGGAAAATCCAATACATGTGTCAAATCAATGCAGAATAATGTCAGCTCCACATAGCTACCACAGATATATTCATATATACTCTAGAAATATTTGACCAGCAATCCGAAGATGAAACCACTAAGACTGTAAAGAACAATCTGCAACTTTATGGTGCAAACAGATGACAGCCTACCAATGATATAAGAAAGTTATTAAAATCATGAAACAATTATGCATGAAGGAATACACTACTGTTATCGATAATTACCTGGAAGAGAGTGACAAAAAGATGGTAGAGCTAGCTTTATCGACAAGAGCACACTAACAAGCTGTAGCCAGAGATTCAAAGAGCGATGACCATATTTAATGTATTAGACTGATATAGAAGATGGATATACATGAACAAATAAGTCATACTACAGAATAATAGATAACAAGAGGCTATATTATGCTTAATTTAATGACATGATCTTTAAATATACAGAGGAAACAAAGTGGCTGGCAAGCTACCTTCTGAAGATGCAGAATAACCCAGTACATGTATCAAATCAATATACAATGCTTTCAGAAGATGGAAGGAAGCCCATGTATGCAAAAAAACCTGTTAGAAAAGGTGGCTTCTTTTTAGCGGAAAGAAACAAATGTGCATGATCATGTAATTATACTGCCTTAATCTAGAACAAATAACAGATGATTTCTGATTGATTAGCCTAAAAAGACATGACTTACCCCATCTCCGATGGTAAATATACATACAGCCTTAGGGTTCCGCAAAGAACGTCTGATTACACATTGTGACTATCGATCACCTTAGTTAATTACTCTGTTCATCTGTTGATTTATTCTGAGAATGGATGCAATCTGCTAGTTCAAAGGAATGGTGAGAGAGGGGAGAGAGAGAGCCAGATGGAGAGGAAGAAGACGATGCGACATACATGTGTCATCTGTGTCAGCGAATTTTTGACATGTCTCCGGTTTTCAAGTTAAGGTTTATTTTGAGCTGGTAAAAAAGACTTATTCCAACAAAAAACAGCATGGGAACTACTTATTCTAGTAAAATAACCAAAATACGTGCTCACAGACAAAATACTTCTCACAGCAATATCAATTTTCTTCAATAGAATTCCATCAATTTCAGGAGGACTGTATATATTACTGCCCTCATTAGTATGTTGTTCACAGAAACCAGCCCATCTCTAAAAGAGTTAACAGACTACTGAGGATGCAGTTCCTAGAGAGCATAATCAGTAGTAACAGTCTAAAACAGATATATTTGTTACAACAAAAGATAAGCATAGATGAGAATGCAACTAAATCTTTAAATGGTGCATATGCATTTCCTAAGTTAAAGACAGGCGTATTTCTCAAGAGGAATATATAATTAAACAGTTAACAAAAGCAACTAACTAAAAACCACAATCTGGAAGCATATTCAGATATGGGAATGGCTATACCTTTGCAGTTCAATAGACAAAATAGAATATTGCAGTGATCACAACTGGAACATCTTGTATAATGGGTCCCACCTTGTTCATCTTATATGCGTATCAAGCCAGGAAAACAGGATGTACCTTAGGACCTAAAAGGTTTTCCAGTTCAGAGAGCTGACTTTCATAATCAACATAAGGAATTAGACTAAGTCACTATACATAACCGATGCACATGCCAATATGGCCATCTGTCAAGGGCAGTGAGCCCGAGGGTAGGAGGACCTCGACTCGTAGATCGTAGTCATTGTCGTGATGCCTGCCGGGTTATACCCTTGCCGCCGTTCTTCGTGGTGGGTTATCCCCCCGCCGGCTTAGGTAGAAGAAGAGAGAGGATTAGATGGTAATATCTTTCTTGATTGCCAAGTGTTTGATTCTGACATATCTATAGCCTCGGCTCAACCCAAAAGGAGTAACAAATTCCACTAATTAAGGACTAACCAAAATAGCTAAAAGATCTCCTACTTTCCTCCTAGCCCTTCTTTGAGGCCGTGCCTAACGTGCTTGTCGCGCGTCAGAACAGCGTTCTTGGGCTCGGCGCCGTCCACGAGCCCTATGGCGCTGGTGTACACATGTTTGAACATGACATCTCCTCCCGTCGAGAGCCAGCTCGTCCTCGAGTGGAATTGGAGAACAGTGCGAGCACGGCGCTCGTCTTCCCAGTTCTTGATCTTTGCCGGCGTGCCCTTCCACTGGATGAGCACGATGTCGCGCCACGAGCAGCGGTACCGCGCGCGCTCTGGTTACGGGCTAATGGCGCCATGATCGGGAGGCGGCAATGGTGGAGGCTCTGTCGGTGGCGGCCTGGTACTTCTTGAGAAGCCCCACATGGAACACATTGTGGATGCGGGCGGAGAGAAGCTCGGCCGTCTGGCGACCTCGTTGATGAGTTCGGCAGCCATGCGGCAAGAAGCGGCTTCGGTTGCGCCCACGTACCGAGAAGAAGACGACGCGTCTTGGCGTAAGCGGCGGCGCCAATCACCGACACGATAGGTGGCGTCGCGGCGCCGCGGTCGTAGTAAACGAATGCTGCTGTGCTGCTCCGACGGTAGCGGATGTCGCAAGAACTCCGCGCTCCTCCATGCTCTTGGCGACGGCCGCACCTGGTTTCCGGGTTCATATGGCCGGATAGAGGAGGATCTCGCCCGTAGACCACGCGAAGGGGTGTCCCGCAGGACGTCTGCACTGCCGTGTTGAAGAGAACTCCGCCCATGGTAGCCCCGAGCCACTCGCGGCTTGTCTCTGCCAAGCACCGCAGTACATGAGAATGACGCGGTTGGCCGACTCGGACTGCCCGTCGGATTTGGGGTGAACGCCGTGGTCATCTCTGACTTGGTCCCCATCACCGCATCAACTCTGCGAGAACCGGCGTGAACACCGTGTCCGTCGGAGACCATGGGTATGGAACACCGTGGAGGCGGACAATGTCGTTGAAGAAAGCACAGGCGACCGATTCGGAGTCTGGTGTGCCAATGGGATGAAATGGCGTGCTTGCTGAACCGATCCACCACGGTGAGGATCACCGACTTGCAGCGGACCCGTGGCGGCCCTCCACAAAGTCTAGCGACATCGATCCCACACGCCTGGGAACCGGCGGAAGAAGGAGACCAGCGGGGTCTTTGGTGCTCGGACTTATAGCGTTAGCGAGACTTCACACGTGACGCACCCGATCTGCACAACTTGCTTCATGTTAGGAAAATGGAAGTCACGGCAGCGGAATGGTGGGCGTCCACAGACGCCTTCGTGTCGAATCCTCATGTATGGCCCCACGATCTCTTGTAGCATCGGGAGTCGGCCGAGATGTCTGTGCCGGAAAAATTGCACCATCTCGTCCACCAGCGCCGGGGAGCCGGTCGGGTGCTCTTTGTGATCTCGCCACGGAGAGCGATAAAGTAGGAGTGGTCGGTGGACTGCGGAGCTTAGCGAGAAGTCGGAGCGGAGAGCGAAGAGGCAAGGAGTTCTCCTCCACGGTGTCGCGCTGGGACAGTAGCGTCGGCGGCAGCGTTCGTTGCGCCGGTTTGTACTCGGACGGAGAAATCGAAGCCATGACTTGCCAACCCGGTGGTCTTTGCGGAATGGTAATACCGGTCCAGCCAGTACTTCAAGTCATAGTGATCCGTCTTGGCGGTGAAACAGCGCCCCAGAGGTATGGCGCCCGATGGCGCGCGCTGGACCAAGCCAATGAGTTCACGCTCGTGGTCGCCAGGCTTGATGTCGAGGTGCCACCGTGGTGAAAGCGTCGGATGCCCTCTGGATGAGGACAGCACCAAACCCGTGGGACGACGCGTCGCACTCGATGACAAAGGGTTTGTCGAAGTTAAACATAGCGAGCACCGCGCCGAGGTGACCGCCTCGAGGGCGAGGAAGGCGAGGCGACCTCGGGACCCCACGCCAAGCCCTCCTTCTTGAGTAGCGGTGAGCGGCGTGGCGATGGAGCCGTAGTTGTGGATGAACTTGCGGTAGTATCCCGCGAGCCCAAAGGAAGCCGCAGACTTGGCCCGCCGAAATGCAACCCGATCGTGAATAGCTGCACCTTGGCGAGTCCATGGCCACCCCCGCCCGAGATCGTGTGGCCGAGGTAGGTGACGGAGGCGACCGAACGCACACTTGGAGGCGTTTGACGAAGAGTGTGTAAGCGAAGCTCGCTAAGAAGCGGCGCGAGGTGACGCAGTGGTCGGCCCATGACTTCTTTGTAGATCAAGATGTCGTCCAAAAAAACAAGTACAAACCGGCGAAAAGCAGGCGCAAGAGGCGTCGTTCATGAGCGCTGAAATGTGGTAGGCGTTGCGAGTCGAACGGCATCACCGAAATTCATAGAGGCCGTCGTGTGTACGAACGCCGTCTTGTGAACATCCTCGGCCTCATGCGCACTTGGTGGTACCGGCGCAAGTCGAGCTTGGTGAAGTACTTGGCGCCATGGAGCTCATCCAAGAGCTCGTCGGACGACGGGATCGGGAACGCGTCCTTGACCGTCACCGCGTTGAGGGCGCGATAGTCGACGAAATCTCCACGGCCGTCCGGCTTCTTGGCGAGAAGGACCGGCGAGAGAATGCGAGTCGCTGCCGGACGATGCCATTCTCGATCATGGTCTCGCCTCGCTTCTCGGCTTTCGATCTTGTGGCGGCCGGATATCTGTAGGGCCGATTGCCAGCGTGATGTCCGCAGAGGATGATGCGGTCGCTTTCGGCCACGTAGCGGGAGGCGAGCCCCGGCTCGGCGAACACGTCGGCGAAGGATGCAAGCAATTCGTCGAGGAGGGCTCTTCATCGTGGAGTGGATGCGGCGGGCGGTGTCGGCGGCTGACGCTGCGCAAAGAGACTCGCTGTCCGCCACCGTGAACTCCATGGTCCGGCCACGTTCGGATAATAGCGCCCAAGGTAGCTTGACCATTGAGTGCCTAGCACCAGTCATACGGCGAGGCATGATGTACAAGTCGACCGCGAAACGGCATTGCCGATGACGATAGGCGCTGGCGCAGAACGCCGGCGGCGATCCGTTCACCGTTGGCTACGGTCGCGATCTACCGAGGCGAGGCTCGGCGGCGAGCCGCCCGGCCGTGTCTTCGCCTCGCCGATGAAACGATGGGTGGAGCCCGTGTCGATGAGGCGATCAACGTGGCGCGCCCACTGCACCTCGAGTTGGAGAGTGCGCTGCTCGAACGCCGGCGGCGGCGTGGAGAAATAGACGAGTGCCTCCTCGGCGGGCTCGTCCTCGGCCCGGCTGCGTCGATGTAGAAGATGCGGCGGCAGACTCTGTTGTAGCCACGGAGTATGGCTCGTTGCGATTATAAGGCGAGGCGGCGGCGCCGTTCACTTTGCTCCTCCGTCGGCGCTTGCCCGCCTCGTGGTGGTGGTGCGCCGTGAGTGCGGCGGCGCTGAAGTCTTGGCGGCGCTGGACGCATCTGGCCATTGGATAAGCGCGAGGCCGCCAAGACGCTCGAGCTTGGCGGGCGGTGGCAGGCTTACGCAGCTTTGCTTGGGCGGAGTTGAGACAGTCTAGCTCGACAGTTCAACGCCGTCACGAGACTCATAGCCGCCATGAGGTCTCCGCGCGTGAGGCGACTGGTGGTGGCGGTGGCGACAAGCACGGCCGGTGTAAGCTACCACCAGCCTTCCCGAGCCGGCCAGCAGGAGGCGAAGCGCTGGCGGTTGGAGTACTCCTCGACCGTCCCCGTGCGGCGGCACTCGGTGAGCTCGAACAGTGGGGCGGACCGCAGCACCGGGCCGAAACGCAGGTTCAGGAGTTCCTTGAAGCGCCCCCATGGCGGCGTGCCCTCGTCCTCCTGGAGTTGGATGAACCACAGTTGGGCCACATCCTCCAGGTTATACGACGCCATCCACACCTTCTCCTCCGGCATGGTGCGTTGTTGGCGGAAATATGACTCGCACCGATTGATGAAAATCAGTGGGTCGGACTTGCCGTCGAAGCGCGGAAAGTCCATCTTCTGGAACCGCGGGGGGCGATCCGTGTGGTGCTGGCCGTCGTGGTGGGTGCTGGAGTCGGTCGACGAGCCGACCTTCTCCTTCATGCCCGCCATGTCGGTCTGCATCGTTGACATGGCGGTGGTCAGGGACTGGAGCATCTGCATCACATCGGCCATGGTGGGTTGATCGCCATCGCCCATGGTTGTGGTGCGGACGTTGCCGTGGACGAAGAGGAAGGAGATGGAGGCGGTGGGCGCGATGGTGAGGTGCGGTGGAAGATTGGATGGAGGTGGTGGGAGAGGATCGACGAGACCGAGATACCAGTTGTCAAGGCGGTGAGCAGGGTAGGAGGACCTCGGCTCGTAGATCGTGGCATTGTCGTGATGGCGGCAGGTTATACCCCTTGCCGCCGTTCTTCGTCGGTGGGTTATCCCCCCCGCTGCGGCTTAGGTAGAAGAAGAGAGAGGATTAGATGGTAATATCTTTCTTGATTGCCAAGTGTTTGATTACTGACATATCTATAGCCTCGGCTCAACCCAAAAGGAGTAACAAATTCCACTAATTAAGGACTAACCAAAATAGCTAAAAGATCTCCTACTTTCCTCCTAGCCATCGTTGGAGGCCGTGCCTAACGTGCTTGTCGCGTGCAGCAAATAAGCGTTCTGGGCTCGGCGACGTCCACGGCCCTATAGGCGCTGGTGTACACATGTTTGAACATGACACCATCGACCCGAACGCTACCATTCACCGAACAACAATCTTATGGCATAGAACCGTAAGCAGGATAGCACAAAATAGATGAATACGTATAAAGCGAGCGATCGCACTTGAGGTCATCATCTAGTCTAACATAATAAAGCCAACATAAGAATGGCAGAATATCACCTTTGGGTACAGAGGACAATCTCTCGACAAATGACGCAGATGGCCAAGCGAAGAACAAAGAACCTACATGGAAACAATGAGAACCGATCCACGAATGCACAAGCCCTCCACACACACAAAACGGCGGTAGCAATAAAACAACGATGAAACAACGGAGAGCAAGCGTAGCACAAAATAATCGGCGCCAGCGGTTGGCCGACGTAGCACTAAGGGTAGGGAGGCCGACGCAGACCAGCGGATTGCGTAGGGTAGGACCTAACACAACACAATAGGACAACAACAACGTCTGCGGACACATCCCTACACGCAAGAAAACGATAGCAGGAATAAAACAACGACGAAACACTATAAGCGGAAATGGAGGACAAAAGAATCTACGTTGAAACAACTGAGGCCGACGCAACACGAGAGCAGGCAACAGACGACGTAGCGCAGCGAAGCACGGCAGGGTCGATGGGCCACAGTAGAATCTGCAAGAATGGGGACGAAGCCAGGACCAAGAACAGTAAACCAAGATTAGGATGGAATGACGGATGAGGTAGAGCAATCACAAGAAATCAATCGTCTGAGAGAGACCTGGCGACCAAAATCAAAAGGAATCGTCATGTTGATGGCCTCCGTCAGACGCCGCGTACTCCGTCGGACCACCGCCTGCCTCTGCATTGTCTTGCACATGCGTATCACCGTATCATGTCCTGCAGATGGCGTAACACAATTTTAATCACACAACACACATATTTGAGGGAGCGAGGGGTTGGTGCGATCCAGGCCCAGGCCAGTAAAGCGTGCGAGGAGGAGTAGGGGCGATGGCGAGATCCATGGATAAGTCTTGACGATCTCTCAGCCGGAATCGGTGGCGGTGATTGGGAGGGGACGGAAAATGTGCGAGGGCTCGAGATCAAGGGCGATGCTTTGGTTCAGGCGGGCCGACCGGATGGGACAAGAGTGAGGAGAAGAGGCGAACGCATGGGAGGCCGGCGATCTCCTCGGCGGAATCAATGGCGGCGGCGAGGCGACGGAAAATGTCGCGAGGCTCGATCAAAAGCGATGGCTGGTTCAAGGTGAACCGGACGGGATGGGACAAGCGAGAGAAGAGGCAAGGCACATGGGAGGCTTCGACGATCTCCTCGACGGAATCAGCGGCGGCGATTGGGAGGCGGATGGGAAAATGTCGCGAGCTCGAGATGAAGGCGATGGCTTGGTCCAAGGCGGCCGGACCGAGGATGGGACAAAGCGAGGAGAAGAAGCGGCGCATGGGAGGCGGCAATGCAAGCAGGAGGAGGCGAGAGATAAGCGAGGGCGAGGCGAGGTGCGGCGTGGGGCGGAGAGGGCAAAAGCGCAAGAGAAGCAGGAGTAGTGAGAAGCGTAGGGGATCGAGACAAGAAGAAGCGGAGAATCGGTGAAGAACGAGCAGAGCGAGCGAACAACGCAGAATCGGTGGCGGAGGAAGAACGGCGGCAACACAAGCGGATAAATGATTTTAAGGCGGGGTGAGGCGAATTGAGGCCACGCTTGGAAAGATACGGAGGACCTCGAAAGAAACCCAGTAGCAGCGTCTGGCGAGCCTCGAGAGTGCTCGAAATCTTTCACGCTTAATAGATAAGTTTTGAGGCCACCTTGTGAAATAAGATACGGAGGACCTCGAAAGAAACCCGGTAGCAGCGTCTGGCGGAGCCTCGAGAGCGCTCGAAATCTTTCACGCTTAATAGATAAGTTATTTGTAGGGGGTCGTGTCAAGCAAATGACGCTAATGTTAGTTAGATCACTGACGGCCACAGTGAGAACGGACTAAGAAAATTACAGAAGCTTTCTCCCATCTTATCTTGAACAGTCACCCCAGGCTCCCCATTGGCTGTCCAACGTCGAGTAATTTGGTCACAACTACACGAGAGGCAAAAGCGGAGCAGATAATCGACAGATTTCACTTATCCTATATCATGTTCTAAATTTTTCTAGGATCTGAGTTGGATATAGACGATCGGATTCGAATACAAATGTGGATTATCTCGATCCACGAATCTGAGCGAATACGGATCGATTACGAATCGGCTAGTCTCGATCATGAATATACGGTTAGTTGGATAATGCATGAAAATAAAAAACCATATATGTCACACATATTAAGATCAATTAACCATACTATATGTCCAAAATACAACTACATTAGTACATTAGCAAGTAGATTTAAGTACATCACTTGATAACAAGAACTAGTTAAACAAGCATATAACTGGGGCTAGTTAAGCCAGTAATATATGGCAAGTAGCATTGTAGCAAATCACAATCCTCACACTTTCATTCTTCCACACTTACAAAATTCACTTACTACCTAAGAAGAAAGTGCAGAATTGTTATCTATGAAGTGTCAGGCAGTAGTTAATGTGCTTCCTGGAACGGAACAAATAGAAGTATTATGATCAAGGGCACATAAGTCAATAAAATACATAAATCAGAATTTGAGAATTTCTCATTATCCTTAACAATGGGAAATAGTGACAAAAAAATGTTAAAAAAGTATGAACATTATGTAGTTTTCAACAATATTGTTGAAGGAATTGTTATTTCTTCTACCATTTCTGCACATAGCAAATATCGGACTACAAATCGATGGAACAGAGTAGGACGTAGAAGATAGCTATTAGCTTTAGTAGCAAGGTTGCAAAATACCAGCTGCCTAGGCACATATGCATGCATGAAAGACTTCGTTGTCAGATTTACCAGTAGCACAGTATGATTACCCATTTGTTTGTTTTTACTTTCATTCTTCTGCGGATTGACTGTCCATTAAAAAGTTGCATATAAAATAGCTATAAACAGTCGCTAAGAGACAACCCTGCTAAATTATATCTATGAGTCATTTTAGTGATGGTCTGTAATGATTTTGTAACTAAATTTATCCTTAGCACATACTAGTAGCTCTCATTCTTTTTAAGCTATTTTCATTCCTTCATATATCCTTAAAATAAGACTTGAGTTTGCAAGCCACCTGAACTTTTTTTCCTCTTGCTTGAAGAATGGTATTTCTTTGCTTTACAACTATGAAATGTGTAGAATGACCAATTACCAGAAACACTGAATGCGTCAAACTTTGATCCAATTATACAACTGAAGGACACCCAAAACTGAATGATAAACACAACAAAATCCATGCCAAGCAAAACTATCTGGACAATTATAAGGATACGGTTTTGTAGAGTTCCACTCCCGTGCTGTAGCTGAAAAGGTACTTTAAGATTTTGTTTCTTATGTAATGCCAAATACTGACCAATGTTTTAGGTTAAATTGAGCATCATTTAGCTTGGGAGACAAGCGTTCAAACACTCCATAATTTTAGGTGATCTTGCTTCTGATGTCGATGATGCCACATTACTACAGAATTTCTCCACTAGATACACGTCTTTTGAGGATGCAAGAATTGTTATTGATGCAAATACTGGCAGATCAAAAGAGCATGGTTTTGTTCGACACTTAGGAGCTTTATTAGAAAAGGGTCATACCAACTGATCATCTATATGATTATAACTCTATTGTGATTCTAGCTGTTACTTTACTATGTAGTGCAAGCTATATGACAATGTATGTATTCATAAGCAATTCAGTGCTAAATACAGTTTTGGCCATCTCTTCTATCTTTTCCATTCAAAATGTTTACTGATAACGTCATCCACACATCTGAATACATGTTCAATTCATCATTTTCTTTTATCTTAACACTTATTCAGTTCGTCTAGCGAACTTATTGAATAGGTGCTCCTGGTACTAATGGTTCTTCTTCTCAATCAGATGGAGATTTGACAAACACAACGGCGATTACATCTTCATTCGTGCAGCATATATAGTTTACATATGCACTCCTTTTGTCATTGTTTGTGGACTGTCACAGGTGTTTGCAGGTGGGCTTGACCCAAATGTTTGCGAATTTTCTATTGTCAGAAAGAATGCAGAAGGAGCACTGGAGTAACTAAATGGAAATACAATTGAAAAACAGACAGTCCGCCTTTCATGGGGTTGTAACCGGACAAATAAACAGGTATTGCAGACTATTTTGTAAGGTGTTGTGAACAGAACTCTGTAATAACGAAATTAATAACATGCATTTATTAGTTCTAAGATGTAATGTAAGTTCTAACTTGCGTTGATGATTGTACAAAAACTTACAATCACTTACCCGTGATTGTACAAAATCAGGGAAACCGAAGGATATGCTATGTTTCCTACAAATTTCCTGCTCTCAAAATTAAGTTACTATATGTGGGCGATATGTTCCCTATAAGCCTAACCTTTGCCTTAACAAAATTATCAAGTTACCACCATGTTTTAGGTTAGCTAACAAACAAGTCAACTAATCTTCATTTTCCATAAATGGTGGTATGGTATGCGGGTGATATTTAACTGTAAGCCTAACTTTTGTCTTAACAAATTGATCAATCACTTCAGTGTTTTAGATTACCTAACGAGCATGTCAACTAATCTTCCTTTTCCATTGCTGCCTGAAACGATGATTTGGTATGCAGGCTATTTGCAAGAAATGCAGCAATGCAGTACTGCAGTGTTTGAACTATGGCTCAATTATTCAGAGAGTCCGATAATTTCCATAGTACAACAGCACGAGTAGGACGTGGCACACCCAGTTTCAATCGTTTCAACACCTAATTTTTTTAACAATATACCCAGCGAAATGCACTTCATAAATTCACTCGTTGTACAGATGCTAAACAAGGAGTTTAAATCAATCATAGTAGCGAACTGAACCCTACCTGGAAATCTTGGAGGAGGCGAGCGGCCCGCTTCTCCTGTCGAGCGTGACGACCTCGAACCCAACCCTTTCCCCACTCTCCCTCACCTCCCCTGTAAGTAGATAACACGAAAAGGAGTGGAAAAATTCCGGTCGTGAACTGCACAGGAGAATGAATTAGAGTTCGACAGGGCAAGGTAAGCCAGTACAGGTGTAGAAGCCGCGAATGGTGAGGTGTGGGTGGGATTCCCTAAGGGCTTTGAACACCCGCGTGACCAGCGTCGTCTTCCCCACGCCCTGCAAGTAGCGACGCCCGAGGTCGTGGTGGTGAGGCGGTTGTTGGGGGAGGAGGGTTTTGAGCAGGGTTGGGTGGCTTGCTTACCGGTGGTCCGGTGACGAGGAGACACCGGCTCCGCGACTACGAGCGACGTGAGGGCGAGGCGGGGCCGCTCTGGGGGGACGCACTTCGCGGTGGAGGCCGGCTCTGTGACTCCGAGCAACTCGATGGCGAGGCGGTCGGCCGGCGGCCGCAGGACGAGGGATTCAGGGCCCGGCGATGAGGGATTCGAGCATTCGGCTAAGTGCGAATCGGTGGCCGAACTGGGAAACTAGGGACTGGGGAGTCAGGTTAGGGTTTTCACCGTAATCGGATATTTACCGGATATATCCGATAAAATTACGTTTATATCGGAATCCGATGGATCCTTTTATTTCGGATTTGTTTCTGTATTCGAAAAACTATTTGAATCCGTATCCGATATTTGAAAAAAAACCTAGATATCTAAAATTATGCTCTGAATAGTATCCGAATTTATATAGACGGACGGATGGTCAAAAATTATCTGATCTGTTTGCATCCCTAACTACACGGCGCTACCCCTGTGTTTCTACCATGCGGTAGTGTCTCTAGTTTTCCATTTTATTAGTGAAAACTAGTATGGTGGTCCGTATATTTATGTGGTTAAATCTCTTTTAAAGTTTATATTATCAAATGATATAACTTATATGGTTAAGAATATATTAACGTATTTTACAGACTAACGTGACTAAAGTACGAGCTTTGATAGAAGAAAAATCATTGAGCATAATAAGTTATTGAGGTTCCTAAACATAGCAACTCTTCATCGTGCCTGAATCCCATAGTTGCATAATAAGTTATTGAGGTCCCTAGAAGTATAGTAACTCTTCATCGTGCCTGAATCCCATAGCTTCATACACCTATTCTTTCGCCATTAGTAACTCTTTTTTCAAAATATATACATTCAGGTACCTTCGTTGCATATCTCTATCACCCCCAATGAATGAAGCTGGGAGCACGATCCATTTGCCCACAGCTTGCGCACGACTCTCTCCAGACTTTATGCTATCAACCACACCCTGGTATAGATCGGTTCGTATCTCCTTTTGGTGGTGCCTAATGTAGTCCAGCCTTGTACCCTCTACCTTGATGTACATATCAATCGCATACTGTTGGAATAGACGCTTACCATATAACAAGGCGTTGAATACCCCACGACGCATCTGGAATTTGTAGCAGTAGTAGTCTCTTACAGTAACGCAAAGCCGGTTATTTGAATCTACACAAACGAGGGACATAGTCAGATGATGTGTAAATAATCAGGACATCAATAATGATAAGTTCCACGTTCATAGCAGTACTCACCTTGATCCTCGTAGTGATTGTTGTTATTGTTATTTTCCGATGCCCGAATTACAGCTTCAAGGGGCACACCATGCTTGGGGATATGTGGATGCCATCCTAGTTCTTCTCTTGGGAAGAAGAGTGGTTACGATAGGGGGTCGTAGCATCCATAGAGCGGTTTTATACTATACTTCTCATTGTTGTTGCCATATAGGATTACGCTGCGATTGAAATCTTTGTGCCGCTTGTTGCCCTCGACCCACACAGCGGCTACTTCTGACGTTACTGGCCTATTGTACACTCGTTGATCCATCTGTAAGTCGGTGTTAAGTAATACACGATATTCCTGGAGGTTTTCGGCTTGGCCTAGGCTCCTAAAAGTTTGAGAGTAGGAGTTGTTCCGGAGGATGTTGACCAACCTCCTCACGACTTCCTGGTCGAGGCTATGTGAGTAACGAAACCGGTGACTTAGACTGGGGTCGTCGTCAAGAAAGCGAATCTGGGCCACTAAAGAACATAGAACATAGAAGAACAAAAAACCTAAGCGACTCTGGGCTTTGGCGAATGAATGGATACCTGGCTTTGGTGAATGAAATTGCAATGGATGTAAGTGCTTAGCTGATGAAGGTGCTGATTGAAGAAAGTGAATCTGGGCCACTGAAGAACATAAGAACATAGAAGAACAAAAAACCTAAGCGACTCTGGGCTTTGGCGAATGAAATTGCAATGGCTGTAAGTGCTTAGCTGATGAAGGTGTTGACTGAAGAAAGGGAATCTGGGCCACTTTGCCATCGCTGTTGGGATTCCGAGACCTGCAGCACCTTTCCTCGTCTCCTGATGCACCTTTCCTCGTCGCCAAACAGCAGCACATCTGCAAGAACAACATGAAACGGAGGGGTTATATTTTGGAAGGGCATCAAACAAGGAAGGAAAGCATGTGAGAGGAAAGAATGCATCAGGAGCATGGGGAGGAAGGAAAGCGGGAGACACGCATCACGGCGGATCGCTCCTGATCCGGGAGGCTTTCGGAGGATCGGAGGGGAGGGGGCGGGTTGAGCGTTACGCGGCGCCGCTGAGCCGAGCGAGGATCACGGGGGCAGGATTGAGGATGGGGACGCGGGGAGGAAGGAGCTGCCGCTGAGCCGAGCGAGGATCTCGGAGGAAAGATTGGGGATGGGGACACAGGGAGGAAGGAGGCGCTTCGCACAGTGGAGGAAGGAATATCGGGGATTCGGCGGCATGCACCTGAGGGGGCGGGGCAGCCGCAAGGCCCCCAAACCATGAGGCCCCACCCTGTACATGTACTAGTATTAGTATATTGTATATATAACAAAGATATATACATTATAGTTAGTAATATCTCGGGAAATGAAGCTTGATATGAATAAGTTTTTTGGATGCACCTTGAGTGTTTATTGGTAACACTTATATATATATATATATATATATATATATATATATATAAAATTAGAAGGGCCTCTATTTTAAATCTCGTTCTAGGCACACTGAATCTCAGGACCGCCGGTGGATTTGGGAGAGGATTCGCCCTGGGGACACGCGTGTGTGTGTTGGGGGGTGAAGAAGAACGGACCGCTGTCACCAACTGCAAATTAAGAATAGTAGAGAAAATATGACAAATCGAGTTATGCAGCAATCTAAAGCAATCACATGTGTATTGCCAAGTTATCTAAATATGCTTTACGAATGATGTACGCGCAAGTGCATGGGCCACCTTGCTAGTTAAAAAAATACACCTTTAGTACTGCTTTCAGTTTTAGTACAGGGCTACTAGAATCTTAGCTACGGCCGTGACTAGAAGAATAAAAGTTTTCCGCTCATTATTGTTTTGAACGACCCTAACTACTACGATCCTGTTTGTAACTAAGGAATTCATTTTGCAGGGTTTTCACAGTGCAATTTCCGTAGGAACCAGGAAAAAAAAAACTCCGGCATTCCAAATGAGGCCAGTATGTTGCTTCCAATATTTAAGCTCTGTCATCTTGCCCCGGTAAGCATCGAAGACACATCGTCCCTAGAAATGTTGGCCGACGACGATGCGTCGTAGCCGCGTGACATATGGGAAAAATCAGACGTAGTACACCTGCCGCGACAGGACGGCGGCGTCACTTCCTCGGATTGCAGACGTTCATAGCTTTGCACCACGGACGGCCGCGACGCGGATCCGGTGCGCGCACGAGCCCTCGACGAAGCGTGCGCCGCATTGCCACCCGCAACCGTGCTCGCATTCTAGCTCGTCTCTCCTTAGCCTATGATCCACCGCCGAGGACGAGTTTCCGTCAGACAGTCCCAGATCCACTTCAGCAGCAGGATGACCTTGTCTGGGTGCTCCATCTCCATTGCCGCCGGAGACGATCTCTAGGGACGACGATGCGAAGGCTGTAGACGTCGATTCGGTGCTAGGGCCGCGTCGCGGATGAACTCCGGTCTATGTACCTGCGGTGCCCATCACGATCTGCGTTGTCCGTGGTCGGCTCTATGGTCGACGAGCCTAGCCAGCCCGAAATCGGCCAACTTGGTGCTGTGTGACGAGTCGAGAAGTATGTTGCTTGGCTTGATGTCACCATGCAATACGCACTGATCCCACTCCGTGTGGAGATAGCGTAGTGCAGAGCCCAGGCCAAGGATAATCCTGTATCTATTAGTAAAATAAATCAAGTTAACAACCTGAACAATCTACTATTAAATCAAATTAACAAAAATGAAGAACTCATTTGGTTGTACCTCTCTGACCAAGTGAGCAAACTGCTGTAGAGGTGCCTGTCAAGGCTGCCTTCTGGCACAAGCTCATAGACGAGCAAGAGCCCTTTGCGGCTGTCACACCAACCTAACAACTGCACAAGGTTGCGATGCCTGAGCCGGCTTATGATCTTCACCTCGGCCTCGAACGCTTTCCTCCCCTGTTCTGACGACTCCCCCGAGAACATCTTTACGGCCACTGGGCGGTGCTGGTCACTGAGGCTGCCCCGATAGACATTCCCAAAGCCCCCTCGGCCGAGCTTCTCCTCCTCCGCGAAGTTGCTAGTGGCAGCGGCGAGCTCGCTGTAGCGGTACCGTCTAGGTCCAACCCCTCTCTCGAATTCAGCTTGCTCTCGTTCTTCGTCGGAATCACTGTCGCCGATTCCTCTTAGCCTCTTCCATATGCGTCGCCGACGTACAGTACAGACTACGACGATGCAGAGGAACAGAAAAAAAGCTACAGCAGTAGGCACTAGCACAGGTACTAGTCGCACTCCGGTAGTAGCATTAGCAGGGCTTGCGGCAACCTCTAGAGTGGACCTAAACGACCAAGACATCACCTGATGCAGCTCGATGCATTTGCCGGTGGCCGCAGAGAAGCCGACTGCCACTTCCTCGGGCAAACTTGCCTTCATGTCTACCGGGGCACTGACGTTGTACGGCTGGCCGTCGTTGATCTGGAGATGGGCGGCTAGGATACCCGTGAGGTTGTTGTAGTTGATCTCGGCAGTCATAACGGAGTCCTCGGAGGCCAGGCTCTTGTTCACGTTTGTACTGGCCTTGGAGTTGATGGAGTTGATGTCAATGCCTATATGGTTGCCGTTGCTATCCCCATAATCGGGGCCGTTGTTGAACGTGTCGAACTCCACCGCGACGACGCGGTCGTCGCCGGTGGCGTTGAACCGGTTGCTGTCGTTGAAGAGGGCGAGATTGCTGCCGGCGCTGTTGGGAGGGATCCTCGACGGGAAGTGAGCGAGGAAGAAAGCCATCCCGTCGCCGGTCGTCCCGTCGCCGGTGTCGTTACATCTGTTAAAGAAGGTCTCGTTTTTGGGCTTGATTTGAAATGTGAAGGTAGATGTGAAGCTGGCCAGCTCGCCGGTGGCGCTGTCCCAGAGCAGCACCGGACGCGCATAAGACACGCGGCCAACGCTGAAGACATCGCCAGTGATCTCGTTCTTGGTTAGCTCGATCACGCCGGAGCCCATGTGCGCGTCACGTTCGCACCTGATGAGCTCCATGCCGCAGGGGTCGCCAGAGCTGGAGAAGTTGAAGCTGAAGGAGAGTGAGGTAGCACGAGGTGCATGGATTGACAACAGCGAGTAGTACAGACAAAAGGACATGAAGAGAAGGTGGTGAGAGCTCATTGCAGCCATTGGTGTTGTTTGCTAATTGGGTCCTGGAGGGAGAAGCAAGAAAGATTTTGTGCCGCCAACTCTCTGCAGCTTTTCTTCTCCTCTTTGTTCTCTTATATAAGAAAGCTATGTTACATGCGTCGGCTAGCAGGCGGCATCTGCAGAATTCGTCTCGCAAGATTGTGTACCTGTTTGCACTTAAATTCGGCAAGTTCGGTCAAAATTGGCAGGTTTTGGTTGGCAGAGTATGACCAAGACACGCTCGAAGATATTCTAGATAGAAAAGGGATTATTTAGGAAACAGAAACCGATATAGATTTTGTTTGTTAGTGTGCTGTATTAGGACTCTCGAATCGGCCAATAGGTATAAAAAGTGAGCCAGGGCTAGCTAGAGAACACAGACAATTCAACCAAATTCGCATCTACTTTATTCTTCCTGTCGACTAGTTTTAGCTCTGTAATTTAGTCTTGTAATTCGATCCTGATCAATAAAGTTGTGCCATCGCTGATTATTAGTCTTCATCAATTACGCCCCAGGTTTGATTTACTCTGTTTTGCTATGCATCGTCCTTTCAGAGTTGATCTACCTTTATCCTTGAATTAGCCTTAATCGGCTAATCGTCTATTTTGATCTGATCAGCTTTTAGCTGATCGGATTTAAACCGATCGTCACGCAGGATCGACTGAGCAGACTTTATATTTTTCCCTTACCGATTCCTTACTAGCACCCATCCTCCCGCGCTGTTACTCTGTGGCAACTGGTCTTCCACGCCTTCAGAACGCGACAAGTCGCCTCCTCCCGCGCTCGGTGCCAGCTCCAACATTGCCTGCTTCCTGCGTTGTGGCAACGCGGTAACCCACCTCCCGTAGTCCCTGAGCGTAGGAATCAGGTGTTACCCCTATTTTTTTCATGGTAGGTAAGGAGGTCATTTTGGCAAAAAAGGAAAAAGAAGAAGGAGAAGATAGGTGAATAATTTGTGTTATAATTGAAATTTTAATTTTCTACTGTGCGACCGAGTCTATTGTTTTTAAAATAATCGAAATTTTAAATTTCTACCGTGCGAACAGAGTCCACTTTGGACGCGTTAAGAAGAGGCGGTGCCGTGCGAGTTGTCAGTCAAAGAGTACGACACCACCACAAGTGAGTAAAGGCAAGCAAACTCGGATTGGCTTTGGTTAACGAAGACAAACGGAGCTAATGCAAAGACGTAGCAACACCCCGGCATCACGGAAGTGTTAATGTTATTTGTAGGGGTCGTGTCAAGCAAATGACGCCAACGTTAGTTAGATCACTGGCGGCCACAGTGAGAACGGACTAAGAAAATTACATACTAAGAAAATTACAGAAGCTTTCTCCCATCTTATCTTGAACAGTCACCCCAGAGCTCCCCATTGGCTGCCCAACGTCGAAGTAATTTGGTCACAACTACACGTAGGGGTGCAAACAGCGGATACCGCCGGATTTCACTTATCCTGTATCATGTTCCAAATTTTTTATCGGACGCAGAGTCGGATACGGATAGTACCGGATTCGAATACAAATGTGGATTATCTCGGTCACGAATACAGAGAGAATATAGATCGATCTGAATACGGTTAGTCTCGGTCACAAATATTTAGTTGGATAATGCATAAAAATAAAAACCATATATATCACACATATTAAGATCAATTAACCATACTATATGTCCAAAATATAACTACATTAGTATGTTAGCGAGTAAATTTAAGTCTAACAAGAACTAGTTAAGCAAGCATATGACTGGGGCTAGTTAAGCCAGTAGTATATGGCAAGTCACAACCCTCACACCTTAAACCGTCCAAAATTCATTCTTCCACACTTCCAAAATTCACTTACTACCTAAGAAGAAAGTGCAGAATTGTTATCTAAGAAGTGTCAGGCAGTAGTTATCCCAAATATGCTTCCTGGAACGGAATAAACAGAAGTATTATGATAAAGGGCACAGTAGCACAGTATGATTACCCATTTGTTTGTTTTTACTTTCATTCTTCTGTGGATTGACTGTCCATTAAAAAGTTGCATATAAAATAGCTATAAACAGTCGCTAAGAGATAACCTGCTAAATTATATCTATGAGTCATTTTAGTGATGGTCTGTAATGATTTTGTAACTAAATTTATCCTTAGCACATACTAGTAGCTCTCATTCTTTTTAGGCTATTTTCATTCCTTCATATCCTTACAATAAGACTGAGTTTGCAAGCCACCTGACCTTTTTTTCCTCTTGCTTGAAGAATGGTATTTCTCTGCTTTACAACTATGAAATGTGTAGAATGACCAATTACCAGAAACACTGAATGCAGCTTCAAACTTTAATCCAATTATACAACTGAAGGACACCCAAAACTGAATGCAGCTTCAAACTTTAATCCAATTATACAACTGAAGGACACCCAAAACTGAATGATAAACACAACAAAATCCATGCCAAGCAAAACTATCTGGCCAATTATAAGGATGCGGTTTTGTAGAGTTCCACACCCGTGCTGTAGCTGAAAAGGTACTTTTCAGATTTTGTTTGTTATGTAATGCCAAATAATGACCAATGTTTTAGGTTAAATTGAGCATCATTTAGCTTGGGAGACAAACGTTCAAATTCTGCTTCAGACCACTCCATAATTTTAGGTGATCTTGCTTCTGATGTCGATGATGCCACATTACTACAGAATTTCTCCACTAGATACATGTCTTTTGAAGATGCAAGAATTGTTATTGATGCAAATACTGGCAGATCAAAAGAGCATGGTTTTGTTCGACACTTAGGAGCTTTATTAGAAAAGGGTCATACCAACTGATCATCTATATGATTATAACTCTGTTGTGATTCTAGCTGTTACTTTTCTATGTAGTGCAAGCTATATGACAATGTATGTATTCATAAGCAATTCAGTACTAAATACAGTTTTGGCCATCTCTTCTATCTTTTCCATTCAAAATGTTTACTGATAACATCATCCACACATCTGAATACATGTTCAATTCATCATTTTCTTTTATCTTAACACTTATTCAGTTTGTCTAGTGAACTTATTGAATAGGTGCTCCTGGAACTAATGGTTCTTCTTCTCAATCAGATGGTGATTGGACAAACACAACGGCGAGTACATCTTCATTCATGCAGCATATATAGTTTACATATGCACTTCTTTTGTCATTGTTTGTGGACTGTCACAGGTGTTTGCAGGTGGGCTTGACCCAAATGTTTGTGAATTTTCTATTGTCAGAAAGAATGCAGAAGGAGCACTGGAGTAACTAAATGGAAGTACAATTGAAAAACAGACAGTCTGCCTTTCGTGGGGTTGTAACCGGGCAAATAAACAGGTATTGCAGACTATTTTGTAAGGTGTTGTGAACAGAACTCTGTAATAACGAAATTAATAACATGCATTTATTAGTTCTAAGATGTATTGTAAGTTCTAACTTGCGTTGATGATTGTACAAAAACTTACAATCACTTACCCGTGATTGTACAAAAACAGGGAAACCGAAGGATATGCTATGTTTCCTGCAAATTTCCTGCTCTCAAAATTAACTTACTATATGTGGGCGATATGTTCCCTATAAGCCTAACCTTGTCTTAACAAAATTATCAAGTTACCACCATGTTTTAGGTTAGCTAACAAACAAGTCAACTAATCTTCATTTTCCATAAATGTTGGTATGGTATGCGGGCGATATTTAACTGTACGCCTAACTTTTGTCTTAACAAATTGATCAATCACTTCAGTGTTTTAGATTACCTAACGAACATGTCAACTAATCTTCCTTTTCCACTGCTGCCTGAAACGACGATTTGGTATGCAGGCTATTTGCAAGAAATGCAGCAATGCAGTAGTGCAGTGTTTGAGCTATGGCTCAATTATTCAGAGAGTCCGATAATTTCCATAGTACAACAGCACGAGTAGGACGTGGCACACCCAGTTTCAAACGTTTCAACACCTAATTTTTTAACAATATATCCAGCGAAATGCACTTCATAAATTCACTCGTTGTACAGATGCTAAACAAGGAGTTTAAATCAATCATAGCAGCGAACTGAACCCTACCTGGAAATCTTGGAGGAGGCGAGCGGCCCGCTTCTCCTGTCGAGCGTGACGACCTCGAACCCAACCCTTTCCTCACTCTCCCTCACCTCCCCTGTAAGTAGATAACACGAAAAGGAGTGAAAAATTCCGGTCCTGAACTGCACAGGAGAATGAATTAGAGTTCGACAGGGCAAATGGTGAGGTGTGGAAGCCGCGAATGGTGAGGTGTGGGTGGGATTCCCTGAGGGCTTTGAACACCCGCGTGAGGCGTGACCAGCGTCGTCTTCCCCACTCCCTGCAAGTAGCGACGCCCGAGGTCGTGGTGGTGAGGCGGTTGTTGGGGGAGGAGGGTTTTGAGCAGGGTTGGGTGGCTTGCTTACCGGTGGTCCGGTGACGAGGAGACACCGGCTCCGCGACTCCGAGCGACGTGAGGGCGCGGCGGGGCCGCTCTGGAGGAACGCTCTTCGCGGTGGAGGCCGGCTCTGTGACTCCGAGCAACTCAATGGCGAGGCGGTCGGCCGGCGGCCGCACGACGAGGGATTCAGGGCCCGGCGATGAGGGATTCGAGCATTCGGCTAAATGCGAATGGGTGGCCGAACTGGGAAACTAGGGACTAGGGTTTTCACCGTAATCGGATATTTACCGGATAATAACCGGATATATCCAATAAAATTACGTTTATATCGGAATCCGATGATACTTTTATTTCGAATTTGTTTCTGTATTTGAAAAACTATTTGAATCCGTATTCGATATCTAAAAAAACCCAGATATCTAAAATTACGTTCCAAATGGTATCCAAATTTATATGGACGGACAGATAGTCAGAAATTATCTGGTCCGTTTGCACCCCTAACTACACGGCGCTACCCCTGCGTTTCTACCGTGCGGTAGTGTCTCTAGTTTTCCATTTTATTAGTGAAAATTAATGTATGGTGGTCCATATATTTATGTGGTTAAATTTCTTTTAAAGTTTATATTATCAAATGATATAACTTATATGGTTAAAAATATATTAACGTATTTTACAGACTAACGTGACTAAAGTACGAGCTTTGATGGAAGAAAAATCATTGAGCATAATAAGTTATTGAGGTTCCTAGAAACATAGCAATTCTTCATCGTGCCTGAATCCCATAGCTGCATAATAAGTTATTGAGGTTCCCAGAAATATAGTAACTCTTCATCGTGCCTGAATCCCATAGCTTCATACACCTATTCTTTCACCATTAGTAACTCTTTTTTTAAAATATATACATCACATATACCTCTATTTAATCTCAAGCAATATTATTTTATATGGTATTAGAATACATTACTCACGTATGCACCGATGTACCATACACGACCTACCTTGAATTTATCTTCCTTGCACATTAGCTGCCCCTACTAAACCATGTGTCTTCTATCTCTTCTTCATCGCTCTATAACTTTTCACCTTCAACATCCAATAGTTAGTTCAATTCTTGACTAATCCCTCTTAATTGCTACACTTTTCAATGCAATATTCGACTACATAGTTATCTTCCACTCCTCTCTTATTATTACTTAATGCTAAACGATGTTGACAAGGATTAAGAGCCAGACTCTGTTTTGAGCTTGTACCTTTACAAGAAGAATCCCATAGAGAAAAACAGAGCGTACGATCAGTTACCTGGTTACACCTTCGACCAGTTTATTGATGTGTACTCTGTTAGTTTACACTAGTCCGTTTGGACCAGTGATTCAACTCTCTTGACCAGATTAATTGGTCGAGATAAATAGTTATTTTTTCACAAAAATAATGTATAGACAGTTTTCTTGATAGGTATAAATAATTGATCAGAAGTTACCCTAAAAAGACACCTATCGTGAAGAGACACCTTTTGACGAGAAGACACCTTTTGAAGCATAATTGCTACCCATCTGTTTTGTATAAATAAGAAATCCTTTGTGCATTTGAGACATTATTAACTATTCTTATCATCTCCATAATTGCTTACAAATACACAAGACACTATAATACTTGTACTCTGTCAAACCACTTGGCTAATAGAAGTAATCCTTTGTCCCACTCTTTGTACTCTTTAGTCTTAGAGTTTTGCAACCATTTGCATTTATAAGCTCGATCTAGAGGCCTATGTCTTCAACATCAATAGTTGGTGTTAGAAAAAGGGCTTCTAGTGATTAAAATTGTGAAAGTGATGACCCGTCGCCCTAATTGATGGATGAAGAAAATTCTTTCGACCTCGTCGGCCATGCTGACCTTGACACCAATGACTACATCATGGAAGAAACAGGTAAGTGTGATTTCTACTCCAAGTACATTATTGAAGGAGAATTATCACAATCCGCGGCCCTATCCAATTTAGGTGAGGCTGCGTCAGAAGTGCCACTTCTTAAGAATAAATCAAAAAGTGAGCATGATCCCATTCCTGCCCCAATTACAAAGGCAGATGTTCATAGCACATATCCCATGGAAGTCAACGATGGTCACACTCTCTAGAATGATGATAATGTTCTAGAGAGCCTAGCTTCGAAAGATTTTCTCCGAGGCCTCGACTATACCTCATCCTTGGCTCATCCTTGGATGAGGGCAGAGTGCTCACCCCATTAGTCCACTCTAAATTCCACACTTGTACAGTCATGAGGGAGACAAATAAGCTACGAGCAGAACGCAACTAGCATGAAGCTCGTGAGAGGGCGGAAAAAGCCGCCCAAGAATAGCATGAATTGTTCATTGTGGCAAAGCAAAGAGCTATGGACGAGACGATATGCCAATACTATAGCAAACAACTAGGGACATCGCGAAGACCAAATCTCTCAGGGAGTCGTCCTCGACAACTCTTTCTGGTCACGCTGCAAGTCCTAAGGACGATGCTAGAGAACCCATTGAAAGTGCATTTAGGCACTAATGTTATTTTGGTGATTAATGACAAACATATATAATGACAATCTATGTAATTGTGTAAATGTTTAACTTAGTGCTTAACAAATGACAAACCTCTAATATGATTATATTGCTATGAGACTAACATGTTATTGCCTAGTTGAGCATCAGTCTCATCTATTTAGAGGAAAATTAAGTGGGATGGTTAAGCAAAGATAAGGTATGCAATCTCGGTATCCCTTCCATATTTGTTATTGCATTCCTTTTGTGCAAATGCATAGTGAACTCCAAGTAGCATGTTGATTATATATATATGCACATTGGTTCATGTCATATTTATTTGTGCATATATATTCATTTGAGTTCATTATGTGCTTTGTTTTTAGTATGCATGTATTAACTAGAGTTAAACTTCATATTGCTATAGATTGACTTGGTGCATGCATGTTTTAGTTGTATATCTTCTCATGCACTTCTCTTAGTGAAGTTTAATCTAGTGTTGGATCACATATTTACTCTTATTGCAAATATTAGTTGCACATGTACAATTCGTGTATATTCTATCATGTGCTTCATTTAGGTAAAGACTGTGATCCTTGCCATGATTTAATTGATTCATCATATCGGCAATTATCTCTCTAGTGCATATAGATCAATTACATATTCATCATGATGCACTTAGTAGAGAACATTTCTTATGTCAAGTGTTTCCATTTATATTATGCTTCTTTATATGAAACACTTATGGTAATCAATTGCTCACAAATATCAGTTTATCCATATCTATTGAGCTTTTGGGACTAATGTCTTTCATGAGTGGTTTGGAAAGAATTAGGTCATGTGTGTGTATGATGACCAAGATATCTTGGAGGATGATCGTTAAGCCGAGGTCAACAAGACGGCGGTGTCACTAAGAATTGAGGACTAAGTCAAGATCGACTTAGCATGGAGATCGTCGGAGAGGATAATCAAGTCAAGGTTGATAGGACGAGAGTCTCATGAGGTGAATCGAGTCAAGTTGGATAAGGCGAAGATGTCATCAATTTTATGGTGAAGGTCTTCATGCACCGGCATTAAGAAAGAAGACGACAAGTGACTATTTCTAGACTTGTATCATCTTTGATTTAATTTGAGTCTAAGGATTGCTGTACTATTAAGAGGGATGCGACTTCGAATGACTTTTAGATGTGTCAAATGCTCAAATGATTCATCCTTGTGAAACTTAGAGAGAGAGTGGTGTTGGTGGTGACGGAAAGTGAGAGTTGTAGGTCTCCCTTAGATTCTTTGTGAAATCTGTATTTATCCTTTGAGATTTGGGTAGAGAGACCTTGTTAATTGTGTAGCCCCCTCGTTCTTAGCTTTCCGTAGAGTCCAAAATCACTGAAATCGGAGTCCGGAGTCAAAAGTTATGCTCATTTTCGTCGGGCTGCTCAGTCCAATCCGGAGTATCCAGGTTGAGTCAGAGTATCCGGGTTGTCCAGGGTATCCGGGTTGAGTCCGGAGTATCCGGGTTAGTCCTCTCGATTAAGTCAATCCGGAGTATCCGGGTTGAGTCCGGAGTATCCGGGTTGTGCGCAGTTCAAACAGCTAGTTTTTGGGGACTTGTATTTAAAGCCCTCTCCTTCCTCATTTGAAAGGTGGCCGTTACTCCACTGGTTTGAGGGGTTATCCTCTTGTTCTTGAGCCCCCTAAACACCTCTTTACCCTTAGATCTAAGTGATCTCCTTTGGTGAGAAGGGTTGGGAAGAGTTTGAGGAGTGAGGTGTTAGGATTTGAGTTATTAAGCACTTGATTTCATCTCCAAGCTTGTTCTTCGTGAGCATTTACTACTCTTGAAGGTTGAGGACTTCTAGACGGCTAGGAGGTCGCCTACGAGCCACCGGAGCTTTGTGTGGTTGGCCGTGGGAAGTTTGTGAAGGTCGGTTCTGCCTCCGTAAGGGAAGGAATCAAGGGAGTGAAGACCGGCGAGTGCATTTGTGCAACACTGAGAGGAAGAGGGTTGAAAGAGACCCCGACTCAAGTGTGACCGAGCCGCCTCAACGGAGACGTAGGATCCCCTTAAGGATCCGAACTTCGGGTGAAAAATCATTGTCTTTTTGCTTATTTTTATTCTTGCTAAAGTATTTGATTTTGAATCTTGAAATTGCCCGATCTACTTTTCTATTGAGTTTTCCACTAGATCTCTACTTGTTCCAGGTACCTGATAGTATTTAGATACTTTGTGTTCAAGTGGATTGCTTAAAAGTCGAAGAGATTTGAAATCTCATCTCGAGGTACCCAACCCGGACATTCCGCATACTTGACCCTGGATAATCCGGATATACCGGAGTATCCGAAGTAAAAGCTCGGAGAGTCCGGGCTGACCCCCTCGGCATTTCAGGGTGACCAATCCGGAGTATCCGCACCACTAGCCCCAGATAGTCCGGAAATACGGAGTGTCCGGATCAAAGCTGGGATAGTCTGGGCTGATACCCTCGGGATTGTTTTATTCCGCTGCAATTTTTTAATTCGCCTATTCACCCCCCCTCTAGGCGACATCCCCGGTCCTTTCAATTGGTATCAAAGTATGGTCTCTCATTTTATTAGACTTAACCGTCTAGAGAGTAAAGGATGGCGACTAGAGGATTAGTGCACTCACACGATCCACTTATGCTAGATGGCTCAAATTATGCTATATGGAAAGTAATTATGACTTCTCATTTTAAATCCACGAGCCCCCAAATATGGTGGATCATAGATGTCGACTTTTCTTCTCTATTGAATAAAGTTGATCCAACTAAAGGAGAGAAGAAATGTCTACATCTCGACGCTCAAGCTACTAATATTTTATTTTGTGTTGTGAGTGATGAAATTTTTGATAAGATATGCAATCTCAAGAGCGCTCATGAAATGTGGATAAAGCTTCAAGAACTATTTGAATCATCCACTTCCATTGAGGATTGCATTAAGGAAGAGATGTCGGGAGATGAAACCTCAAGCTCCATCTCAAATGAAGAAGAACTGACATCTCCATCAACCTCAACCTCCGCCTCAAGTGACGATGAAAATTCACTTCCTTCACAAATCTGTTGCTTCATAGCAAAAGGTAAAATTGAGGTAAGTGACGACGACGGCGATGATGAGCTCACTTATGATGAACTTATGAATTTGCTACATGAGCTCAATAAATGTCTTGGAAAGGAGAAAATGAAATATAAAAGTTTGAAGCTTGAACATGAATCACTTCAAAATGATTATAATATGCTTCAAGAAAATCATGAATCTCTCTTTCTCAAAGAAATTCATAAGCATAAGGTGGATATATGAATCTCATGTGACTTAATTGATGAAATACCTTGCTTAAATGTTAATTCTAATATTTCATCAAAACTTGACATATCCACCTCTAGCAATGATTTACCTTGTTGCTCAAATTCTATTGCTATTGCTTCCTCTAGTGTTTGTTGTACTAACAATCTTGTAGAGGAAAACAATGAGCTCAAGGCCCAAGTCATTATATTAGAAAATGACTTGAAGATGAGCATAAAGGGCAAAGCCATTCTCGACGAGATCTTGAGCAAGCCTAAGGCGCCTCAAGATAAGCGAGGACTCGGCTACATCTCCAAGAGGGAGACTAGCAAGATGAGGCACAATGCAAAACAAAAGAAGACTATTAAGTGCTTCAATTGCAACAAGAAGGGCCACTTCGCCTCCGTGTGCCCTAATAAAGTGGAGATCAAGCCACAACTATCAACAATGAGGCAAACCGGCAAAGAGCAAGTCAAGAAGAAGGGACGTTCAAAGCATACTTGCTACAATTGTCGGGAAAAGGGGCATATCGGTAAGGATTGTCCCAAAGGTATCATCTCTAAGCCTACTCATCATTTCAATGATTATTTGCTTAGGAAGGATAAGAATGGCAATGTATTTGCCAAGCTTATCAAGTCCCCTATGCCCGCTCAAAATGATAATAGTCATTTGCATAGGAAGAGTAAATCTAGAAATGGATTTGCTAAATTTGTTAGGACTCCTAAGCCTACTCAAAACAATTCAAATATATTGCTTAGGAGAAATAACAATAGCAAAACATTTGCTAGATATACTAGATCCTTTAAGCCAATGCATAATTTTAATAATCATATGCTTAGAAGAGATCAAACTAGAAATAGCTTTGCAAAGTATCATTGTCCTCCTAAGTCCTCTCACATAAATCCAATTCCTTTACTTAGGAGAAATAATTATCGTAAACCTATTCTTAGTCATGTTAGTCTTGTCAAAAATGCTAAATTTAGGACCATTTGGGTTTCTAAATCTATTGTGACTTACATTGTTGGACCCAACAAAGATTGGGTACCAAAAACCACCTAAGAGATTTTTAGGTAATATGAGATGGATTGGACGTTTGGCTTCTTCAAAAGAGAAGAGGACTTAATCAATTACAAAATGGAGCCAAGCATAAGGATGATCACTTTAATCTTGAGCCAATGCCATCTCGGGTAAGAAGTATTTAAATTGATTCTTATAGCTCATAGCCTTGTGTAGGTTATATTGCGTTATTCATGAAAATCAATTTAGATTACTTGTTATATGCTTGCTCATACTTATTAGTTATTTTGATTGCAATCTTGAGCAAGTTTTGGATAGTGGCACATTAAGGGGGAGTGTTAATTCATATTCATGTATATTACATCCCTACATGTGCCCATATTTATATAAGTGCTAATATATATTTTCAAAATCAAGCCATTTAGCCAAAAGTCAAAATTTTGTATACTATTAGTATTCTTGTGAAAAACTAATTGCAAAATATATACAAATGTATTTGAAATGTTTTTCAAAGGTTTTGGATTTGCAAAAACTATTTTACAAAGAAAATGAGTTTTAACTCCAAAAGCTAGTTACTAATATCTTGTTTTGGATTTAAACTTATAATTTTCATAGAATTAAATGTAAAATGATTTTGAAAGTAATTCCAAAACGAAAACCCTATAGTTGGTCATTCTTAATAATTCTTGTATTCAAAAGATTTTCAAAAGACCAACCTAGCAAAAGTTATTTGATTTTGAAACTCGCCGAAAAACTATATTTAACCCATAATGGTCATATTATTGCACTTAGTGAGTTTCTCCGTTTGGACCTGATCTTGTGTAGTATCTTGGTTCAAAATGGTATCTTAGACTCATACATAAAATTCAAATCTCTATATCTTATCCCTTGCTTCATTTGAATTTTTGTGTTGTTGGATTTTGGCTTTGCTTTTCTATTGTTTCTTTAAAAGGACTATTTTGGTCAAAAGTCAAAAATATTGTTTAAAAGGCCAATATTTGTGAAAATCTTTACAAAAATTCTCAAATATGTATTTCAAATGTTTTATAATGCTTTCGGAGTAAAAATTTCTATTTTAGAAACAAAATAGCAAATTTGTCCTGAAATGGATCTTATATGATCTTATTTTTTATTTAAATAAAATATTTTTATAAGTTAAAATTTATTGAGTTTTTGAAAAATGGTCAATACAAAACTCGTAGGGTTGGTCATTTCAAGCATTTCATTAGTTTAAAGTTTTTTCAAATGACCAACCGTTCAAAAGTTATAGCTATTTGAATTTGGCCAAAATTCTTCATTAGACCCAAAATGACCCATTCTTGCATATTGTGGGTTTTTATATTTGAGATAGATTTCTTTATGTATCTTGGCTTGAAATAGTATTTCTAACTCATACAAAGCCATGAAAGTTCAAATCTGCATGAAATCCAAGCCGGATTGCATTTTGAGCATTCGAAGCAAATCGAATTTCTCTTTGTGCCTACAAAGCTAATCTGTCATATCTTTTAAAAGAAAATTCCTTTTGAGGAAATTATTTTTGATAAACTTTCTAAATAGTCCAAAGCTCATTTCTGGAGATTTTCAAATCATTTGGACTTAATTTGAAAAAGTTTTGACTTTTCTTCTCTTTGATTGAAAATCATGCCTACAAAGCAAAATTTGGCATATCTTTTGATTGCAGACTCCTTTTTGAAAAATTCTTTTTAGAAAAGTTTCTTAGGAGTCCAAAGTATATTTTTGCACAATTTCAACTTAATTTGAAAAAGCTATAGCTTTTTCTCTCTCTTGATCTTATTTGGCATACTCTTGCATAAAGTTGAATTTTACGATTTGAATGAATTTGAATGTGCAAATTGGCTTATAAACATCTCTCCAACTTATATGAATCCATATGAATGCAAATTCGCATTCAAAACTCAATTGGTTCCATTTTGAGGATTTGGTGAAAATTCTTATCCTTTATATGTTCAAAATGCAAATTTCACCACATTTCTTAAAGTAAAATTGATTTATTGAAAAATTTTATTGGAAAACCTTCTCTTGCATATGGAATTCATATCTGAAAATTTTTAAATTCATTTGAACTCATTTGCAAAAATGTTGACTTCTTTTGACTTTGTGTCAAAACTAAACCTCTAATGTCCATTTTGATCTAATTTTTGATTGGAGGGTGATAGTTGAGAAATTCTTTTTGGAAAAGTCCCTTGGATGTCCATGGATCATTTTTGCAAAATTTCATGGCTATTGGACTTCATTTGATCAAGATTTAACACAAATTCGAAATGCTCAGTTTGCTGAAATTTCAGATTTAGGCTGATTGTGGGGCTGATTTGTGATTTTGGTATATTCAAATGGGTTCATAATCAGAGGAAAGTCTTATGACATGTTTTAATCCTCTATAGTTGGACTTCATTGTCTAATTTTTTCAGAATTTATGAACCTCGTTTGAACCTTCTTTCAGCACTGTCAAAAAGCTTAAATGGATTGTTAAAACTGAATTTTTCAGCACATTGCACTTTTGAAATCTTGCCACCTTTTAGATGATTTGAGTATTTTCTTGTGATGAAAAATAAGGTAACTTAATTCATTGCTCCATGATTCATCTAAAATTATTTGGGAGCTCATTTGCTCTTGTTTTCATCCTCAGGATCAATTCAAAGCGAGATTTTTTTTCCCGAAACCTTCGATTCAGCATTCACTTTTTTCAAGTCTTTTGGGGGTTTTCCTTCGCTCCAATGAATTTTCAGTCTTCATAGCTCTCAAAGAGAATTTTGAGACGGATATTTTCCATATTGATGATTTTTGCATTTGAGCAATGGTTTAGAAGCAATAATCGATTTTGTGCTGCTATTTGCATCTTTTGAGATTTTGAGAGTTTTAACTTGGAATCTTGGCAAGCCTTTCAAGATGAAAACTAAGTGAACTTATCCATTGCTCCAAGCTTCAAAGTTGAGCATATCTATTTAAGTTTTCATTCCAATGAAAGTGCATCTTTTGGCTAAGTTCTTTTGGAAATTGGATTAAATTGTATCTTAGCCTCAAAATGTTTCCTCTCTTGCATAACTCGGAGTTTGTTATGAAAAAGAGAGAATTTCCCTTGTAAGTTCAAGAGTGAGTTTGAACTGTTTTACCCATTATCTCTCTTACAAGTGGATGTCAAGATTAAATTTGAATGAGTTTCAAATGTATTTATTGTAAATTGGTATAATGAAATCTTCAATTAGTATCTTGAATTTTTCAAATTGCATGCAAGTAGTATTATCATGTTTATCATCTATATCGTGCATGTTGTACTTAGACATTATCAAACTAACTTGGGTCAAGTTGAAAGATATTTGTTCTCGGAAATCGTGTGCTTGTCTATTGATGTTCAAGGTATTGGAAAAGGGGTCATCTTCGACGGTGGGATGAAGGAAATGGAGAGGAGCTCTATAGTCCGAGGGATCTAAGGCGGGGCGCGGTGATCATGACCGATTCGAACATGTGGTGGACAAGAACCGACAAAGGGACGTGTTCCTTTTTTACCATATTCAATAATGTCTTTGTACACCATTATGCTCAATTGTCTCATTTTAAATGGTGTTGTATTTTTCAATTGGTATCATTAATTGGTATCTTTCAAGAGGTACCCTTTAATCCTACATTGTTTTGAACTGTCATCTAACTTGTATTTGGCATTATGAAGAATTAAAAGGTACATATGGGTGACACATTGCAAAGAGGTATGCTCTTGATAAGTTTGTGAAATTGTTGATCATGAAAGCGCATTTTACTTATACAATATTGATTCATGATCTTGTATACATCTTGTGATCATATAAGCAATTCATTCTTGTGTAATCTTCTCTATATGATCTTGATTTTTAGAATTTAATTTGATCATGAGCATATGCTTCAATTACATAAATTTGCTATATAATCTTGATGTTTAAGAATAAATCTTCTCCATGTGGAATCATATTCATGTGTCATGTTTAAGCACCACTTACATCTTGTGAATCATGACTACATTTAAATTGATATCATTGGAAATATCCATTACCTAAATCTTGGATATAATTGGTATCATATCTTGCCTAGATTTAGGGGGAGCTTAATATTATTGCCCTATTCCTAGCTCCTTATTTTTATTTTTGTTCTCCCTAATCCTTTTATTGAGTGTGCAATCAAGGGGGAGAAAAGATTTTATTAAAAATGGATCCTTGATGATTGATGACTAAAGGGAAGTTCAATCCTCAAATGAATGATAAGGATCTATTATGCACCTTTTGGGATTAATGACAAAAGGGGGAGAATTTATGGATTTATCAATTGTCCCCTAATCGATTGACAAAAAGGGATAATTTGTAAGCATGATCTCTTATTGTTTCTTCATGTTTGTTTTAATGCTAAATATCTTAATATTGTCATTTGGTGCAATTGATAATATGTTTGTCATAAATCACCAAAAAGGGGGAGATTGAAAGTGCATTTAGGCCCTAATGTTATTTTGGTGATTAATGGCAAACGCATATAATGACAATCTATGTAATTGTGCAAATGTTTAACTTAGTGCTTAGCAAATGACAAACCTCTAATATGATTATATTGCTACGAGACTAAAATTTTATGCCTAGTTGAGCATCAGTCTCATCTATTTAGAGGAAAATCAAGTGGGATGGTTAAGCAAAGATAAGGTATGCAATCTCGGTATCTGGTTAAGCAAAGATAAGGTATGCAATTTCGGTATCCCTTCCATATTTGTTATTGCATTCGTTTTGTGCAAATGCATAGTGAACTCCAAGTAGCATGTTGATTATATATATATGCACATTGGTTCATGTCATATTTATTTGTGCATATATATTCATTTGAGTTCATTATGTGCTTTGTTTTTAGTATACATGTATTAACTAGAGTTAAACTTCATATTGCTATAGATTGACTTGGTGCATGCATGTTTTAGTTGTATATCTTCTCATGCACTTCTCTTAGTGAAGTTTAATCTAGTGTTGGATCACATATTTACTCTTATTGCAAATATTAGTTGCACATGTACAATTCGCGTATATTCTATCATGTGCTTCATTTAGGTAAAGACTGTGATCCTTGCCATGATTTAATTGATTCATCATATCGGCAATTATCTCTCTAGTGCATATAGATAATTACATATTCATCATGATGCACTTAGTAGAGAACATTTCTTATGTCAAGTGTTTCCATTTATATTATGCTTCTTTATATGAAACACTTGTGGTAATCAATTGCTCACAAATATCAGTTTATTCATATCTATTGAGCTTTTGGGACTAATGTCTTTCATCAGTGGTTTGGAAAGAAATAGGTCCCGTGTGTGTATGATGATCAAGATATCTTGGAGGATGATCGTTAAGCCGAGGTCAACAAGTCGGCGGTGTCACCAAAAGTTGAGGACTAAGTCAAGATCGACTTGGCGTGGAGATCGTCGGAGAGGATGATCAAGTCAAGGTTGATAGGACGAGAGTCTCATGAGGTGAATCGAGTCAAGTTTGACAAGGCGAAGATGTCATCAATTATATGGTGAAGGTCTTCATGCACTGGCATTAAGAAAGAAGACGGCAAGTGACTATTTCTAGACTTGTATCATCTTTCATTTAATTTGAGTCTAAGGATTGCCGTACTATTAAGAGGGATGCGACGTCGAATGACTTTTAGATGTGTCAAGTGCTCAAGTGATTCATCCTTGTGAAACTTAGAGAGAGAGTGGTGTTGGTGGTAACGGAAAGTGAGAGTTGTAGGTCTCCCTTGGATTCTTTGTGAAATCTGTATTTATCCTTTGAGATTTGGGTAGTGAGACCTTGTTAGTTGTGTAGCCCTCGTTCTTAGCTTTCCGTAGAGTCCAAAATCACTGAAATCGGAGTCCGGAGTCAAAAGTTAAGCTCGTTTTCGTCGTGCTGCTCAGTCCAATCCGGAGTATCCGGGTTGGTACTCTCGGTTAGGTCAATCTGGAGTATCCGGGTTGAGTCCGGAGTATCCGGGTTAGTCATCTCGGTTAGGTCAATCCGGAGTATCCAGGGTGAGTCCGGAGTATCCGGGTTGTGCGCAGTTCAAACGGCTAGTTTTTGGGGACTTCTATTTAAAGCCCTCTTCTTCCTCATTTGAAAGGTGGCCGTTACTCCACTGGTTTGAGGGGTTATCCTCTTATTCTTGAGCCCCCTAAACACCTCTTTACCCTTAGATCTAAGTGATCCCCTTCAGTGAGAAGGGTTGTGAAGAGTTTGAGGAGTGGGGTGTTAGGATTTGAGTTATTGAGCACTTGATTTCATCTCCAAGCTTGTTCTTCGTGAGCATTTGTTACTCTTGAAGGTTGAGGACTCCTAAATGGCTAAGAGGTCGCCTACGAGCCACCGGAGCTTTGTGTGGTTGGCCGTGAGAAGTTTGTGAAGGCCGGTTCCGCCTCCGTAAGGGAAGGAATCAAGGGAGTGAAGACCGACGAGTGCATTTGTGCAACACTGAGAGGAAGAGGGTTGAAAGAGACCCCGGCTCAAGTGTGACCGAGCCGCCTCAACGGAGATGTAGGATCCCCTCAAGGATCCGAACTTTGGGTGAAAAATAATTGTCTTCTTGCTTATTTTTATTCTTGCTAAAGTATTTGATTTTGAATCTTGAAATTTCCCGATCTACTTTTCTATTGAGTTTTCCACTAGATCTCTACTTGTTCCAGGTACCTGATAGTGTTTAGATACTTTGTGTTCAAGTGGATTGCTTAAAAGTCGAAGAGATTTGAAATCTTATCTCGAGGTACCCAACCCGGACATTCCAAGATACTTGACCCGGATAATCCGGACATCTTGGAGTATCCGGAGTAAAACTTCGGAGAGTCAAGGCGAGACCCTCGGCATTTCGGGTGATCAATCCGAGTATCCGCACCACTAACCCGGATAGTCCGGAAATACCGGAGTGTCCGGATCAAAGCTGGGATAGTCCGGGCTGATACCCTCGGCATTGTTTTATTCCGCTACAATTTTTTAATTCGCCTATTCACCCCCTTCTAGGCGATATCCCTGGTCCTTTCACCCATACTTGATTTCGAATAGTTTACAGGAGGAAACCCTGTAGACAGAATCCGCATATTAACTAATACGATTTTAAATCAACTTGTGGAATGGAACAATGAGCATAATGCAATGATCACTAGATCCTTAGTTGCTAACCTACAAGAAGCTATTGCGAAATCTGAGCATGTCCCTATCTACAAGGTTTGGTCGGTTCTGTGAGGAGCACTCCTCATCTGGTTGGCATCAAAAAGCATTAACCACCAATAGAGGAATGAACTACAACAGAGAAGTGTTTTCGACAGACTTACCCAGGTGAAAATACTAATCATGGTTGGTGACGACCACATTCTCCTCAAAATATGGAATAGGTTACTAATATGCAAACACACTTAGGACCATCATGTAAAGCTTTTTCCTCGGGACTTAGAGACGTCACTTGGCTTGAGAAACTCAAATTAGATCACCGGGAGAGTTTCGATGGAACTCAGAATCCATCAAAATTTCTACAGATATATACCACCGCCATCCAAGCTATTGGTGCGATGAGAAGGTGTCTTCCTATTATTCTTAATTGATCCACAATAACTTGGCTGTTTAATTAGCCTAGAGGTCTATTTTTAGTTAGGAGAATTTGTGTCATGCAATCTTGAATAACTTCAAGAGTTGTTATGCTAAGCCAGGGAAAGAGGACGACCTGCATCGTTTTTATCGGACCTCGACAAAAATTTGTGTCGATTTATTAAGAGGTTTGTAGAGTGCACGCGATATCATTATTAACATATATGATGACTCTGTTATCCATACGTTTAAACAAGTTGTACACTATAAACGCTTCATGGAGGATCTCAACATTAATCTACCGTCTACCATATCGGAACTGTTTGATATGGCTGACCAGAACTCAAATGCACACGAAGTCGTTGAATGGAATTGTTTGGTAGACAAAGACCATACGCTGCCAAAACCAGGTTTGGAGAAGTCTGAGGATAAGAAATTCAAAGAGACATCTAAGCCTGAGGACCGTAAGGGTAATAATAAGAAAAAGAAGGGTAATAATAAGAAAAAGAATAAAAAAAACCTCTCAAAGAGAGGTTGCGAGTGTCTCGGAAACGACCTGCAAACTCCAATGGGAAAACTCCTTAGAAGAAGAGATATTGTCTATAGACAGTGAATACAAGGCAATTGCAAAGATGTTAGTTTGTCTGTAAACAGTGTCCACTCAACTTCAGTTCCTGTTCAAACAACACGTTTTCACAGCCAACACTGGATCAAGTGCCTTGTCTAATTTTCCTTCTTTGTCAATGCAACCAGCAAAATTTCTCCAAATCTTTTTCCCAGGCATGCTAATATAGTAATTATTCCTCTTTTACAGATAGGGTAATTTTATGTTTCTCAACTTGCAAAGAGGTTAGTACCTTTTTGTCCATGGTAATAAGTAGATTATTGGCTGGAGAACAAGTCCTACCAACCTACATAGAGAAAATGCAATCTTTGCCGCTTCAAACATTGTCTCTTCAATTTTTGCCACTCTAAACATCATAATACAATATATACCACTCTAAACAATTACCACTCTCATATTTCCCATTTTGCCTAACTAATCTCATTTTCTCTTTTTCTAAATTAATTTAGGCACCGGAAATGATGGTTCTAGCCCTTCCTTCCCTAATTAAACAGGACGGCACTGGAAATTCTAAGACTACCTGGAGTAGATTTTACTCCGATGGTAGATTTTACTCCTCTGATCATTTCACTTGATGCCTGATGCAGCATTAATTATCAAAAAATGGGATCCTTATGCCTTCAATTCCTATCTATCAAACGAGAAACCAATCAGTGTTTCAGTATGTTGCTAGGAGCATCCAAATTACAGCGTCCTTAAACGAGAAACCAATCAGTTTCAGCATGTTGCGAGAAGTATCCAATTTACAAGTCATGAGAGCGTTGATCACCAAGAGCCCATTGCAAAATGATCTGTCAGCCATGAGTGGCATGTGAAAACAGCGGCTCCCACAGACCACAGCTGCATCATTTTTTCTCTTGACCAGACCATGGGTGAAAGTACAGTAAATACCAAGTCCACTCAACCATTGCAGCACTAAGGGACCCCTCTCCCTGCAACGAAATGTGTGGCGAGGAAGCGTTCGTTTCAGGCCGTCGCTTCTGGCTAGTTCTACCGATCACACCCGCATGGAGGCAGGAGAATGATGCACACAATCAGGTCAGATTCCTGCTCGATCTCGGTGTCCCAAACAGACATAGAAGGAATTGGAGGACCCTAAACCTTGATGAACTCTTGTAATCAAGACCGTGGTCACCATGCATTCTGCAGATTGGCATCTCGGACACTGGGACCTGGGCCACGCGAGTGCCGGGGGGGGGGGGGGGGCACATGACAGTGTTGTGGCCTTTGCGTGAGCTCATGTAACGATTTTGCTGCAGCGTGAGGCTCAGATTTGAGGCTGTCCTTTCTTTCCTCCCTGCACCAAAATCATGGAGCTGAGCAAGAAAGTCTCGAGGCCTCATTGCGCTATATCGAGCGGGGAAAGGTGCAACTCTTTTAGGTGACTGATATGCAAGCAATGCGAAGAGCAGGTGTGCGGATAGAAACAAACATGCCGAATGCCGATCAATCGATTGATCGATCTACATGTAGCCTGTCTTTTCTTGGCAATCATAGACTCCAGGTTAGTCTTAGAATTAATGGTGATGTGACATCCTGTGCCGTCCTGTTTAATTAGGGAAGGGAGGGTTAGAACCGTCATTTTCAGTGCCCAAATTAATTTAGAAAAGAAGAAAGTGATATTAGTTAGGCAAAATGGCAAATGTGATAGTGGTAATTGTTTAGAGTGGCATATATTGTATTATGATGTTTCCTTATTACTGTTGTGCAATCAGGACTCCCGTGCAATCACTGTGCAATCCAACTAAGAAAAGTTTCAAAAAATTCTGAAAAAATCATGGATGTACATCTCATCTTACCCCATCTACATATAAAATTTCATGATCAAATTCGTTCTATGCATAGAAGTTACAAAAAGATAAATTTCAAATTTAGATGGGGTAAAATGAGATGTACATCCATGATTTTTTTTCAGAATTTTTGAAACTTTTCTTAGTTGGATTGCACGGTGATTGCACAGAGCTCTGATTGACAAAGATAATCGTTGCCATGATGTTTAGAGTGGTAAAAATTGAAGATGCAATGTTTGAAGTGGTAAAAATTGAAGATGCAATGTTTGAAGTGGCAAAGATTGCATTTTCTCACCTACATATAATGGATTTCCCACGGTTTCTTCCAACATTCTCTGGCTTCTTCAGCTCTTGTTAGTTACACAAATTTCGGCCATAACTCTTTACCATACAGAACAAGATCAGTTGAACATAGCACCACTGGTTTGTCACTAAGGGCACTCCCAACCCATAATTTCTATAAGCAGTGTCTAAAGGAGAGAGAGTACAATGAAACCAATGTATAGTTTCCCAACCCATGGTTTCCATGAACAGTGTCTAGAGGAGAGAGAGAGCAATAAACCAATGCATGCACCACAAACACAGCTTGGTTAGTGTGCAGAAACGTCCAACCCTGATTTTGCTCGTTTCTTCTGTCTTGATACCCGCACCGACCCAGTTTCTTGCATGAGACATGATTTCTTTGTTTTTCCTTCTCTCCCTTCATTAATTCCTATGCCACATCAGATTTTTGCTTAGTTGACAGCGTAATTAATTCTATGGACACCAGCTGAGGTGGAGGGTTGGGACTGCCCTAAGTTGCACATAAATCCTGGAAGGGAACAGCGACAGTCATCGCCAATGTGTGCTAGTAATTCTTAAGCAAAACACCATTAATGCCAAGTAGCCAACCACCGTACAAACTAGAAAAATATAACTGGGATAAATGTATTGGAAAAATATCCTGTGCAATCATCTATATGTGTGCAAACATGCAATCAAGCGATCTGAAGCACTCGATCTATATCCAACGGTGGTTGCTATTTTTACATTTAAACCCTCCCACCTCACCCTCCATCTCTTCTCTCTTTTCCCTTGAAATTTGCTGAAACCCCCCGTCGTTGGATATAGATTAGATGTTTCAGATCGCTTGATTGCATGCTTGCACACATATATGTGATTGCACAGAATATGTCCCCAAATGTATTTTAGGACCCAACGAAAGAACCGAAGTTCAGTGAAATTTCAGTGAAATTGGAAACCTGCTCAAAAGTAGCTCACTACCAACCGAGATTAGGCGAAATCTTCCACCAAGATCGCCTTCTCCATGGCCACCACCTCCCGCTCTTCCCCCTAGCTTACTTTGCGTCCCAATTCATCAACTTCCTCTCTGATCCCCTCGACGCAGCCCTTCTATCGTCCAAGCTTCCTCTCCCGCTCTTCCCCAACCACCACAACTCTGTCCTCGTCCCCGCGCCCTCCGACCACCACCTCGTCACTGCTTCCTTCTCCGCCAGCTCCGCCGCCGACCACCACCACGACCTCGTCCGCGCCGCCATCACTGCTGCCTACGGCACCAAGGGTAGCGTCTGGGATGGCCCCGTAGGTGGGACCCGCGTCATCCACGTAGTCCACGCGGGCCGAGGGGGTCATCATCCTCATCGTTGGAGAGGGGGAAGTGGTCGATGCGGCAGGAGACGGCCTCGGCGGTGAGGGAGAAGGCATCGGCAATGGGCTCCAGTGGGATGGCGCAGTCCTCGGGGCCCGCGCCTCCAGCACCCAGCCGTGGTGGTTAATAATTAAGCGTGGCATCCTCCAACATGATCAACTACCACTCGGCTATTATTTCGAGAGGAATTGCAAACGGATCCGTGGGTTCACAGATCATCGACGGCTCAGACCAAACAGCAGAGATGGCCAACTGGGCTAGACTAAACGGGTTGGTCCGGGTTGGTCTGAGCCACACTACTGATAGCACGGTCTAGTCTGATCGTAAACGAGTCGTACTGGTATGGCCCGTGAGCTAGTGCCATGCTTGGACCGGTACCTGGCACAGCACGGCATGGCTCGTTTATGCCTGGGTCGACATAGGCCCGACATGGCACGGCCCAACCTACGGGCGACATGGCCCAATTAGCCCGGTACGGTCTGTTTGGCCCGTTTAGTTTAAAAAATAGTCGTTTTGTAACTGTCGGATGATTAAAAAGTTTCAAAAAACTAAAAAAATTCAAAAAATAAATCCTGACTTTTTTCCTATAAATAGATGGCTGCCTCCCCTCATTTTCACACTAGCAAAGTTGTATTCTCTTCTCTTGATTCTCTTGTGAAAATTCTTTTGCTCTTGGTGGTAATTTGATAAAATTCAAAATAGTTTTGCTAAAAATCCAAAATATGATTATGGTAACTCTTTTCTTGTCATTTTAAATCTCTTCCTGATCTAAATTATCATTCTAATCTTTTTTCTTTAAAAATAATTTCAAACGGACAACCAGACACATTGGATTGATATTGCGAAAGAACTAACTATGAGCCCTCGACAAGAAAATCATACACCTATCTATAACACTAGGCAAACCCAGAACATGTCAACGGCTCAGCGCTCAAATAGAAGGTCATATTGAGTTTTTAACTGGTAAAATTTTTAACGAGATAGCCAAACATCAATAAAGCTCATTATTTAATTCCAATTATTTGTTTTATTTTAGAATTTATTATATGTTTTAGCTTTTTCTTAATTTATAAATATTTTAAAAAGTTTTTCTAATTATTCTAAATTTTTTCTGATTTTTTCTAAATTTTATACTTTTTCCTATTTTCTAATTTTTTAAATTTTTTAGCACTAACAGGCCGGTCTAACCTGCATGTCGGTCCTATGCGGCACAGCATAGCTCATGAGGCTATCGTGGGTCATGCTTGGGCTGGCTCCTCGACCCGTGAGCCGGCCAAAGACATCCTATTTATTAGTCGGGCCGTCGCCTATTTGATTTAGCCGACTGCACTGCATCACCCATTTGGCCCACACTACCAAATACTGATAGAGCTAGAAAAATTATATTAGAGGTGTACATTTTATATGTACAACTCTATAGTCTTGTACAATGATTTTATAAAATTATAAATTTAACGTATATATTAAAATTTAGTAAAAGTATAATACAAATAGTTCTAAGGTATTAAAAATTCCAAACAACTAGAATGAAAACCAATTCAATCAATAATTTTTGTTAATTGAAGATGCGATCTTGCAGTACTTTTCACATCTCCTAGTACCACCCCTACCATTAAACCTACATTACATGTAATAGTATCTAGACTTACTATTGGAAACATATACTCCGTTCGTTTCTGAATATATGTTATTGTAGCCTTCAAATTTTGTTTGTAAATATATGTTATTCTACAATTTTGAGATAACTTTTAACTTTTTTCTTTGCATACCTCTACCACCATTATTCCTAATATTATTTATTATTATGGAATAGAGTAACACATAGTATCTAAGAGCAATAAGTGTGCTAAAGAATTTCTACATATGTCTTAGTTGAAGTGTAAAATCCTAAAACGTCATATATTCATGAACGGAGAGTATAAAACATAGTTAGCCTTTTCTCATCATTGACTATTTGTTACAGACGGTTTACAGTACACATGTGACCTTGTCGAATCAAAGAGTTGCAATCCTATTATACCTGACAAGGATATACAACAAGTATTCATCAAGACAGGGTGCAAGAAATCTTGATCCTACATTATGAAGATTGGACAGCCCGCATTCACTTCTGGTGTATACCAAAGATTCGAATTTCGTTTTGAAGAAAATTTCGCCGGTGGCCGAAATCCGAAATTTCAGCAAAATTTCGTTATTTCAGATGAAATCCGTTCAAAATTCAAAAAAGAAAAATTCAAATCTGGTTTTTTATTACCGAAATTTCGGCCAAAATCCGAAATTTCGCCCGAAATTCTCGAAATTTCGCTCGATTTCAACTGATCGAAAAATGGTTCAAACGATGTCAAAATTTTTTGAATTTTTTTAAAGGTTCCTAACACATTAGAGATGTTCTCATTAAATTTTTCAGGTGATTATCAAATCTGAGGAATTTTAAAAAAATTCAAACATTGCTACATCCTGATAAAACGTTGACCGGCAAGTTTGAACCGAATGAAAATTAGAACAAACAAGGTTATAAAATTTTGAAATTTTTTTTGCATGATCCTAACATATCTATAATATGCCCATAAAATTTTCAGATGATGATCAAATGTCATGAATTTTTAAAAATTTAAACAGTGCTACTGTCCTGTTAAAAGGCTTATCGGCAAATTTGAACTAAATAAAAAATTGTCCAAACCATGTTATAAAATTTTGAAGATTTTTGTGGATGGTCCTGATGTAGCATTAATGGTTATATAAAAGTTTTAGATGATGATCATGCTTAAATAATTTTTAAAAATTTTGACAGTGCTACGTCTTAATAAAAGCCTCATGATCAATACATAGATTTGCTTTAGCAATCAAAAAAGGTTTAAAATTTTTAAAAACTTTACAGAAGATTGATAAGGAAATTCTTAATATATCATAAAATTTTTGAATCATGATCACCCTCCAGTGAATTTATAAAATTCTTACAACGCACAATATCATTTATGTTCTTTCTTTATTTGATTTTTGAAATATAATATAACAAATAAAGTTCAGTGCTTACATAGATTTCATTGAGCAAACAAAAAAAAGTTAAAAGTTTTTGAAAATTTTATATAATGTTACTGAGGCAATTATTAATCTCTCATAAAAATTTTAGATTATGATCATACTCGAGAAAATTTATAAAATTCTGACAAGGAAACTGTCTCAATTATGTTCATTCTGTTTTTTATTTTTTAAAGATAACAAATGAACTTCAATTATTCTGAAAATATTTGAATATGATCCTACACTTCTTAAGATAGTATCATAAAATTTTCAGATCATTACCAAGTTTGTACAATTTTATAAAAATTTAACAGTGTTTCTACCAAAATTTTAAAATATCTCAAAAGTTCATTTTTTTCAACAAATTTTCATAGAAGATCACTTTCTTATGGGTTATTGGACCAAATCCAATCAAATCTGGCCCTAAAAGTTCAAATTCCAGTCAAAATTCACAAAATTTCGTTTTTTACTGTAGCAATTTCAAAATTTTTTATCCGACCGATAGTTTAGATTTCGTGAAGTCCCGAAATCCGAAATTTTTAAAAAGACAACAATCGTGACAACTGCCACAAAGAATAAAATGATTGTCCTGGATATTGTCCACAAAATGCTCCATGCAGACAGGCAAAAGGTTCACTTCACATGGCCCAACTCTATGTCCATAAATTGAGGGCAAAAGGTGTCCCCAGGGCCAGCACCCCTTGTACGGTACCCTGAAAATTTGCTGTTACTGGAGCTGACGACCCTCCACGAAGTCGGCCGAGAGATCCGCGACCGAGTGCTCGGAACCTCCGAGCCGGGTTCGAGTTCGCTTGCCGCTGCATTGGCCCACGTACCGGAACATGTCGAGCGTTCGGTGAGTGAGGATAGAGCTCGAACTTCGCTCGTACCTGGTTTTGCTCTTTCCCATTATCGCGGCATCGACCGCCGCTGTTGTCAGCCGGAGTTGCGCGAACCGTCCGACGAAGAGGTCAAGTGTTCAGAGTCGCTGCTCCTTACGCCGAGGAGATCGCCGATGGATTCCGCCAGGAGCATCCTCCACCTAAACAAGAAGAAAGTTGATCATTTTAGTTTTGTGTGATCTTGTCTTGTAATGAATCGAATTTTTAGCCGGACCAGGCGGTCAGAGGCCCTCCCCTTTTCGCGCCTCACGAGATGATGAACATTTCGATGGCCATAGCTTCAAAAACCGGAGGTTTATGCGAACGAGGTCGTCATGTTAACACCTTTGAGGAGACTCAAATAGGAGCTGGGACCTAAGAAGTAAAACATTTGCTTATACTTGTCATGACGAGCTGTTCCCACCAGCTATGGGTTGTATGCCTCACGGGTAATTCTTTCTTCCACAAAACATTACTTGGTAACCAGAATCACTGGGCGAGGGTAGAGTGTTTGGGTCGAAGGATTACCGCTAGGGGGGAACCCATGGCTGACCGAGTCACCCGACCCATATGAGTGTGGGCACTTAGGCGCAAATCACTCATCTACACTTGTGCGGGAGAGGAGTGTTTCCGACCAACTATGAGTTGCACCTCGTGGGAGCTTCTTCTTCGCAAGGTACTACTATGGCAGTAGCCATTTGGGCGTGGGTCGAGTGCCGGTCGAGAGGATTACCGCTAAGGAGGACCCAATAGTCGACCGAGTCATCCGACCCGAAAAAGTGTGTGAGCTCGAAGCCCCCAAGCGGGGTGTGTGGACCGAGCTTGTGATCGCTTCACAACGCTTGGACTCGAAGTGGAAAAACGGATGCGGAAGCACTCTTAAGAGAAAAATTGCCTTAACTTTTATTTTGGATGCGGGAGGTGCTGCGGCGGTCGGGTCCTTTACTCAGCCTTCCGTCGGTGCGGCTTCTTCTACCAGGCCCCCGATCCACTCAGGGCCGCCATGGCCCATCCAGACGTCGCTGCGCGTCGACCGTCGACGCAGTCGGCCTGAGCCGGAACGGAAATCGAAGGGTCGCACTGCGCTTCCCTGGTAGGCACAGCGTCCTTTCGTCCCAATCGTCCCGTCGCATTTTAATGTGAGGCGAGGATGTGATGTGGTACGCCCCATCGCGCGGGGCGTGTAGTTAATCGCGCGCGCGCGCGTCGCCCGAACGACGTCGCCTCGCTTCGCTCCGCCTAGCATATAAATATGGCGCAGAGGAGCAAACATGCGCAGATTGTTCTTTCCGCTCTCCCATTCCCCTTTCACCCTCACGCGACGCGGGAGAAGGGGAGTCAGCACTCTTTAAGCATCGATGGCGAGCGGGGGCGATGATCGGCGGTCCGAAACGGAAGCGGTGGCGGACTTCGGGTCGGACCCCAAGAGATCCGTTCCTTGCCCGGCCGCCATCACGCAGCGAGAAGAGGGGCTCATACGCCCTTGTCGACCTTCCGCATTAGGGACCCCATTGCGGAGTGAGCCCTTTTGCCTGATGTTGAGGTGGTTTCAGCTCCGATCTTGTTGACGCCGAGCTTTTTCTTTCTTTGCTTGAGCTTGTGGCTCGGGTCGAGCTACCGGCCGGTCGCGATTCTCGACGACGGCGGCGAGGGAGGCGCGCCGTCTGAAACCACTTTCCGCGCCGGCCGCGGTGGGCGGTCCTCCGGCGCCGGGCGCGTCTGTGGTGACGCGGTTGAAGCCTCCTGCAGATCCGAAGCGCGCGCGCCGCCAAGGAAAGCGAAAAAATCGCGGCGTGGCCCGATTCGAGCTTTGGAGGAGAAGCTCACCGAGGCGCGCGAGGAGGCACGGCATCGCGTTCGGGCGGTGCCGCGGAGAAGGAACTTGCTGTGGTGCACGAAGAACGGTACCCGCGCGACGATCTTATGAACGTGCTTGGTCCGGCCGAGAGCATGGCGAAGCTTGTGCCCCGGGAGTGGATTCGCAGAGCGCCGAGCGCGACGAGATGCATTACGCCCTCGGCCTATCTCGGCGTTAACGTCCCCGCCGACCTACCCTACTTCTACGCGAAGCTTCGGCTCGCGAAGGGCGGAGGTCGCCGTGTCGCGTGGCGAGTATGTGTTGGTTTATTGTGCGGCCTTAACGCCGCTTTTCGATTCGACCGCAACCATTGGCGGGTTGAAGGAGACGCGAACCGAGCGCGGGCTAGAGTGCGGCCGGCAGATGAGATGGTGGCGAGGTCGGTCACAATCGAGGTGGGCGGCGATACTCCGAGGATGACGACGATTTCACGGATGAGCTTTGAGCCAGATCTTGCTTTTTGCTTCAGGCGCAATGCATGTAAATATTCCATGCTATGAACTTTGGGGGTTTTGTTGAATGTTGTGCATTTTTCCTCCGTCGTTAACACTCATTAAGCGACCATAGCTCTCAGGAACCACCGGGGTTGCGAAGCGAGGTCGGAGTGTTAGTATCCGAAGAAAACACAATGATGCACTGGGACTTAGAAGCCCAAAAATGTGTCCCGAGTCGACCACGGTGATCTCGGGCACTTCCTTCTTCCACGAAGATTACTTAAATCAAGTAGCCACAGGCGCGAGGTAGTAGCACTTGGGTCGAGAGGGTTACCGCTTGCAAGGGATCCAATGGCGGTTGGGACGCCTTGACTCAAGTGGGTATGCGAGACGCACCGCCGAAGTCGCTCGTGAGGACTAGAAACTAGTCGGCATAAAGTGGCTCGGACCCTTGGCGATTAGAAGCGGGCTCGACATGCGACGGGCGACGCCGACGATGTGAAGGTTTCGGGCGTGCCCGCCTCCAGTCGCCCCGAGTTCGCTAAGCCTAACCTTTTGGGGCCTCCAGCTGCTCGCATCGCCGCCAAAGCTTCGTGGAAGGCGAATCGAGCTCTGCTCCTGGCGTGAACACGTCGTCGAGTTCGCGCCGTCGTTGGTGAAGAAGAAGACCATCGAGGAGGGAAATGGGAATCCGGAGATCACGGAGATGACGCGCAAAGGCCCCTACCTGGCGCGCCTAACCGCTTCATTATTTCAGATAACAAGCAAGTAAATTTGTAAGTATAAGGATCACGCGCTCTCTCCCGAATGGTTAGGCTAAAGAAACCTCGGATGAACACTGGATCGGGCTGAGGAGTCTCAGATTTATACTGGTTCGGGCCGAACGTCCCTACTTCCAGTTCGTGGTGGTGGATCTTGTTGCTCGGAATATGGAAAGTTACACGCGAGGGCTAAGGACAGGCCCTTAGCACTCGTCCGAACGGCGAAGCTCAGGAGCCTCGAACGGTCGTTCGGGTCGGGAGAGCAAGCGAGGTGGGATATGGAAGAATGAGGGGATTCGCCCCGTTGCCGGGGACCCTGCCTCCCTTTATATAGTCGGAGGGGGCAGGTTACACGAAAATTCGGAGGAAAGAGGTAGGGGTAATCTATGCCCTGGAGTCTTGGTCTTCGGTCCTGGTGACTGACGGGTTGCTGTTTGCCCATGCCGGGTTGGTAGACACAATGGATGGTGCTTCATTGGAAAGGCGCTACCGCCACATTTCTTGCTTGTCGATGTCGACGCCGTTTATCTTGTGCCTTGGCACCACCTGTTGAAGCACGCTTTTTCCAGACTGGCGGGCGAGTGGATCGGTACTTGACTCGGCCGCCCCCGCCACCTTGAGGAAGAGCCACCGTCCCAAAGATGGTTGTCGTGTCCATGGGGCGGTGACCGGCTTGGTACCGACCGTGATGTGGCGGGGCCGTCAAGCCGAGCTCTTTGGGGCTCGACCTTGGCTCGGTCGGGGCGGGGCGCCTGACCAATGACCGAGCCAAGCGCCCTAGGAGGCTCGGTCGGGCCGAGGGTCCTCGGCCCCTGGGGCTAAGACCGCCCAAGATGGTTTATTCGGTGATCCACCAATATTCAATGATAATCCCATCTTGTTTGTGGAACGGAGACTCGTGTAATACCCTCTCCCGCTTTAAGAAAGATCGCCGATTTGGGTTCCAAGCCCAGATGATCGAGAGAAACACGATCATGTATACTTTGTTGTGGGTACCCCGGTATGAGTATTCGTCAAACCCGCACTGCACAGAGCGCACCCGTGATGCCACAAATTCGCCGGTGACTCCTAACTAGCATATTTTTTAGAAAACCCCGACAAAAAACGAATTCATGTTTACATCCTCATACCCTCTTTTTTTTCCACAAATAACCATCGGACCAAATTTCGCACGGCGCAGCGTAGCACACGACCTTGACTAGTTCAATTTTGGTGGCAACAAATCCAGTCTTGTCAATTTTCTTTTCTTTTTTTTTGTCTCAACAAATTAAAAATACAGAATAAACTCAACAGGAAGAATATCTAGTATTTTATATGTCCAAATGGATTAATTTCTTGCAAAAAATTGGATGCCATTAGAAGCTTGAGTTCACATAAACGAATCACTCATCTTCAATTGATGTTTCTATTTGGTTGACAGTATTCATGCCAAGGACTCTTTAACTTGGAACCCAACAGTCACAGAAATCAGAGTTGATAAACCTCATAAATAAGGCAAGATGGAACAGATAATAAAGTTATCATATTTTAATGCAACTGGTATTTTTATGAATCTGCCACCCAAAGCCAATGCAAAATCCATCAAGCAATTCCACTAGTTAACCCAGATAATCTTCTATTTCATACAAAAGCTACCTTTTCATTTTTTTTTTTTCCCAAACATTACCTGCGTTTGATCATTCCATGGCGGAACTTCAGCGCCAACGCACCAACTCAGCTAAATGTTAATAATCCCAGTTATACAAATATGCTCTCCACACAAGCATCCTATTCAAAACTTCCATCTACTTCGACTAAACAATATGCTATTTCAGGAATCAGCACAATAACCTGTTAATGAGCTTAACAGAATTTAACAAAGAAGCTTTCACAAGATTTGCTCACGTTAGTGGTAGTGAATAAAAGGCACTTGCAAAGATGTTAGCTTGTCTGTAAACAGTGACCACTCAACTTCAGTTCTCCTGTTCAAACAGCACCGTGCTCACAGCCAACACTAGATCAAGTGCCATGTCTAATTATCCTTCTTTGTCAATTCACCCAGAAAAGTTTTTCCGACAAATCTTTTTACCAGGCATGCTAGTATAGTAATTATTCCTCTTTTACGGATAGAGTAATTTTATGTTTCTTAACTTGCACAGAGGTTAGTCCCTTTTTGTCCATGGCAATAAGTAGATTATTGACTGGAAAACAAGTCCTACCAAACTACATATAATTAATTGCCACGGTTTCTTCCAACATTCTCTCGGTTCTTCAGCTCTAGCCAGTAACTCTTACCATACAGACTAATATCAGTTGTACTTTGTTCCAAAGGGAAAAAAAAGGAAAAAGTCTATAAAACCTTTAACTTTGCTCGAAAGTTCATCCGGCACCATAAATTATGAAACTAGATATTTAACCCACTAAAGTTTGCAATCCGATTCAAATGACACCTTGCCCGTTTTTGCATAGTGGTGTTACCCGTGTGGCGTGATGTGTGAAAGGTTTTACCACGTATGATGACATGTTAGTTAAATTTAGATGAATGATAGGTGAGACTCATAGGGGTTTCTCTCATGAATCGAAATATAGAGAGAGGAAGTTACAGGGCCAACAACCATAGAAACATGATTAGGAGCTCATTAGGGGAGAAGCCTATGTAGACTCTACCTGTTATTGATCTAACTTTGCTAGCGTGTCATCCTACAAGGCAAAACCTCTCACACATTACGCCAAATGAGAAATACCACAATGCGAAACTAGGTCAGAGTGTTATTTGAACCAGATTGCAAAGTTTGGGAGTTAAATATTTAGTTTTATAGTTTGGGCACTGGATGAACTTTGGACCAAAGTTCAGAGTGTTATATGATCTTTAAAAAAAAAGATAAGTTGTACTTGCAGCTTGCCACAACCACTAGTTCGTCACTAAGTTGCACATAAAACCAGTAAGGGAACAGCAACGGGCATCGCCAATGTGCTAGTAATTCTGTCGAGTAGCTGAAATAGGCTTAGAGCACGTTATCGTGTAGACTGATGCCACAAACTTGGCCGATAGTCCGATACTATTCAAGAATCAAGACTCTGGATATGATCATAGCGAGCAGCTTGCTTCGTTTAGGGAGATTAGAGGCTCTATGCGTACGGAGTTTTCCATCTGTAATGTATCTATCCGCCTGCGGGAATGTAACAAAGTAGCGAACTGTTCAGCCGCTCATGGTAGTGTTTTAGAGGCTTCTGGTTCTGTCATATGGATGGACCAAGCCTCTGGCTTTGCATCGGACTTGATCTCCGGCGATTTGCTTGGAGCTGGTAGCTAATGGAATTGAGTATTCCGTGTGAAAAAAAAAGCGCCAAATACCAATAATGCCAAGTAGCCAACCACCGTACAAAGCACAAACTATCATCTGATCTTAAAAGCAAGCACTACATTACATTCACGCAAACAACAGCTGCAAGAAAAAGATCTCATCGTAGTTTTAACCAAGCTAGAAAAGGCTTACATGTTTTGCCGAAGCAATGCTTGAAAGTAGCTCACCACCAGTCGAGATCAGGCGAAATCTTCCACCAAGATCTCCTTCTCCACGGCCACCACCACCTCCTCCTCCTCCCCCTTGCCTTCTCCGCATCCCAATTCACCAACTCCCTCTCTGATCCGCTCGACGCAGCCCTTCTCCCGTCCAAGCTTCCCCTCCCGCTCTTCCCCGACCGCCACAACTCTGTCCTCCTCATCCCCGCGCCCGCCGACCACCGCCTCGTCGCTGCCTCCGCCAGCTCCGCCGCCGCCGATCACCACGACCTCGTCCCCGCCGCCCTCACTGCCGCCTCCGGCACCAAGGATGGCGTCTGGGATGGCCCCGCAGGTGGGATCCGCGTCATCCACGCAGCCTCCATGCGGCGCGAGGGGGCCATCGCCCTCGTCGTCGGAGAGGGCGAGGCGGGAGGAGACGGCCTCGACGGCGAGTGAGAAGGCCTCGGCGATGGACTCCGGCGGAAGTGCGCAGTCCTCAAGGCCCGCGTCCTCCAGCCGTGGTGGCCGAATGGGCTAGCCGGCGCCGGCGAGGAGCCTGCCTTCCTCGGCCATCGGCTCACACTCGAGCGAATGATTGGGAGTTTCGAGAAGGCGGTGGGCTAGCGAAGTCGGCGACGTGGGTATTTCCGACGCAGGCTTCACTAGCAAGCGTACCGCATTAGCGCCTTTATTATTATTTTTTTAAATAATATATTTTTTAAAGAAAATTACAGAAATAATATGTCGAAAAAAAATTACAGAAATACCCGATAGTTGCAATTTGGAATGCGACTGAAATCAATTGTATGTTTGAAAAATTTTGTAATACTTCAGTTAGATAATTTTGTTACTAATTTATTGATTTAGAATTTGCAAAAAAAAATATGTAATCATCGATAAATATTATAAGATATTGGACGAGGTCAATTAGATGGAATTTTTTTAAATAATATATTTTTGTAAAAATCACAGAAATAATATGTCGAAAAAAATTACAGAAATACCCAATAGTCGCAATTACAAATTGACATGCATCTTTGTCCCAATAGTCATAGCTCGTCAATAAATTGGAATTATGACTCAAATCAATTGAATTTTTAAAAATTTGTAATAATTCAGTTAGATGATTTTTTACTAATTCATTTATTTAGAATTTGCAAAAAATTTATCTAATCCTCGATAAATATTATAAGATATTGGACGAGGGCAATTAGATGTGTATTATTTTTATTTTGTTATCGATAAATATGAAAAGCAATACGCCTAGTGTTAACGTAGTAACACCGATCGCATCAAGATTCCTATATAGAAAGCAATGTTTTAGAAAATGCAAGATGTCGTAAGAGAATGAAGGTGCTACTGGATTGAAGATGCTGCAAATACCAATCTACCAAAATGGAAGGCTTGTGTCCAGTGATGAGGGCAACCTATGAAATATAATGTATGTACATAAGAAATGTTTAACTCTATATATTTATTTGACATATTTGAGATTTACCATCATACAATTTTCAATGTAGATTTAAGATGTGACGATGATGTCCCATTTGTTTATTTTGATACGATCTTTTTTTCTCCATACTAATTTTTTGTAAAGGACTCCAAGAGTATGGTACGAGAGTGATAGGATTACAAACTTGGAGTCACAAAATGTTATCCTTGGTTGTTATTATAAGGCCTTACGAGCATTGCAGTGAAAGTTATTATGATTGCAGTCAAAGTTTCCATGTTCTATGTGAAGTGACGATATTTCATTGCCGCTCGGATGTGACAAAACGAGGGTGGGAGATGGAGATTACAGAGAAGACGATTCTAAAATGAGAAGTTACTGAGGAAAATGAGGCAGGACACACTCTTTATTACAACTTAAAACTATAAGGAGCATAACTTCACATCTACTGAGTGCATCGAGGTCACTTACCCTTCGCCCATGCCTCTGGTGGGGCTTCTTTGGCACGACGTGCCCTCTCTCGCTTCCTCTCTCTCTCGGCTTCCTTCTCCTCTGCATCCTTCCCACGTGCCTCCTCACGTGCGGCCACGCTGTTGCTCTTGAAGTCGCCACCAACTCCTCATCCCTGTCATTGATCGAGGAGCCTTTGGTCTTGGATTGATCTCCTCGTCAAACCACTACTCAAATTCACACAGTGGTGGAGGCGACTGCACGAAACATATATTACAAAAGTGTCATGTAGAAATATTACAAAACATGTATGATTGTTACCGGTGGCGATTCTCAGCTCTTTCTCCTACGGTCGAAGGCGAAGTTGCGGCACATCCAATACCTCCTCTTCCAAGTCAGGATTTCCCAAGAGCGGACAAGCTGCAAGGATCTCCGTGACAAACACATCGGTGGGACAGCCCCGTGAGGTATGAAGAGGTCCTGGTACGCGATGTTGCGCGACTAGGCCGAAATACCTCCCTCTTCCTTTGCTTTCCCCTTCCCCTTAGCACTTGCACGCCTCGGCATTCTTTTGTCCCTCTCTTTTTTTCTCTTCTCCTTCCCTTCTCTTCTCTCGCTTATGCGTTTACTCTTGGTCTCGCCGATGACAAGGAAGGCAAAGGTGGTAAAAGGGCGTATTACCCTTATATAGGGTTGGGCCACATGACCGTCAGCCCACCAACAACCGAATTATTATGTAACGTCGTGCTATCACATCAATCAAAAGGTGATACCAGCAGGTCTTTGTCACATCAGATTGCCAAAGCCGATAGCAGCAGGTCATCACATTAGTCCGACAAAGCTGAGAGCAGCGTGCTGTCACATCACATTGCCAAAAGGCGATAGCGGCGTCATCACATCGCGACCGCCAAAAGTCGATAGCAAGTGTCATGTCACATAACTCTGACAAAGCCGAAAAAGCGCCATGAGTGTTGTCACTTTACTCTAAGGTCTAGTGTTGGATATTTTAATACAACGCAGTTACAATCAATTATATGGAAAACATCTCGGATGAAAGCCAAATATCACGGGAATAGCTTGAAAACACTCATAGAGCCATCCCCAACTAATGAATAAAGAATGGTTAAAATATCCCGCAAAGTGCGGTCGCAAACTAGAAGCCAAAACAGGACGCAAAACGCGTACAACTTAAACCACTAAAGCGTTTTCGACAGTCTGTAAAATACCTTAGACAAATATAAAAATTATAAAGAATGGCCCAGTGACACCCTCCGTAATGTATACTACCATAATCTATAAAAATATATAATTTATAACTTGCTTTGCATACGAATCCAATCACAATAAAAACCCTAAGTGATCACAAGTGTAGTAAATCTATATCACTCAAGCTTTTCGGCAACTCGTATAACAACTCGTGTAAGAGCAAATTTTGAGGGAATTGATTCAGAAACACACTTTAGTATATGGACAACCAAGTTATAGAAAAGTATCCAAATTTCGACTTGCTTATCTAGTAAAAACCGATAGCGCAAGCACCCTAAACGATAATGTTGTTGGGGTCGTATTATATGAATATTTGAGTTTACAAGCTTTAACAAAAGTACCTGCAACACAGGAATCACCATATAATCATGTAGTAGCAACCAAGAACCATAGATTTTGAACGAACAAATTGGATGAACTGATATCATAATAGAACATAACGTAAGGAAATAAAGTACCATACATGAATTTGCTACATAATGTGAGAAAGAAATTATGTATGTCACATCTAGTACGAAAGAAAATACCTATCTACGACTCCTACACGTTGCTACTTCTCGGTGGTCCTGTGCTTCCTACGGGCACGCACATGCCCGAGGGTACGCCACCGTGGTGGGCCTGCCCAGGTACTCCTAGCAGCCGATCGGCATCTTGGAGGAGTAGCGAAGACGTCGTGCGACGGGTGGCTCGGACCGGGTGCATCGGCAAGCTGCGAGGGGCCAAGGACCACACCCGCTTTCCGGTAAGGATCTACGAAGAAGTCAAGTCGACGTCGCCGATTGGCGATAACTCGCAGAGGTACTGTGACTCGCCTCGTGCCGGATAGGTTGTCGTTGATAAAGTTTTCTTGTTAGTACATTACATAACATTAAGATCATAAAGATGAAAAGAGAGTACAGATACCGCGGTCATATAGGGCGCATAAACGGAGGGCCATGGATGTGTTTCTTCCGCACCATCTACTTCGATATCGTGCCATGGATGTGTTTCTTCTACACCTTTCGCAGAATCGCACGACCGCCTTCAACAAACTGGGGTGCCGATCGTATAACACAAACCTGTATGCTGATCCACAACCCGACTTTCACGTTCTCGTAAACCAGAGCGACTTTCGTGTTCTCACCTCCACGAATGCAAGCGCCATCGAAGAACTCGATTGTTGCCATCAACTCCTATGGCGATCAATATCCGACCTTTATACTTCCTAATCAAGAATGTCCCATCAACACATAACAACGGACGGCAATGCTCGAACGCTTGACACATGCAATCAAAGCAAAGAATGTCCGTCAAGTACCATCTTCCCAAATGGCCACGAGGGCCGCCACAAATATCGACATAAGTTCCGTGATTTCTTTCCTTGATCACCCCAAGCATACCGTAGGTTTCGACATTTAGTCTTGAATGTATCAAATCTAGTTTCAAAGCCTTCGCTTCGCTCTCTATGCTTTGGCATAGCTTATGGTGTATCAAACCTCGCTCTATTGCAAGTATGATGGCACGTGGCTCTAAATCCAAGTTGCCCACAATCTCTCCATACATTGTATTTGCAACAAAACCTGAAGATATGTTTCTATGTGATTGGGCAGACTCCGTAAGCACACACGTGTGTGGGACGACTATAGAACACTTCCAAACAGTGTCCCATTTAGGCTGGTAGCATGCACATGCCATTGGCAGCCCTTCATCTAGCATCTGACATCATACGTCCGCTGATCTGACTTCGCAACCTTAAAGGTTCTACGAAGCGACACTGCCCATGCTGTCACTGCTTCCTGAACCTCACACTTATTCTTGTAAATAGCACCTTGCCTCACCTCATTCCTATCTGACTGCCACGGGAAGTATTCACCCTTGTTGACCACCAATCTATCGAACTGACATGCATCCCACTCCGTAGGGAAATGCTCTTCGTCGTCTGTGTCGTTACTCAAATTGTCATACTTCGACTCTCGCCTCCATTGCATCAACCAATGATTCAATGTTTTCTCCTCGCTCGCCACGCCTACGTGGTTCTGAACATCTGGATTTGGAACATCAGCTTCCTCGTCTCGCACACCTTTGGTTCGGCTACTCTCCCCAACTTCCTCTGCTTCATCACCACCAGCCTCCTCCTACATCGTATGCTTAGTATTGGTTTTCTCAAATGTTTGCGCCAACAACACTAATGGCCAACCATTTTCAGTTGCCAATCTTATGTACGAGCTCCAGGACTTCGGCTCCTTCAGTTCTACTAACTCCCAGTAAGTGTAATCCCGTCTCCGAGACCCCACTTTGTGCAGCTTCAGATCATGCAATTTTCTATCTAAGGAGAACATGTTGTACAACCATCTGTTAACCGTGCCCCACGAACGCTCACCAGCACGTGATAGGCCAGCCATAACACTTGGAAAATGACTAAGTTCCACCCCTTGTGCACCCATCTGCGGAACCCCTTTTCCGTAGTGTATTTTAAATTCTACTCGTTTGTCCATACCTGTCAAACATTCCATTAATTTTTAATGATGGCACGACAAAACGCTACCACATTTCAACTCTTAATCTACTCATACGACGGCATACTCTACATCCAGCATTACAACAGGTAATATCGTTTTGTTCTATGATAAATATTTTTGCTATTATGCTTAGTTGGTCGACGCCAAGACCGACATTTTAACCTACCACGTCGAGAGAGCTTGTGGGTTTTAGAAACACACGCCACAATCCCGTGATACTAGCTACTAAATAATTAAAACTCTACACAATCCGGTCGCTAAATCGTGAATTTAAATAAACCATCGCTAACCTTGCAAAATTCAAAATCACTAAATCGTTTTCCTATAAAACTAGTAATACAACCAAAATCCCAGATACTACCTACTAAATAATTAACATTCTACACAATCCGATCACTAAATCAGAATTTAAATAAACTATCGCTAACTCGCTAAATTCAAAATCACTAAATCATTTTTTATAAAACTAGTAATACAACCGAACTAAACTATTGCTAACCCTAATTCATAATACAATTTTTTCTAATTTCTAATACAGCTCAACGCTATATTTCAACCCTAGTTTGATCACTACAATGAACATTAAAAAAAACTAGTAATACAATTTTATTATTTCAACGCTAGTTTGATCATTACCGAACTAAACTAGTTTATTATTATTTCAACGCTATATTTCAACTAGTTTCATCACTACCGAACTAAACTAGTTTATTATTTCAACGCTATATTTTAATCCTAGTTTGATCACTACCGAACTAAACTAGTCGTACAATTTTTGCTAATCCTAATTTGATCACTACAATAAACATTACAAAAAAATGACAACAAATTTTACCTCAACCATGATTTAAATCCTCCTCCTTCCTCCTCTCCTTCTCTCTCTTCCTTCTCTTCCTCTCCTCCTCTCCTTCTCTTCCTCTCCCTCTCCTCTCTTTTCTCCGGCAATGGCTGTAATATGTAAACCTCGCCCCAAAAATTTTGTGCCATCACGGGTGAGTCGGGCCCATCCGGCAGTGATCTCGGAGGAGGTTGGCTATCCGGAGGGGTTAGGATTAAGGTTTTAGGTTTTGGGAGGGGTATTTTCGGAAATTCCTCTCTCCACCTACTTTTCCTAACCTCATCTTTTTCTCTTCCAAATGAGTGGCTGGCATTGATCCTTGCTCCTGCCGATATTTTTCCAAGTAGCAGCAGGCGCCTCTACTTTTCTCTCCTCTAGCCGATTGCTTCTAGGGAGATCGGCGCCATTCCTTTCTCCCTGCCGAAGCTGCTTCCTGGCGATTCCTCTCCTGGCCGAAGCTTTGGTAGTCCTGGCGATTCCCTCCTCCAGCCGAAGGTCCTTGGCGCCACCTCTCCTCTTGCACATACCCAAACTGATGGCTCTCCGGCGCCTCCTCTTGTTGCTTCCTTCCGTGGCGCCCTGCAGCCTCCCTGGCCGGCGGTGCCCTTTCCTCTCCTCGTTAGCCGACGGCAAAGAAGTGGAGAAAGAAGAAGAAGATCACCGACAAAGAAGTGGAGCAAAGACCACATGCAACAAGCAAGCCGCAATCCGCAATGCTTTCCTCCGCCAACTCCGCGCCGACCTTCCTTCCCTCCGCGATCTTCCTTTCCTCCGTGAAGTGCCTCTCCCGCCCTTCCTGTGGTGAGGCTCAACCCTAGATTCCATGGAAATGCTTGATTTCTAGTATGCATGCCAAGTGTTTGATGAAATGCTTAGCTAGGGTTCTTGTGTTGTAATGCAATTAGTTGAGTGGATCTTGGATCCTAGGTATATGAATGATATTTGTTCGTTACCCATTGTGATGAACCTACATATTGGAGAGCATAATTTCGCTCGTCGCTTGGTTTGCTTTGTTCAAATTTTATTGGGGAATGCTCTTGTCCATGGCAAATTATGTCTGATTGCGGCAAGTAGAAGAAAGCAAGAAATCGCATGCGAATTGTTGATTAGTTGCTTATTGATTATGTTTAAAATGGTGAAGGACCTAGAGTTGTTAATGCCACAGTAAATTTTGAAATGTATAAAGTCCCATATTAAGTGGTGTGTTATTATTACTCTTTGTGCCTTGGTGGAATGATATTTTCTCATGCTCTAATGCTATTGAAATCTAGGATCAATGCATATGTTTTCATGTTGCATCTTCCTGAACGTTAAATGGCGCTAGTTCTAGTGATTTTATTTATGTGGTTGGGCTGCCATCTTGCATTCTCGGTATGGGTGTATGTGTTCTGAATTTCAATTGAGCTTATTGAAAGTAGACCATGTGTTATTGAGTTGTTAATCAATTTATGTGGTTTGTTGTCTTAAGTTATATTATGTGTATGTGTTCTAAATTCAGGCTTTCTCTAATCCTGGGAAGTCATGCGAATGCTAAGATTCCAATTTCCACTCCATTTTTTCCGTCGATAAAAGGCAAGTGCAACCCGTATATCTCTTATAGGGTGTTTAGTTCATTGCTTGTGTTATGTATATGCTTACCCTATGGTTGCATTCGTGTTATAAGCATGTCTAGTAAGCTAATTATCTTTTGATAAAAGGGGTAAGTAATCTGCTGCAAGTGTATCATTGTTTGAACGTGTTATGATTTGTTTGATGAACTTTATATGCCTTGCCATCCTGAAATTTTGCTGCATCCCTGGATTGAATGCTATGAGCGCTATTTACTGAATTTCGTCTAGATGCCGTGATGACGTCTTGCTAAATCTTACTTTCATATTTGCGTTCACTAGTTGGATAGGCTAGTGGGAATACTCAAGTATGGAATTGGATTGCGAAAATGGATTGATTTTTTGATCAAGATAGATGGAATTAGTAACTACTCGAGTAATGGTGATGTGAGTATGAATATGAATGTTGAGGAGGTAATTACGAGTGTTGAGAATGTGATTATCGAGTGTTGCGAATGCGATTACGAGTATTGAGAATGTGATTATCGAGTGTTGCGAATGTGATTACGAGTATTGAGAATGCGATTATTGAGTGTTGCAAATGCGATTATGAGTGTTGAGGATGTGAATGGTAATTTATGGATGTGAGGAGTGGCTGATGTTTATGTATTTAGCTATGGCTATGCAAATGTGAGAAGTAAATGTAGTCTGCAAATTTGTCTATGTTAATTGCTTTTGTGCATTCATGATGGAAGAGGCGACCCATTCTGATGTGGGCCTCTGTGTTCACACGTAGTGAACACGAAAGTCCTATCTCGTAGTCCCATTCATCGAGGTGAATGGGAGCGAGACAGTAAGAGTAGGCACCTTCCATCTATGGGATGGAAGGGACGTGAGGGTGCACACCGACGGGTGGGTACTCAGCAGTACCGGTACGTGCATGGAAATGAGCATTCATGTGCATTGCATCTTTAATAATGAGTGTTATGGTAATTGGAGGTCGAGTTGTGGATTCAACCCAAATAGGGGAAATTGATTTGAATTGATGAATTAGCGCATTTCTTTTCTTTGCTTTGCTAATTATGTTGTATGAATATCGTGGAGTGAAATTTGAGTTTTGAACTCGAGTAAAGTCGATGAAAATGGTTTGAGTGCATTACATGATTGTAGGAGTGTGATGGATTATGCAGAGTTTGAATTTTTCATGTCTGTGTGATGTAATATTCAGATTCTGTACCTTTCTATCTGTGTGATGCCTTATGCAGATTTTGTATTTGTTTATGTCTGTGGGATGCATATTTCAGCTTTTGTACATAACTTAATGGCTCTTGTGGTGAATGGTAAGGTGTGGAGGTAACTCCCCCAAAATTGTTTAAATAAGTCGGGTGCCAAATTCCTCGTATATGTTTTGTTGGATGCATTGCATAGTAAGCTGAAGGTGAATGGCAGGGGATGACCTTTGGGTTGAGGGTAAATTACAGGATTAATAATGGATCAGGTCGTGGACTCGTTCCATGTGGTCGAATGAGGTATGTGAAATATGTGAACAAGGTAGTTGATGAGGTAACCAATAGTGATTTCTTCTTTTTGTTATACGTGTTAATTTAGTATTCCAAAATATGGGCATGTTTATGAATTACACATGTTAATTGTTATTGATATTGCTACTTTGTTGTGCTTGCTGAGTCTTCGACTCACGTTTCTTTTTAAATGTGTGTAGGTTCCTCAATCGACATCTGTGGGATGGGAGTAGAGCACGTGCACGACTTCGGTCACCATCGAAACATTTAATCGATGTGTAGAACCTGGTTGTATTAATTGTGGTTGTAATATGTGGTTCGTCGTGGTGTAGTTTTTTTTATCTCTATTGATCGTGAGATTGATTAACTAAGGACCTGCTAGGACGATATTATATATACTGCACTGTTTTCTGTCTGCTGAGTGGATGTCCTACTTTCTAGAGAGGTCATGCCGAAATTTTCTAAAATTCGGTGACTTGGCGTTAGGCCAGGTTAAGAGTTTAGAGATTAAATTCAGTTTCAGTCTTTTTCGCAAGCTGCCGTTCCTTATTTAGAGTTTTTGGTAGCATTCGCGGTGCGTTTGGCGCCGGGGTGTTACAGTGGCGGCGAAGAGAAATGAGGCTCGGGCGCGCCGCAAGAAATGAGTCCGAAGGCCTCGAGGCGCTAGGTTAAGCCTCTCTGTCGCAATTCCAAATTGCGACAGAGAGGTTATGACAGACCTTAGTCGCAATTTGGAATTCTGACAGATCGTCGCAATTCCAAATTGCGATTATCTGTAATGTCGCAATCAAATCATGATGCATCGTTTGTATCAATTTGGAAGTGCGACTATGGGGTATTTCGTAATTATTTTTGACATATTATTTCTGTAATTTTTAAAAAATATTATTTAAAAAATTCCTTTATTATTGCTATTGCTAAACAAGAGCGGCCTAGCCTGTCGATATAGGCTTCGTGCAGGCCAAGGCTGAGTTTGGCGACCAATTAGCGATCATTGGCGGGCCTCCTGCCCATCTTAGAGCCGGCTTGTTTGGTTGGCCCTAGAAAGCTCATATCAATGACAAGTCTGCAAATGCATCATCTGTTCAAGGTTTCTCTCTCTAAAAAATATTTTCTAGCTTTATGTGAGCTAGCAGGTGACATGCGACTTGCGTGGCTAGTTTTTTTATATTTGTTAGTATCAAAGAATACAACTCACTGTACTTGATAATTTCTTTTAAATAATATTTGGGGATATATAGGTCTTTTAAGATAAACATTTAAAATGATAATAAAATTTCGAAGCCAGCGCATATATTGAGGAGGCATAATTGAATGATATAATATATGACTTAAATAAAATTAATCTGAGCTTAATAATTATATGGGCTTAGAAACATAATATTCCAATACACGTTCATGGAAAAATAACTTGATTCAAACCCTATATGTTCGACATTAATCCCTAGTAGTCTATACAATACTCCTCATTTTTTTACTTGACATTTTATATTTTTACATTTAAGATATAATAATAAAATATTAATACTATGAAAGTATTTTTAATTATAAATGGAATTATATAATTCTTATATAGCTAAATACGTCACCTTGATGTTTGGGAAAAATTGCTAATTGGAGTCACGCATGATTGGAATCGGAAATTAATCGAGAGAGCAAACGCAAATGAAAGATGCAGAAGAAGAGGAGCGGACATTGTTTCTAAGCACAAGCCGAGAAGTACGTCGAGCCTGCAGATTTGCGATGGGGCCGCGGTCGTGAGGGACATCGATTGTAGATATGGCAGCGGATGCAGCGCCGGTGAGACCTTCGTCGATGGTGCAAGCAGCCCACTCATATATAGCTCCAAGGTTCTCGTGCAAAGTTTGCTATGGATTGCCACTCATATATAGTCTCCTTCTCTTGCGTCAGAACTTTTGAGTTATTACTAAATTGCCACGCTAATCGAAAAAGACACGTGCAAACTAAGCCATGTTTGGAAGCAATGTATTTTCATAGTTTCTAGACAATACCATGGTTTCTAAGAATACTATAGTATTTTATACCATGAGATGTTTGGTTACCATGCCAAAAGCTCTGTATTAAAAACCATAGTTTGGTAGATACCATGGTATTTTTGGAGTATTTGAAACTCCACTCCAATCCAAAGTTTTCATGATTTTGGATAGTTTCTTGTCTATTTCCACTCAAATACCATGGTTTGTGATGTTGCATCCAAACAGTTGGTAATTCCAAGAAATACCATAGTTTTAAAGAAGTTTGGTAAAACCATAGTATTTATGACAAAATAATTACAAACTATTGTATACCAAAACTATAGTTTTAAAATACATTTCTTCCAAACAGGGGCTAAACTAGTTAGAATTGGGTTCACACTCATGCGAAACTTACCACATATACAGGAGGGTGTAGTAGGGTTAGTTACTGTGTATTTGCACTTTAGAGTTAAGATAAAGAATGAATCGCATTTCCGGTACATTACTTCTTGCACTTTAGAATAAAGATAAAAACAGAGGACTTGCTCATCATATCACCTCGTCGTTGTCGGGACCCGAATGTGCAAATCCGACCCTCTGTATATCTTGACTAGTCCGTAATCACGCTTAGTGTACACAGGCTCAACATTATTGAATATCACAATCATACACAACGTAAATAAGATAAAAGACATAATATATTAAATATTACCAGTTGAATGACCTTATGGTCAACTTACTTAACAATGCCTCACAAGGCTGAACAACAAATTAAACTCGCAGCAATGAATGAAGACGTAGGTAACCCTCAAGATACCACAGCAACCGACAAGGCTCGCACCCTAAACATTCGTCTCTCCATGGTACTCCTTCTTCAAAGACGATGATGTTTGTAGGCAAGAGTGAGTACACCAACACGTACTCAACAAGTTGTGCACTGAATGCAATCCTATCATAGCTATATGCAGGCTTATTCCAAAGGAATGGCTAAGGGGTTCATTTGCAGTAAAGCAGCATTTTGAGAACACATAAGTACATAGATTGAAAAGACAGTAAAATAAATAATAACAAGTAAATAGATTCAATGATTCTCAAATAAACCCAAGTTCTCCATCCTAAATCAAGTTCCATTATCCACATGGCATCCCGCCATCCCATCCAGTTGTTTATTTTAATTAACTACCCTTAGTTGACCGAGGCAAGACTAACCAAAAGTTCATCATAAAACCAACACGACCGTCAATTGCCACTCTTGGCCCACCAAATGCGATCACTAATTGCCACTCTTGGCCCATTAAAACCAAATGCGACCGCACTAATTGCCACTCTTGGCCCACTAAAACCAAATGCGATCGCCTAATTGCCACTCTTGGCCCACTGTGAAACAATCTTGCCACTTGCCTCGGTTTAAATCATTTCCCAGCTTGATTACCAAACACCATGTGCTTTTCACAAATCAACATCATTGCGTGACTCCGCTGTCACAACAACTCAATCTCTTTGTGCGACCACACATGGCCCACAAGTTATCATCATTGTTCCATATTCCATTAGTCAAGATTATTAAGCAATATTTCATGAGCATGTGATGACGTGGCATGGCTAAGCAATTCTATTCCGTTCTAACCATCCATGTTGATTTTCTATTAACCAACTATAATTAACCAACCTAGGGTAACAAGTGGATCATGGCATACAACTAGCAAGGTAGGGTGTAATTCAAAGGGTACGATAGCTAATCCCAAAATTAAGTTGAAATCAGTTATACACATAAAATAACATGTGATAAAGTAAATCAAAATAGCATGCAATCTAATTTATGGGTGCAACATGATCAAAGCACAACTTGCCTTGCTTAAGCTCCTGGTATTGCTCCGAAGATTTTCCTTGAGATGATAGTCCCTCCTTCGAAACCTCGCTCAACTCAACGTCTACGCGAATCGAGAAGAAATAGCAATAAACACCAAAACCAAAGAACAAATGAACTCAAAAATTCAAATAAAAGCCACCATTGGAAAGATCTCAATTTTACAAATATTTTAGAATTTGAATCACCCAAATCGGAGTTCATATGTAAAAATTATAACATTCGGAAGCTTAGTTAATTCTGAAATTAGAAATTCTGATTCTCCCGAATTATTTTTGTAAAGGAAAATACGAATTTTCCCGTCCCGGCTGCATGGACGAGACGTGGTGAAATCTAAACCGATGAACTCAATCTAACAGTTACAGGTAGATCTACTACATGGCCTAATATCAATCGCTCGACTTAAATCCTACGATCGATATTTAATCTAAAACGCTTACCGATTCCGTAGTGGCGTGGACTAATTCCGTGCACTCGATTAAGATCCGACGGTTGACGAAGCTCCCGATCGGCGATGAAGCGACAGCGACTTGAATTCACCGGTCAAGACGACGACCGGCGATAACTCGGCGAAATAAGGCTCGAAATCTCTGGCGGCGCGCTACCCTTCGTAATTTTCCCGACAAAGACGACTCGCTTGATGCTCCCGATTCCTTGCCGCTCAATTCCTTCGACAACGCTGCCACGCTATCCTTCGCGATTTTCCTTCGATCGCTAAGCGCGACTCGCCGAGCGCGAAATTTTCTTCGCCGCCGTTCTCTTGGCGACTTCTTTCTGGGACTTCGCTTGGTTTCTTGGCGATGCCTCACGCCGCTTAAATCGCCCACATGCTCGTGACTTTCTATTCTCCGTATGGAAGGTCTCCCGATTCCTTGCCAAAATCGCACCAACACCAGCGATTCGAATCGCCACGACATTGCTTCCTTCAGACGCCTGGTCTCCGGTTCTTCCGACTTGGCGCCAATGGTTGACTTCGGTCACGCCATTGCTTTTCCCTGACGGTCTCTCGATCTATCGAAGTCTTGGCGCCAGCTTAGCAATTGAATCGCCGCTGGTGGCGCTCTCACGGACGGACTCAAGGTTTTGGTGCCGGTATTTGGTATTTCGGCTACACGTGTTGCTTCTCCGCAGCTAATACCGTGCAAGTCCCGAGTTTGGTGGCGTTTTGGAGAGGTGGGCTAATACGTGAAATTCGCAAGCCCTCTCCGGTTGTGTGAGACAATTTCCTTCCTGAATCGACATGCTATATCCCCGATTCCTTTTAGTCTATACCGATCATTAGCTCAATTCCTAATCCGATTCAACCCCGAAGAGAAAAAGAAATCTCCCAAAGAGAAAAAGAAATCTCCCAAAAATACTTCGAGACCTTCTAAACTTAAATAAAATATTTTTGGGCAGTATTTATTTTAAATTTCCTTTTTATAAATATTTCTTAACAAAAGCCATATTTACTAATTCGAAATGATTTAAATAAATCTCAGAAAATCCAATAAATCTAGAAAATTCATAAAAATCATAAATAGCAATAAAATAATATTAATTAATTGAGAAGTCAAAAATTGGGATGTTACAATCAGGTATTTGTGTCGTTACGTAGAACGTCGACATGTGTCTCTTAGACAAAGCCTGAGCACGTACAACATGCAAGACGATTTTTCGCATATAGAACATGAACCTTATTTATTTATATATTTAATCCCTAATTGTATCTGAATTCATTGTCTTTCAATTCATTTACAGATTGCACTTTATATCTGCTATATATTTCTAGATCGTCTAATTAATCTTAAGGTACCAAAATAATAAGTGGTATCCATCTTATTCTTTTTTTTACTTTTTTTGGGACAATTTCTAGCTTTTTTTGCTCCCTCCTACTACTACATGAATGTACATTATAATTGGTTCTGTTTTGTCATCACAGTCAGTTCTGGTGGCAATACAAAGTCATTAGACAGTGATAAGGTGGCACTATTACAATCTGTTCTCGCCCGATTGTGATAAGAAGCGATAGAGATGAGGATATCATCTCTATCACTTCTTAAAAAGAACCGACAGAGATGAGTTTATCATCTCTATCTGTTTGAACTCATCTCTATCGGTTCTTTCCAAGAAACGATGGAGAGAACCGAAACTGATAAGGTGGTGTGGTGTTTTGCAATTCACCCTCTTAAAACAACACATGTTGTAGTATGCACATATCATATTCACACAACATAGATTACACATTATGCACATATCACATTCATAAAATACAAACACTTTATTACAACACACATATCACATTCGTTCACAATATAGAACACAAAAATACTTAACAGTCAACACACATGCAATCGCATTCATATATTGTTTACATACAGATTAGTAGGAGCTTTCAAGATCTCTAAACCTACTATCCTCTGATATAATTTCTATCAAGTACTACTGGCATAAGTGGTCTCGTAATTTGTTGAGTTCTTTACTTTGTAAGCTCTTCTGGGAACATCGAGCTTCTGCAAAATAGAAATGAGTGCTCTAATTTAAGTTTTAAAATTTTTATGTAAAAAGCTAAGTTTATTATTATGTATGTACATATATCTTAGGAAAAATATCTACACAGTAACCACAAGTTGTATGTGATGGATGACGTAGAAACCCATAGGTTGTTGCTGCCCTATTGATGACACTATGAAGAAAGAAAAAAGAAATTAAGAGACGAAGAATAGATGTTAGAAAAAATTAATCCTATATATGCTAGGCACTTGTATCTTGAAGCGCTTATACTCCAGCTTGTCGCCCTTTTTGTTATCGTATGTCCCTCCTTCAGCAACGTAGACCGAGAAACTCCTATATACATTGGAGAGATGCTGTTAAGTCAAAAAAATGAACGTAGTTAAATTTAGAAAGCATTAGGTAAGAGTAGTGCACTTACTTCTCCAAAGTAAGCTTGATCACGTAGGTCATCGATCTTTTCTTGAGCGAGTTAAAAGTGTAGATTTTGTTGTTACTCAGATCGAGCATGAGTAGAACCCAATAGTTTACTCGGATCTAGCATGAGTAGAACCCAATGGTTGCTTATTAAATGGTATGTAGTGCAAGAAAATATGTTATGTAGTGCAAGGAAATAAGTTCACACACTGTTTAGGCGCGTGCAAGTAATTGAAGGATAAAGTACTACTTACTCCTCGTGGTACTAGAATATAACGAAGTCCTTCTTTGACTTAGCTTTCAATGCCCCCTTGATGTAGCTGGCAACGAACTCAGGTTGAAGCCTAGCCATGATCATCGACACAAGCTCAGTGTCGACGAATGTAACACCCCAAATTTTTGGACTTTTATTTAGTTAATAGTGTTTTATTGCCATTTGAGCTTTTTGTGAATTTTTTGGGGTTATTTGGATTTTTTAGAGTTTATTTGAATTATCTTAAATTAAGTATATTAAGCCTTTTCTTAAAAACTAATTATATGTAGCTAAATTTAAAATAAAGTTTTTCCAAAAATATTTTATTTAGGGTCTAGAATGTCTCAAAGTATTTTTGAGATTTTTCTGGGAATTTTTCTGGTATTTTTATTGCCCTAAATAAATCAAAGTATTTTTCTCTAAATTATTTTAAAAACTAAAACGGGAAAAATCAGAGTAATAAAGAACGGTCGAGCCCATTATCGGCACGCCATTGCGTTCTGTTCGACCCAAATTACCGTTTTCCGAAGGATCGGCCACGACGTTGGATCTCCATCGCGTGGCCTTCATCAAGCCGTGCCCCGTTGAGCCGCTAAAATAGCGGTCGAGTAGATTGAAAGGAACTCGTCGGGGTTCTTTGCCCCGTCGAACCGCTCTATCAAGGCGGGCTTGAACCGGCCGCCAACAGACTCCAACAAAGGTCGCCGAGAATCGCCGAGCGACCATAGGTCGAACAGACCACGCCGGGAGGGTGATCGCTGCTGCTAGATCCGGAGTCTCGGTTGTCACGGTGTTCGGACCTACGACCATGTTGGTCGTGTCGTCGGGCGCGAGCATCGCCCGCGAGATATCACAATCGTTCGTGAACCCTGCGATGCCGGGGCGGGATGTCTAGGGAAAGGCTTCCAGACATGCTACTATTGGAATAGGAGCTGTTGTAGCTCTGCTGATGCCGAACGTTGTCCAGGGTCGCATTCAGGGGACGGCGGCTTGGAGGTGTCTGGGACGAATCCTGAGATCGCTGACGCGAAGGCAATCGATGGAGGCGGCGACGCCTACGCGAGGAGCTGTCGTCACTCATTAGGGAGTGAGATCTAGAGTGCTGACTTCGGTGCTGTGAAGGTACAATTTTGACAGTGGCTTGGTCGAGCTCATCGGCGAGAGCTCAGGCAAAAAGATCTGACTTCACCCGAGTGGGAACGGTCATAACCCGAGTGATAGCGCGTAGGCGTTTGCCCGAGCGACGAAGCCTGGGCCGCTCGGATGAAGTGCCGACCCTCTCACGTTCCTCTCACCGGAGAGTGGTTATAGCTTGATTAATAGCGACTTGAACCATCCAGTGAGCATCTTCGGGAGTCTTCGGGTCGTAGTCCTCCGCCCCCGCACTTGCGTCGTGGCTGTCGTCCATGAGGACGAACTGTTCATGTAGCTGCGGTGAAGGTGAAAACAGGGACGTGGAACCGTCACGCTCGAGAACCGCATCCAAGCTTGAATTCGCCGAACGTCTTCCAGCGATGTGCACCATGTCTCCGAAGCACTATTGTTCCTCTGAATGAGCGAAGCTTTCAGGCCCCACGGTGGGCGCCAGCTGTCGGTGATCGGGATCGCCTGACCACAAAAGTGTACGGGGGTTAACTTGAATGCGGGACCCAGAATCAGCTTCGCTCACCAAGGAGATGAACTCACGGCTTCAATGGTCGGAGAAAAGAGGGAGACACCAAGAATTATATTGGTTCGAGCCTCTACGACAGGTAATAGCTCTACTCCAGTTTTGCCCGGGGGCGGAGAAATTCACTAAGTTTGAGTACAAGGAATGATCTCTAGTTCGAACTACTGTAGTTTGATTGTGTATGTGTTCTATTGTGTTCTGCACGGCTTGGCTATCACCCCGTGCTCATCTCAGGGGGGAGGGTTTTATGCCTCTCCCGACCGTTACCAGAAATGGCCGGGAGAGATTCCTAGGAGAGTGGCTTTATGCACACTAAAGCCTGATCATAACTGCCCCAGATTTGACACCCACGTCTGGCTTGACTCCTTCATTTAAGGATCTTGATAGCCGTTAGTATAATTGTTTGACCTGGATACCCGAGCTCGACCTTATCCAAACAAGAGCTAACTCCTTGCCCCCTAGCCCGAGGTCGTGCGGGAGCCGCGTGGTCAACGACACGGTCAGAGGCCTCACGGCTCGAGCTCAAGCTAGGGGTTTGTTGATTGACCCATTGACCGGGCAAGGGCTCTTCAGTCCCCAACACAGTGTGATGACCACTAACTTTGCAGAAGTTTACAACTGGGTAATGATAGGGATGAGGTGTCTCCCGTTGGTAGGAATTGTTGAGGGAGTGCTACAGGGCACAACCAAGCATTTTGTGGATAGGCATCAAGCTACTGAAATAGTAATGAGAGATGAGAAGTTCCTGTACTCTTCTATGATCACTAAATACATTGATGAGAAGAGTTAGAAGGTGGCCAAGCATAGAGCTACCAAAGTTGGTGCATGAACACTGCGCTTCGAGGTGATATGCAGGGATAAAGGATGACGTGGAACCAACCAGAAGGTTGTCACCCAAGAGTGCATCTTACAGGCTGATTGTAAATGCTCGTGTAACAAGTCCTACCTTTTGCATAGGCCATGTTCTCATGTGATAGCCGCATGTGCTTTATTTGGACTGCAACCCGGTACATATCTATCTGAATATTTTACGAAGGAAAGGGTGATAACAACTTAGAGCGAGGAGCTTTATGGTTATGGTGTTGTGGGTTCTTTCATCATAACTCCTAGTGTTGATGCTGTTAGTGATATGCCCTAGAGGCGATCATGTGAGATGATTGTATCATACGTCTATGTTCATGTACTTATCGGCCCATGAATAAATGTCACTCCTTTGTTTATTGAGTATGACTTAATTGTGAAACACATTGGTTATATGATATTATTCTAAACGATCCTCGCCACATATCATTATGTGGGACAATAGTGATCTCGACCAAAGACATGTATTGATTGATGGTAATGTTTCACATACCATAGATATGGAGATATCAAATCAATAATGTGGGCACATGTTAGAGAACATGGGGTTGGATTGACCCGCCCGAGACACGATGAAATTGTTATCTTAGAAGTGCCATTAGAGTGTAGTCTCGAGTGGTATACCTATACGATCCTTTGACCCGAGATTCTTATTGATTCTCAAAGATGTGTAATTGTATACTTTGGGGCTATCAAACGCTTCTCCGAGCAGGGGAGTTATAAAGGTAGCTTACGAGTATGCCATGAAATATGACGTGAGATATAAGAGATCAAGATGGAATTTGCCCTCCTTGATAACGGAGAGATATCTCGGCCCCTCGGTGTGGATGGATATGAAAAGTGCATGGCCATGCCAAAGTGATTAAAGTGTTAATCACTTAATTATATCCATTACATTGACGAGTGAATGGGTCGAGCTATCACAAGGATGGCACGATCTTGCCTTGAGCTTGACCGTATCGCGTGGCAAAAGGATTGGTATATGAGTATATCAAGGTTCACCGATACGATCATTCTGTAGCATTCGGGGACAACATGTCCTGCTAGGAACCTTGTTGTCGATGGTCTCGAAAAGAGGTTTCAGGTCATGGCGTTTATGCATGAACCTAACGGGTCACACACTTAACGGGTTGGATCATGTCGATGGATTGGATCCATTAGTGGGTTTACACGGATTTGGATCCTCTGGCGCCTTAATGGATTTCCACTGTAGAAGATCCATTAGTGTGAGTCCTAATGGGCTTTCTATCGTAGAAGGCCCGTTAGTGCACTCTATATAAAGGGGCGTGGGGGGTGTGCATCTGTGAGGTTCTCCCCACCACAAACCCTAGCCGTTCTTGCATCCCACCGCCCCTAAACCCTAGCACGACGTGGGTGCTAGCACACAAAACAAGGTGATCCAACCTCGACGGTGGATACCGTAGAGGCGCCGTTGCATCCGCCTCGCGCGATTGGCGAGAACGTTCTACTTCCTACAATGGCGTTGCGTGCGCGATCGCGAGGAGGAGACGATCAACTCCGGCATCTACTACTTTACTTTGGAGTACGCGGGGACGCTTCACCCACTCTTCTTCCGCTGCTAACGTGCTCCAAGGGTAATGATCCATGATCCACTACTCGCATGTATCCTGGTTGAATGCGTAGAAAATTTTGTTTCCGGCTAGCGTAGCCTACGCGTTCTCCTACAGATGCAAGGTTTTGGGTTCCTGATTTTGATGCAAGAACATGGAAGTGGGCCATCGAAAACAAGGCATATCAGAAATGCCATGGATTAGTCTGATGCTGGCAAACGCGTGAAGAAATGTTCATTGTGCAACCAAATAGGATATACGTTCAAGAACTGTCAAGCACAACACGAAGATGATGAAGGAGGAGATGGCAATCCGACTGCGGGGGAGGGATCGTCGTCTGCGAGGAGTGGTGGATGACATCATCATACTAGATAAGAAGCTATTTGAATTAGCATATGCTATATGTCAAATTCATATTTTATTGATGTAATGTGTGTTGTATGAACTCTGTTTTTTACCTAATTATAAGCAAGTTGCATGTAGTTGTGAGTGTTATTGGTACTTTTAATCTTATGGACTTAGTTAATCCTTCCATCAGCTTTCTCATGTCGATTGGACAACAAACACAACAGCTTTGTCAGTGCGATATGACATAGCATACTGCTAGCAGCTTTATCAGACTGATTTGACAACACTCTGCACACCACCAAGTGACAAAACATTACCCATCTCAGACCGACGGACAAGACATTAGCGACCTCAAAGTGAAGTGACAACATCCTGCCACCCACTGCTTATTTAGACTGAAACGACAACACGCTCCACTCCAACCTCCACTCCAAACCGCAAGCACACATACACATCTCCCACTCACACTTCACCATGGCTGGATCCTCTAGCAGAGCAATCTCATAGACACCAGATATGAGCAACGTAGCCCTACGTTACACGATGAGGGTTACGCGTAACAGGGAGGATGATCCGTTCAAAGAGGAGAACCTAAATAAAATGGTGTCCAAATTGCAAGAGTTGCGTCAAACATCATCGAGGCATGACGAGACAATCTCTGGCCTTAGCCTTGTGACCTCCGACGATCTCAAGGCGCACTTACAATGGTAACTTCAAAGGTATTTAAAGGTGTGCGAATTAGCCAACTACCCTTCTAGTAACGGTTTCTCATCAATATCTCGTAGGGTACTGATGCTACCTGATCAGTATGAAAAGCATATTAAGATTAGTTATTTTATATTCGTTCCCCATACTAATCATTTTAGCATCATCCATAACTTCACCGCTTCATATGCTCGTTTGTGTGTTAATCATTCCCCGAGAATGCAGAGTTGATCAACAAAGATATCCTGAATTAGTCTGCATCGATGTTTGTGCTCTTGACGGTGGTGTCATGCCTGGTTTGTGCAGAAGTCGCACAAGAGGATCTAACTGGAGGGTAGAGGTCGACCGATCACTGTTGCACCAGAAAGTTCAAGAGGATGTTGAACCACCACTGAAGGGGGGCTTGCTCCTAACTGTGGCGATGACGATTTCGTGTCACATCCACCTCGACGTTCAAGCACTATCAAACCTAGCCGTTCAAGCACTACTACAACAGGCCGTCCTAGGAACAATGGCGATGACGATGACGATTTCGTGTCACAACCTCGATGTTCAAGCATTACCACAACTGGTTGTTCAAGCGTTATCAGAACTGGTCGTTCAAGCACTAGTACAACAGGCCGTTCCAGGAACTATGGCGATGACGACGATTTCGTGTCACCTCCACCTCGACATTCAAGCAATATCAGACCTGACCGTTCAAGCACTACTACAACAGGCCGGTCCAAAAACAATGCACGAGGACGTCCAACCAGTACTGAAGGACGGGTACCTCCTAATAGTACAAATGACGATGATTTCATACCACCTAGGACATAAACCAATATACCCCTATCATCCGATTGACCTTTCAATCCCCTATTCTGAGATCCATGGCCATAAAATACATGGTTCTGTGACATGTACCAGTGTTGTATCCCAATTTTATGAATTTCTTTTGTATCTTTGGTGTTATCCAATTTGCGACAGAGGTAATTGTGACAAACTTTCTGTCGCTCTTTGGAAATGCGACTGCCTCTCTGCCGCAATTCGAAATTGCGACATCTCTTTCTCTTATTTTTGAAGCATGACAGGGTAAAATTCTCCGGTTTTGCTTGTTTCCTTCAAGATCGCTGCGGTGTCGCTGCCTTGCACCGGAAGATTGGTTCGTTGTATAGCCGCCTAGTTTTTCTATCGCTTGCACTTCGCGTTGCTTCTTTTTCTTGCGCGACTTGTCCTCTGCCACTATTGCTTTTCCGTCTCCCTGCCGCTGGTTTTTCTCCGCCAAGACCGCACGAGATGCCCGAGACGCGTTAAAAAAATTCCAAAAAAGAAAAGAAGAAATGGGATCTCATGAGACAAGGGTATATTTTTGCAATTTTTTTAATTGTACATTTATTTTGGAATTTCTAAAAAAATATTATTAAAAAAGAAATATCATCATTTTTTGTTCTGTCGCCGTTTAGTTGGGCGACCTAGTCTCTATTGCTTAATGGTTGGGCGATTCTTGCCGTGTCGCCAAACGATCGGGTGACTGGGTGACGTGGCGCTTTGTCGCCCAGCGATGTGGCCCTCTGTCACCCGCTGATTCGGCGAGATTTTACCGTCGCCGAACTAATAGTCGACAGGTACATTTCGCAAATGTTTTTGACGATATTTTTGCAATTTCTAAAAAATATATTATTAAAAATTTAATTTTAACCTTTTTTTGCGGCCTTCGCAAGACAAAGCAGATTTCTTGCGTTTAAATCGGAACCACGGCTTGAGCGATTAAGCTTGCGTACCATTTGTCTCTATGGATTCGCAACCGTGAAGGCGCTCTTGGCTAGAGTTGGCCAGATGAGCCGTGTTAAACGGGCCGGCCCGAGGCACGGGAGTTGGGCCCGACACTAGGCACGGCACGGCATGACATGTATAGTACCCGTGCCGGCACGGCATGACTAACCGTGTCGTGCCTGGGCCTGACCCTTGGCCCGTGGGCCGGCACGGGCACGACACTATGCAGACACTGATGCACACTGGTATGTTGGTATGCACGGGCACGGCACTATGCAGGCACTGATGCACACTGGTATACACGCAACTATTCGTGCCGGCATGGCACTATTTTCCCCTCTTCATATGGAAGGGAAGCTGGAAATAGAAAAAAAAAAGACGAGAAGATATTATTGCATACGTTACGGATTAGATTTATTTATATCAATTGCTAGCTGTGCACACATGGATCGATAACTAGTTTGTCTAACTTTGATCACTAAAAGAGAAAAACATCTAGATGGGTTACCTGTGAAAATGGGGTCGTTAGATTTGTCATGCAAACTAATAATTTTATATTTTTGTTGCTGTCATCATATAAAAAGTGAAGGTCAAATGAGCATACTGGAAATTGTGTCCAAAACGTTATATTTTCTTGAACAAAGGAAGTATCATATTTTTCCTTTTTTGAAAAAAGAGTACAATATTATTACTTTGGATCAAAAGCGCGCAACTTTTCTTTTACACCTAAAATTATGTCCAACACCTACCTAGCTTGAAAAATGCTGCATGGTTGGAGTTGGATGGCTATCACGTGATCGTCAAATAGTCGTAATTAACCTGATGTGGCAAAAAACATTTTAGTTCGATTTGTACTCCGCTTTAAGAGACAAAGATTTCACTTGGGCTTTGCTTGTACGATATATGCCTTTTTGTGTAAAATAATTAAGTTGAAGCTGTGACTGAAATTTTCACTGTTCTAGCCCTTAAAAATATTTTTTATAGAATTAGTCCCCTGAGAATTTTTTTTAGAAATAACTCATCGGCTCACAATTGCCGCAAGACGAGGAGCACGGAAATCACACGGTGCGACGATGGCATATTCCCGGAATGGGGCGTGGGAATCCGATTTTTCGAATCGAGGGCGTGGGAAATCTTTCAAAGACTGAAACCACCCGCGCTTATTTACCGCAAAGGGGTGGTAATTGGATTTCCGCTAAATATAAGGGCGCTGAAACCGGTTTCTATGGAAGGTGCACGGTAATCCGATTTTCTCAAGACCTGGGGGCCGACAAATTCTGCGCTCCCCATATTGTGGCAATTGCGAGCTAGGGCTATTTTTGGCAAAAAAAATTTCCTAAAGGGCTAATTCTGTAAAAAAAATATTTTTTAGAGAGCTAGAACTGTGAAATTAGCTGTGATTAGGAACCTATTAGAGTGACATTCTAGGACCAAGCATATAGATATTAGATATCACTTCCTTAAAGACCATATGGAGAAGGGTGACGTTGTACTTCAGTTTGTAGAGAGTGACCACTAGATTACCGAAATCTTTACCAAGCCTTTGGATAGCTCTAGATTTGTAGCCTTAAGAGGAGAGCTTGGGGTTGTGTGCCCTTATAGCATATCTTGAGGGGGAGCTGATTTTTATACTATGTACTTTATATGTTTTTTCTTCTAGCATTTCCTTTTTTTTGCATCTTCTGGGTGATATTGGGCTTATTTTTAGAGTTCTGAGTTCACTTCAGTTAGACTTCTGGTATGTTTTGTATGAACCTCTCATCTTATGCTATAGGTTGCTATCATTCACAATTAGCTATTCTTCTTCTCTCTAGGTTGAGTTCCCTCACAGTCTTATAAGTTTGGTAGGTATTGAGCCCCCTGGGTTGACAAGGTCTATATGCACTCCCTAGCTTGGGATCTAGAGTCAGCTTCCCTGTATTAGTCATCGGAGAAGATGAGAGAGTTTGAGATATAGTGTTCTCTACTATCTTTTCTATACTTTATACCATCCAGTTTGTAGTTTCTCGACTTCTTCTCCTCATTCTGTATTTCTGGTTTTGATTAAGTTTCATTTGGACCTTTTTTAAGCTTAATTTTGCTAATAACTCAATTTAAACTAGATTTGTGCTTAAAATTGATCCACTTGTTGAGGGGGAGTTTGAGAATTTGCTTCATGCATTGCATGTAGACTTCATTTTTTGTTTTTATGAGCTTTGTCTTTTATGCAAGTGTCGACGATCGGAATCGCCAACCGCAGAAATGGAACGAAGGTTAGTGAGACTTGGGACCCGAGCAGAGCTTGGCTCAACGAAGGAAAAGGATTCGACGTGCCGAAGGTCGGAGCTAGGCGACAACGAGTGTGAGACGAGGGTTTATACTGGTTCGAGCCCCTGTGAAGGTAATAGCTCTACTCCAGTTGCCTTGCGGCGGTGATCTTTGCTATTCTCGAGTACAGAGGTGTGTTACAGCTCAAGCTTAACAATGGCGATGTCTAGTGCTCGAGCTCTGATGTCCTTGTCTTTTTCAGGCTGCGCATCCTTAGCCTTATATCTTCCCTGCTTGTAACGGACGAGAGATATTCCCGGGTGGTGGTCTTCATGCGCATCGAGGGCTGGCAACAACCGCTCCGGACTTGCAAGGCTACCGCTTCACCCCACGATCCCACGTCTTGGTAACCACCGGGCAAACGCACGTTCCGGAATCAAAGGGGGACACCGGCAGGAACGAGAGCCAACCCGAGCTTGAGGTCGTGCGGATGCCGTGCTCAGGGGCATACGCGCTCTAGGTTGTGCGCCTCGGCGTACGCCCAAGTCGTGGTCGGGGCCCCCCGAGCTTGGGAGCTCGTTGACCGTGCGCTGACCGGCCAAGGGTTGCCCAACCCTCGTCAGCTAGCCCCCGAGGCTCAAGGTCAAAGAGGGCACCTGGAACGACCTCGAGCCTCACATTGCGGGCATAGGGAGCAAGCTTCCGCAGGTCTCGATCCCTTGGCCGAGGTCGGGCGGAGACCACAAAGTGAAACCTTCGGCCTCGACACCTGGCGACCTTTGATCTTCGCGATGATGGTACGGATGCGAACAGCCGGCGGACACCTAAGGCGCCTCGAGTCCGCGGCCCAAGCCTTAATTGCGTCCGTCAAATCACGGCTGGCACACCTTTTGAGGTGCCGTGGACTGGATTTATCGGCGACGCTGCCCACGAACCCGAGCCCACATCAACTGCTGAGGAAAAACTCACAATCCTGTGCTTCGTTTCCCAAGCCTCTTCGCCCGAGCAAGACTCCTCTTCTCCTCGACCAAATTCACGCGATCGCCATGGCCAAGCTTAGGAGGAGCACATTGTCGTGGCGAGGATGAAGGAACTCGAGACCCTGGGGCCGATTGACCCAGAATATGGCGATTGTCGAAGGCGGCGAGACCGAGCCGCTACCGAGGACGACGAGATCATCTGCACCGAGCATTACGCCTTCTTCGGTCTCATGGACCCGGAGAGCAAGTTCATCACGGCGGTCCTCTCCAGTTGCGAGATCAAACTCATCAATCTGGTGCCAAACTCCATTCTCCTTCTCACCATCTTCTCCCACATGCGAGGGGTTCCTAGGAATCCTTCCGCCCCGCTCTTCTTCCCTCAGATTTCAAACCTCTTCCGCTCTGGGAAGGACCCCGTGGTCGGATGCCTCTACTTCCGGCAGCGGACAGGGCTCAAGTGGTCCTTCCCCAAGTTCCAAGCTCGGGACTCCCTTGGCCCATGGTCCGAGCGGTGGTTCTACTTGAAGAAGGGGGAATTTGGCACGCTGGTGTACGAGGGGACCCCCATTGCCGGGAAGAAGGAGACCCCAGAGGCGGACGACTCGAGGTCGACGAGGAGGCCATCGCCATCATACACATCTGCGCCATCTTGCGCTGCCTCACCGGCAAAGGAACGCCAACGATTTCATGAACTGCAGTGTGTCCCTCTGCGGAGGAGGATGCATCCGTTCTACGAGATTCGAGGGCGCATCGACTTGACCTGTGAGGGCACGACTCGTAAGCCTTCTTGCCTCGAGGTTTTGCTTGAGTCCGCCCTTCGATCTTCTTTGATGGTCGCTTCCTACTGGTAGAAGGGTCCTAGATCGCCGCCAGATGAACGAGATGTTCGGGAAGTCTGGCGACGATTATGTCATCGACGACCCGCCCCAAGAACGTGCTCACCGAAGGTCGAGGTAAGCCACCCCACCAAGCTCTCAACCCGAGTGCCCACGAGGCCCTTCTTGAACCTCGCATGCTCGCAGGACCATCAGGAGCTGCTCGAGACAGCCAGGAGGATGCTCCCACTGCCCGGTGGGGGCAAGAGCAAGAAGGGGAAGAAGAGGTCTCCCCCGGCCGGAGCAGGCCACCAGGAGGCGAAGAAACCCCACGTCGAGTGGGGTGACCGTGCCACGGTAAGGATTCCCATGGCCGAGCCCCCGAGCCCATGCTCGTGTCCTTTGTTGCTTGATATGCTCTCCCCTTTGCAGCAGCAGAGCGCGGCGGCCGCCGCCAGGACCTCAAGCCCCCAGCCGGCCCAGGGCGCCCAAGCTCGGGTCCCCAGGACCGCCGCCGCGGATGACGTGGATCCCCATGAGCCCGAGGTCCCAGCCGGGGGCGATGAAGCCGGTGCCCTTACAAAGATCGGGCAACAAGACCTACGTCGGCCCTCGACAAGGCGGAGGCCGACGACTCATGTATGTTTTTGGCTTTTCGGTTTGCTCCGCCCCCTTTGTGTTTTTCTGGCTTAATGTCTATTCTTGATCGCAGACCTCGAGCGCCCGCGCTCGAAACTTGCCTGTTTTGACGATGGTTGTTGTCTAGGGTGAGTCCGAGTCCGAGGAGGAGGAGGAGGATTCCTACGTGTTGGCCCCGCGCCGTCCCTCGGGCCGGGCGCGTGCTCCTTCTAAGCCCCCGAGCTGGGCCCCGGTCGGCGAGTCCGACCAAGGGCTCGACGACTCAGCCGAGGAGATCCAGCCCATGACCAGCGAGGACTACGACACCGGCGAAGCTGGCGATGCCGCTGTCGTTGACCCTTCTGAGGTCGACGCGGAGGAAGGCTCCCAGAGTGCCTTGGTCGTAGCCACGGAGACGCCCCAGGCTCGCCCGACCACGGTCGCTCCGAACGTCGAGGTCGTGGCGCCACCGCCATCAAGATGGCTGTGGCTGGAAGCACCTCGGTCCGCCTGACCGAGGCCGGCTCTGCCGAGGCCGTGGCGCCTGTGCCATGGAGGATGACCGCAGCAGTGAGGGCGACGGCGGATCCGGCCGCCGCCTCCTCGAGGCCGAGGCGAGCGGCCCCGCCTCGAAGTCGGGACCGACGTCGCTGCCTGGCGTCGCCCTGCCGTGAAGTTGAACCCACCGGGGGAGGCGGCAGAGCTCCAGGTCGCCACCGGTGCGGAGACCAAAGATCTTGGCCCAAACGCGCCGGTGGTGGTCGAGGTCGGCCTCACCTCAGGTGCGCTGGGCGACGAGCAGGAAGAGATCTCCCGTGCACGCATTGACGAGCGCGAAGAGTTCACCCACGCACGCCTTGAGAGCCGCCTTAGTGAATTAAGGACCCCCTCGCGCACCTCGCAGCAGGTTAGCCTGAGTTCCCTTGTTTCTTTTCTTATTTTGGGCCACCCTTCCTGTCATGAAGGCGATCGGCAACGTCTCCCAAGGGCTGCAAGGTTTTCAAGAGCACGCCGACAGGCTTGAGGGGCCTCTGAACATGGTGGAGGCGCTGGAGGCCGAGCGCCCAAGTTCATCGAGACCATTGAGGTCGGCAGAGGAGCTTGGAGCGAAGGCAGTGGAGCTTGACGACCTTCGCCAGACGATGAGGGCGAGGAGGTGGCCCACGCGGCCGAGCTCGAAAGGCATTGTGGTCTCCGAGCGAGCATGGCTACAAGGCCGTGGAGCAAGAGCGCTGGTCGGCTAAGGCGCCGAGGCCGAAAGGGCTAAGGTCGAGGCGCTGGAGAAGGCCGCCGTGAGCAGGCGCTCCCTCGACGAAGGCATCCCCGAGCTCGAGGCCAAGATCTTGGAGCTTGAAGGAAGCTTAGCGCGCCAGAAGGCGCCGAGAACGAAAGCGGGCCAAGGTCGAGGCGCCGAGAAGGCCGGGCTGCGAGCGTGCATCTTCCTCGACAGGCGCCTCCGAGCTCGAGGCCAAGATCTTGGAGCTTGAAGAGAAGCGTATGCGCCAAAGAAGCGGCGAGGAGCGCCTTGGCCCAACTCAAGATGAATGGCGCTGAGTCATGGATGCCTCCAAGGAAGCCCTCCAAGATCAGGCGAGCTAGCTACCTTGAGGGCCAAGGTAGCCGAGCTCGAAAGCAGAGAAGCCGCCGCGAGATGGCCGACCTATAAAAAACGCTTAAAATGTAAAACTCTAATAGAGCCACATTTCTTTTGGGGGACAACAAACTCTTTGTTTCAAGTCTCATAGTCGAGGATTTCTGGTGTACGTCTCTTCCGCCTTTAGTCATGCTCCTTAGGTCGTTTGCCGACAATATGCCCTTATCCAGCCCCCGTTGGGTCCAAGGTCGAGCAACGCTGGCCATGGGCACAAGATTTAGACACAAGCAAACGACCACGACCTGCAGAGTTGAGAAAAGGTCCAGAGAGGAAGTAAATGTGACACAAGCTAGCGAGATGGTCACACCCGGACTGATGTTCGAATCACGACCACGACTGTGCACACTGCTCAATGGTCAAAGCTGCGAGGCTTGTGGCTCGAGCCCGAGCACAGGGGAGAGCTGGATTGCGAAGAGATTCGGCTTACGTGCAGCTCGACCACTGGGGGTGAACGTTAAGCTCGCGACGCTCAGACCAAGAGTGAGTGCGCTGTGCACGGAGGTCGTGTTCGAAAAAAAAGTCTCGGACAACAATGACAGTGTAGTCACAAACGAAAAAGACATAAAGGGCGAGAATGGAAGAACAAACTTTATCAAATTTAAGGTATAGAGGTTTACATAAAACTTCCGGTCGATCTATGTTCCACGAGCTAGAGAGCTCTCGCCATCGGGCATCGCTAGCCAGAAGCCCCCGTGCGATCCTGCTGAAACGACTCTATAGGGGCCCTCCCATCTGGGATAGCTTGTTGGTGTTGGACGAGCCTCGAATCCGCCTCGAGGCTAGGTCCCCAACAAGGAGCTCCCAGGTCGCATCGACCGAGTCGCATGTCTGCGAAGAGCTTGCAGTAGTCGCTGATTGTAGCAAAGGCACGGCATCTTACTTCTTCCGCGAGGGCAAGGTCGAGACCGTTCAGGCTCGGTCGACTGGGTCGACCAAAGGCGACCTCGGCAGAGCTCGGTGTAACCTCGGGGAGGCAGGATCGCTTCGTGATCAACACGAAATGGAAGGGTGTGGACCTCAGACGGCTCGGCTTGCCGTGGGTACGAATAGACCATAAGACGGTGGGAAGTTCGTCCACCTGTGTCTTGCAGTAGCGCTCGAGCTCATCCGCAACTCGCTTCTTGATGCCCTAAACGATTTGTCCGCTGGCGCGTTCGCCGCCTCCGCTGTTCGAGGATGAGCTACGAAGTTAAGCATACTTTGATGCCGAGGTCCTCGCAAAACTCCCCGAACAACTCATCGTAAACCGAGTACCATTGTCAAGGATAATTTTGCATGGAACCCGTGCACCGGTGACCATGAACAAGCGAAAAAAATGGATGTACCGAGCGTTGATGGTCGAGACCGGTTCATCTTCGATCCACTTGGTAAAAGTGTCAACAAAGAACGAACGAGAACTTCTTACCCCAACCGCCCGAGAAAAGGGGCGAGGATGTCCAAATTTCATGTCGAGAAAGGCCAGCGGCGGGATGGTCGAAGTGCGCGATCTTGGGTTGATGCGATTCGGTGTAGAAATCGCATGCTCGACAGTGCGGACGATATCACGAGCATCTTAGCCAAGGCCAATAATACCCCATATGGAAGGTCTTGCCGACCATTGTCCTGTACAAAGAGTGCGCTCCACAGAATCCTGAGTGGATGTCATTTAACAGGTACTTACCCTCCTCCGTAGAGATGCACCGCGTAGAACGCCGGAACTTTTCGCTCATCAGAGCGTCCCTCGACGAGTGTATAAACTCGCCGGGCTTGATCCCGCTCCTTCAAGAGAGGTCGGGCAGTAGGTCGCCTTGTAAGGAAATTATAAATGGATTCAGCCCGAGGGATACCTTTGACCACGGCGAGCAAGATCTCTGGTCGGAGATCGAGGGAGCCGCCAACGCCTCTGTGATGACATTGGGCGGATCCCGCTGCCGAGGAGGCGAAGCTTGGAGAGGAAGTCGGCACTGAGTTGTCCCTCCGGTATGTGCTTGAGCTCTAGGTTCGAAACCATTTCTCCATTTTGCGCACCGCTGCGAGGCACTTGGCCATCGAGTCTCCCGAGCACTGGTACTCCTTGTTGTACTGATTGACGATGAGCTGCGAGTCGCCCTTGACGACCAATCGACGCACGCCCAACGCTTTGCGTGCTCATAGGCCCGCCAAGAGAGCCAGATTTCGCCACATTGTTAGTCGCCAAACCCAAAACGAACTCACGACCTCAAGTGGCCGCTGGGTGAGAATAAGGATTCCACCTTCGAGCACTTGAAGGACCTCGAGCCATCAAGAACATGGTCGTGGCTTTTCTTCCTTGACCTCGGGCTCAGCACGGGTTACACGCCCGCTCGACCACGAAGTCGGCAAGCACCGCGATTTGATGGTCGCTCGAGCACGACCGACATCGAATGCCGCCACTCCATAGCCCACTTGGCAACCGCCCGCCCTCGATTCGCGAAGATGTCCCCGAGCGGAAAATTGCTCGACAACCACGAGTGCGCTGAAAATAATGTCGGCTTGCGAAGCCATGAGGAGAGCGACTGAGATTTTTTGTACTGCGGGTAGCGCCTTTGGGCAGTGCAAGACTTCACGACATAATAGATCGGGTCTTTGTTGGGATCCCTGCTCAGCCACCAGACAACACCGACGGCTTGGGTGGTGGCCGCAAGGTAGAGCAGCAACCTCTCGCCGGGTTGCGGGGTCGTAAGCAGGGGTGGGGTTGACAGGTATACCTTCAACTCGTCGAAAGACCGCTGCGCCTCCGAGGTCCACTCGAAGCTCCCTTGCTTGCGCAGAGCTCGGAAGAATGGAAGCCCGCGCTCGCCGAGCCTCGAGATGAACCTGCTGAGGGCGGCCATGCGGCCGGTGAGGCTCTGCACCTGCTTGACCGAGGTCAGGGGCGCCATCTTCTCGATCGCCTCGATCTTTTCCTGGTTTGGGCAAACCCCCGAGCCCCCGATCATGTAGACGAGCACCTTTCCTGATGCAGCGCCGAACACGCACTTCTCGGGATTGAGCTTGATCTTGTGCTGTTCAGTTGGCGAAGGTTTCCTCGAGGTCCCGAACGTGGTCGCCGGAGGGGCTCTTGACGATGATGTCATCCACGAGAGACCTCAAGGTTTGGCCGATCCGAGGGTCGAATGTCTTGGTCATCGACGTCAACGCGTGGCCCGGTGTTCGCGCGAGACTAAACGACATGGTCGTAGCAAGAGGTGCCGAACGCGTGATGAAACGACATCTTGCTCTCGTCGCCAACCGCTAGCTTGATCTCGTGGTACCCGAATAGGCGCCCAGGAAGCTTAGCATCTTGGCGTTCGCGGTGGAGTCGACGATCTGGTCGATGTGCGGGAGCGGCAAGTTGTCCTTCGGGCAGGCCGAGTTCAACCCCGTGTGGTCCACGCACATCCTCCATTTACCGCCTTTCTTCTGGACAATGACCGGGTTTGCCAACCATTCGGAGTAGTCGACCTCGCGAATGAAACCGGCCTTCAAGAGCTTGTCAAGGTTCTCCTTGATGACCGCAACCTTCTCCGGAGAGATGCGGCGCAGCTTCTGCCGCACGGGGCGGCGATCGGCCCGACTGCGGCTTTGTGCTCGATCACCTCCCTCGGGACGCCAGGCATGTCCGCAGGCTCCCAAGCGAATATGCCCTTGTTGGCGCGGAGGAAGGTGACGAGCTCGAGTTCCTATTTGGAACTCAGCTCGACCGAAACATGGATGCATCTGGTCGGGTCGTTCTCCTCGAGTGGCACGGCCTTCGACGCTCACTGGCTGGATCGCCGCTTCCGACGAAGCGTTCTTTCGTCACGCCTGGCCTCGCTGGGCAAGATGCAAAGAAGGGCCAAGGCCTTGGTATCGATCGTGTGCCCCAGAGGTCGCCCGCACGGTTTTGATGCCGCTGGGACCAGTGACCATACACCGATGGCTATAGTGGTTGGCCGCCATGAACTTGATCGTAGGGTGCCGCCCGAGGATGGCGTTGTACGGGAGGTCCCCCTCGACCACCTCGAAAGTGATCAGCTCGGTGCGGAAGTTGGCCGAGTCGCCAAAGGTGACGGGCAAGACCACCTGCCCCAAAGGGATGGTCGAGCTTCCAGGGACGATCCCGAAGAAGGGGACAACGATGTTCTTGACCTTCGACCGGGGAATCTGCATCCGGTCAAGCGCTCCAGCCTGCAGCAAGTTAAGGGAACTACCGTCGTCGACCATGGCACGACCGATCGCGGTGTTGCTGATGGTCAGGGTTATGACCAGGGCGGTCTTCAGATCTCGGGCCATACCTTGAAGTGCGTCCCTTGGAGATAAGGTGATGGTGGCTGACCACTTGCGATCTTCGCCGATGGGCTTCCGGCGGTGACTGTAGATGGTTCGCGAGGCGGCCTTGAGCTCGGCCGACTTGAAGTCGACGAGCATGAAGATAACATCGATGCGGCGCTTCGCCTCTGCTGGAACTCTAGGTCGAAGTCGTCACGATCCGCCCCAGCGTTCACCCTGTCCGGTTGGACGTCTTCTTTCGGTAGCACGGCATTTCCTCTTGACCATCATAAAAAGCTTTAGCTTGCTTTGCCAAGCCCCCGCAAGTTCGCAGGTCATGGCCGGCTGCCCTATGAAACAGGCCGAACTTCGTTTCATCAGATCCCGGCGCCGCCCGCTGCCGAAAGATCACCCGCCGAGGCCTGCATCATCGGCCCTCTGCTGGGCTGGTTTCAGGTACTCGACGAGGTCGAGGCCGACCTTGGCGAGGTCAGGACCCTTCCCGAGCTTGATCTCGAACTTCAAGGACCTCGCGCTGGCCGTCTGTCGAAACGATCACTCATGGCAGTCCACCGCCGTTCCTGCGGTCGCGCTTCCGCTTCTTGGCAGCGGCGTCGTGGTCGGCGCCCTTGGAGTTGGATGGGCCAGCGTCTGTGGGGTTCAGACCAAGCTTACCTTGGTCGTAGTCGCGTTTCAATGATGGTGTTGTCCGTGATCGCATGCCGCTCCGCCATACGGAAAAGCTTGTTGACGCTGAGCCTCGAGGTGATCTCCAGGTCCTCGGTAAGGCGCCGATCGCGGACGTCGAACTTGAAAGCTTTTATGACGGCTTTGTTGGAGATGCTCGGAATTAGGTTCCTCATGCGGATAAACCACCGCACGAAGTCACGGAGCGGCTCGTTTTGCCCCGATGACGCGATCGTGTCTTTCTCCTCCGCCGCCAGAATAACTCGAAGTTGGGCGAGGGCGTTTGGATTTGGCGCCACGACCTGAAGGAACCAGGCTTCTGGTTGAAGAGCCAGGTTCGCGTGGCACCATCCAGCACGGTCGGGGGGTAATTGGCCATGACGAGCTCGTCGCTCCCGGCCGCCAGGATGGCGATCGAATAGATAGACAGGAACTCGTCGGGGTTCTTGGTCCCATCGAAGCGCTCTATCAATGCCGCTTGAATCGAGCCGGCTAGCGCACGCGACGAAGGTCGTCGGAATACGCCATCTGTACCGTAGGTCGACAAAGGCCGGAGTGGTCGTCACCAACAAGGTCCTCACTGCTGCCGGACTCGGAGTCGAGGCTGCCTCGGCGGCCCGACCTTTGGTGAGAACGACCATGACGCCGTGCACGGGAGTCACCCGGGAGGTAACGCAGCGATCTGAACCTCGCGGCGCTGGGCGGAACATCCGGGAGAGGCCCCGATTCATCATTGGCCGACGGAGCTCGTGAAGCTCGGTTCGCGCTTGACCCTACACGGGTTGGTGCCCGCGGGATGGCGACGTGGCGGCGTCAAAGCCTCGTCCTGAGATCGCTGCTGGCGAGAGGGCGCCTCCTGCGCGGGAGGCGACCGACGGCAAGGCCGGGCGATGGCGTGATGAGTTGTCATCACTTCTCAGGGAGTGGGTCCCCGAGTGATGACTTTGGTGCTGCGGAGGTATGACCTTGGTCGCAGCCCGACGAGCTCTTCGGCGAGGCTCACCTAAAGAGTTCGACCTCGCCCTATCGGGATCAACCATGATCCGGCGATAGCGCGAGGCTCTCTCTGAAGGAGGAAGTCCGGGATGCCGGAAGATGCGCCGCTTTTCTCTGGTCCTCCGCCGGAGGCGGTTATGGCTTGGTTGATGGCGACATGCACCATCCGCGGCGTCCTCGGGGTTCGCGGTCACGGCCGTCGCACCGCGTCCGCGCTTGGCGATTGTCCGCCATCGACGGCGTCTTTGCTCGCGTGGCGAGGGCGAAGCAGAGACGCGAGTCGAGTCCGCTTCAACCCACGCCGAGGAATGTCCATCGATGAAGCGTGCCATGCTCCCAAGATCTTGGTGTTTTCCCTACGAATGAGCAAAGCCAATCGGGCCCCACGGTGGGCGCCAGCTGTCGACGATCGGAATCACCAACCGCAGAAATGGAACGGGGGTTAGTGAGACTTGGGACCCGAGCAGAGCTTAGCTCAACGAAGGAAAAGGATTCGACGTGCCGAAGGTCGGAGCTAGGCGACAGCGAGCGTGAGACGAGGGTTTATACTGGTTCGAGCCCCTGTGAAGGTAATAGCTCTACTCCAGTTGCCTTGCGGCGGTGATCTTTGCTATTCTTGAGTACAGAGGTGTGTTACAGCTCAAGCTTAACAACGGCGATGTCTAGTGCTCAAGCTTTGATGTCCTTATCTTTTTCAGGCTGCGCATCCTTAGCCTTATATCTTCCCTGCTCGTAACAGACGGGAGATATTCCCGGGTGGTGGTCTTCATGCGCATCGAGGGCTGGCAACAACCGCTCCGGACTTGCCGCGCGCGCCTGCTTCACCCCCACGATCCCACGTCTTGGTAACCGCCGGGCAAACGCACGTTTCGGAATCAAAGGGGACACCGCACGAACGAGCCGATCCGAGCTCGAGGTCGTGTGGATGCGTCTTTCGGGGCATACGCGCTCTAGGTCGCGCGCCTCGGCGTACGCCCAAGTCGTGGTCGGGGCCCCCCGAGCTTGGGAGCTCGTTGATCGTGCGTTGACCGGCCAAGGGTTGCCCAACCCTCGTCAGCAGTGAGCTACCATTCATGCTATGTACCCTACTACTTTTATGAAGAAAATTGCTAGCTTAGATATGTCCAAATTTATTTTGTTTTATCTTGCTAAGGTTGTTAAAAATTGAAAATTAAAGCTTTAAATGAAAATTTGATGAAACATGTTATTTTTACTTGCTATGTTTCCTCACTAGGTGCATATACCATTATTTGTGAAAATTTGGATTTCTACTAGAGTCCCTATAGCAATTTAGGTGAAACTAGGTTGATCCATACTTGGATCCTTCAAATGCTCATAAATCTATGGGCTAAAATGAAAAAATTGACTCCCTTTTGTAAAAATTGATCTCAACACTTTACATTCATGAGACTGCATTCCCATTGCACTTGGGATGAACTTGAAATGTATCGTGTATGACCAAGATCATTCTTCTAAGAGATCTTGAGATGGTCAACTATGGCTTGAGTCAATTACATTTAAAAATACAAACAATAATAAAAAAATAAGTGAGTAAAGAATGCAAATAATGTCAAATATTTGCACCCCACTATATACTTTGAAATCTTGAAAAAACAAAAAAAACACATAAGTAGGTAAAGAATGCAAATAATGTCAAGCATTTACACCCCACTATGTGCTTTGAAATCTTAAAGCAAAAATTTGCATTTAAGATGTTTGAGCACGAAGGACATTGTATGCACATCTAGCTTTTCTAAAGTGTTGAGTAGGTTGAACTCTAGGTTTTCCATTTGATTCGTTGAATAGCTTTGCTTCTAATTTGAAAACTATGCTAAGTGTTGCACTTGTTAAATCATGCAAAAATGATAGTTTTATTTGTGCTTGCTAGCAAAATTGACATTTGCACTTGGACATAGCTTAGTTTAGCATAATCTGAACTTGAGTAGCTTGGTGTCATACTTTATCTCTATGATCACTTGGATAATCTTCAAAACTCTTTTAGGATGCATTTCATGCATACATATGTAAATAGAGAGAAAATACCTTTTTGATGTTTATATTGCCAAAAGGGGGAGAAAACGTAGAAAAGGCATCATCAATAGGTAAAAATATGAATGCATCTTGGTTCTTATGATCTTGATGAAATCATACTAATCCTTAAGAATCATAAGCATGTTTGAGCTTTTGTGAGTTTTTATTGGATTTTTAGAGCGTTCGTGGAAAACTTGCTCTTCCTTTAGTTTTGCTCTAAAATCCTTCTTGTCAACTTGGTTATAATCTCATTCTTTATTTCTTGGACTAAGTTTGGCTTTACAATCAAATTGCTTTCTTTCATCCTTTTCTAACTTAAATTTTTGCCTTTTGGGTGGTTTGTCAATATACTCATCAAGGGGAAGATTGAAAGACCATGTTGAGGTCTATCTATGTTTGTGATGAGTATTTGACTGTATTTGAGTTAGGAATATGATTTATTTTTAGTAATTGGATAATTATTGTATATCATTTTGGACATTGCTATGTGACAGGTTTCCTTATTTTTTATGCTCGTAGGACGACGGTGACAGGTCATGATGAGACGGAGGATGACGGGGACAAGGCAAGGTGCTTCGGAGGTCTAGACGGTTGGGAATCGCCGGAAGATGACCAGAGAATGAGTCACTATAAGTCTAGAAGACAAGGGAACAACTGAGATGCTAACTTATGGTTGCTTGGATCAAGGAGAGCCATTGGATTGCACTTTAAAAGATAGAGTAGCAGTCAAGTTAGCCTGAGTGAATCTCAACCCTTGATGAGGTTTCTTGAGGAGCAACTATAACTCAGCCAAGAGTGGTCGATGACTCAATCTCAACCCTTGGTGAGATTACTTGAGGGCCAAGTAAAGCTCATCCAAAAGTGAAGGATGACTCATGAGTAGTATTAATAGAAGGGGAGGGGTAGTTTTCCCCTCTTGAAGGTTTTATGTGCTCCTTTGAGCTTTGCCAATCTTGTTGTGAGACTTTGTAAACCTTCATTTAAAGAAATAAAATTTTACTTCCTTACTTTCTAAATTTAATTTCAGTATTTATATTATGTCTTAATTTCAGCACTTTAAATTCCGCAATTTAATTTCTTGCAATTTTCACTTTCATAGGTTGGATTTGCCTCCCTTCCTTCTACTTGCTTTTAAATTCTGTAGCTTAATTTCTTGTAATTTACATTCTCGTAAGTTGGATTTGCTTCCCCTCCTTCTATTTGCTTGTGTTTCTTGTTCCGAGGATGTATGATTGATGAATAAATCTTCTTCAGATTATATCCTCATCATCTAGGCAATCCTTTGTAAGAACTCGATCTCTTTGATTAATCTTTGTGAAATTTTTGTAGATCATGTTTAAGTTTTTTTTTGTTTCTTGTGTTCTTACTTGTTGTGACAAGTGGGAGAATATCAAGATCATCTTGATCATCATAACCCCACGAGCAAGTTTAAGACCAAGATTTTCTCTGTTTTGCACTTTTGTGTTTAAGTATTTTAGGTGAGATTTTGGTTGGATCTATTGAGTGGGGGGGGATCTAATTGTGATTATTCACCTCTATCTAATTGTAATTAATCTTTGAGACTATATCAATACCCTAAATGACTTTGAACCACTAATAGAGAAAAGCATGTAGATTGGTTAGGTATGAAAATGGTCTCGTTAGATTTGTCGTGAAAACTATTTTTTTCTTCTATTGTCGTGTGAAAAGTCATGGTCAAACGAGCATACCGGAAATTTTGTCCAAGACGTGATATTTTCTTGAACAAAGGGAGTATCATATTCTTTTTCTTTTTGAAAAAAGAGTACAATATTACTTTGGATCCGAAGCAAGCAACTTTTCTTTCTTTTACACCTAAAATTATGTCCAACACCTAGCTTTGAAAAATTCTGCATGGGTGGAGTTGGATGGCTATGACGTGGTCGTCAAATAGTCGTAATTAACCTGATGTGGCATAACATTTTACTTCGATTTGTACTCAGCTTTAAGAGACAAGGATGTCACTTGGGCTTTGCTTGTACTATTTATGTATTTTTGGTGTTAAATAATTAAGTTGAAGCTGTGACTAGGTACTTATTAGAGTGAATAATCTGTGCTATATTATAAAGAGCCTGTTCCGCCAGACTTGATCTCACCAATTGTAGGTGTTTCAAATACTGGTAACGAAAGATGTAGCTTTAATTCACTAATTACTTATATAAAATATTGGTAGATTGATTCATAGTACATCAACAAGAATTTCTTTTTGTTCGGAACAGGGTTCAAAATATCGAATTTTTTATTTTTAAATGGTTTTTTTATTTTCGCTTATCGTTAAAACCGGTCGAAAATCAATAGAAATCGAATAAGTTTGAAGTCAAATATTTTGAAATCAGCAATCAAGTTTCATCGAGAAAAAGTCAAAATTGATCGATTTTACTGCTTTTTGAGCAATTTTCATAATTTTCGTGCGATTTTTTGATTTTTGAGCCATTTTATTTGAATTTCGACGCTCAACTAAAATTGAAAAACATTGTAAAAATTGAAGAAAATTACAGTAAATCCCAATTAATCTATAAAACATCTAATGAAATTTCAATAATTTTTTAATTCACTTAAAACTTCTGGAAAATCAAAAATAGCAATTAATGAATAGGAATAGAAATACTTTCAGATTTTTATAAAAATTTACAAGCTTGATATTGCTCTGAAATTTTAATGGTGTTATAAAGAGTTCCCAAGGATCAACTAGTAAAATGTTCAAAAATATTAAACTTCATTTATTGCCCCTAAATTATCAGAAACCGAAGAGTAGATACAAAGATATATAGTAGCATTGTTAGAATTTTTTATAAAATGGACAGGTCTGATCATCATCTAAAATTTTTGAAAAATCATTAGCATTGCCTCTGGACCTCACAATTTTTTTTAGAAATATTAGACATCATTTATTACCCCTAAAAAATTGAAAACCGAAAAATATATAAAGCAATAGTAGCACTATTAGAATTTTTAAAAAATACATATGCGATGTAGGGGACGGGGAAGAGTTTCTAGCAGAAGGTTCCCCTGCACCTTTAGAACTATCACAATTAGGACATCACACAAAAAATTTTAACACTTTGATAGATTTTTTTTAATTTTTTGAATTTGCATTTGAATTCTACCGGTTTACCGAGCGGTTTCATATATCAAACCGGCTCGATACGGTCAATAATCATGATATTCACGCGATTATCAACGATATTGCAAACCCTTGTTGGGAGGTGATCAGGGGCGGAGACAGGCCTCAGGCCACCCGGGCCAGGGCCCGAGGTCTACCATGACAAGTCCATGGAAAAATGTGTTAAAAAATCAGTAAAATTGTAGCTTAGTCTATGAAGGTATGGTCTAGCCTGAGGCTTGGGCCTAGGCTGGCTCCACCCTTGTAGGTGATTATATGCATCACTCTTTAAAAATTATACAAATATTAAAGTATGAAGGGTGGATAATGATTATTTATTTCTTCATTTATTTTAAGATTTATATAACTTGTATTAAATGGTGGTGCATCTTTTTTTTGTTTATTCTGATCTAACCAACTTAGTCATGTACCAATGTATTAATTAGCTATTGCTGCCGGCAGGACTACCATTGCTGACACTCTGACAGGAAAAGCAATTATATATTTCACACAACACAACACTTCTGCGGTCTTTCAACGGTGACAGAGTAAAATGGACTTAGTAGTCGTCAGGATGTTTGTCCCGTCACCGGCGTTCAATGAATAGGATCAACCCGGTGCTCTTTATTTAACATAATACATATGTTCAATTGAAAAAAATATATTCGTGCTTTGTGAGGTCCTAGATTTATCAAAACCTCCGCAAATCCTTGGTGTATATAATGTAGTCGGGCACATACAGGGATGTGTGGCATACTGGTACGAGTGGGTGTTTGTGTATATGGCCCTCCCTTGTACTCTCCAGTAAAAAGAGTGCAAATAATTGATCTATCTAGAACGAATCTCCGAGGGAAAGAGATCAGGTACAATGGCAATAACGGTCGCAGCTTTCGCGACTTTCAAGGTAGTTTTATCCAAGACTTCCGGGGCAACCTTAGCAACTTCAATAGTCAAGCGTGGTTTGTACGGTATATGCACACACACGCACGACCAATTAAAACATCTTCAATTGTCATTGTTATTCAGTCATCGTGCGTTGGCCCCAACCTGAACATCACGGGAAGTGGACACCGGCCAACCCAACGATGGCATGACATAAGCCAATATAAGCAAGCTGAATTTGGTGCCAAGCAAAACCGCACAAGCACCCAACCTAGCTAGCAGGCTAATTCTTGTTGGAATAAATGCGGTATTAGCAAATTATTGCACCTGCATTCTTGCCCAATACACGAAATACTAAGCGATGAGTTCTCACCAGCTACGGATCTGCCTGCTCCTCTACTCGTTGCTCTTAATCTTTTCACCTGCTCATGTTCCACCACTTTCATTCAGCTTCAACTTCTCCAACCCCACCGATCCCTGCAGTTCAGGGCAGCTCACCTGCGACGGAAGCGCGTTCCACAGACCTGTGATCGACGTGACAGAGAACGACGGGAATGATGACCCCGTCCAGTGGGCCGTCGGCCGGGTGTCCTACGCGCAGCCTGTGCGGCTTTGGGACAACAAGACCGGCGAGCTGGCAAGCTTCACCACTACCTTCTCCTTCAGAATCTACTTCAACGCGAGCAAATCGCCGTCGCCTGGCGACGGGATAGCTTTCTTCCTGGCGCACTTCCCGTCGCGCATTCCTCCCAATAGCATCGGCGGGAGACTCGGCCTGATGGATCATACTGACTCCGGGAATGCGACGGGCGACGACAGCTTCGTGGCGGTTGAGTTCGACACTAACCTAAATGAAGGGATCGACAGCAGCGCCAGCCACATTGATCTCCGAAACAACCATACCTCATACCAGGTCATACAAGCTACGACAACGCCACAAAAATGCTCGCCGTTGATCTCCGAAACAACCATACCTCATACCAGGTCAACACTCGCGTTGACCTGAGGAGATACTTGCCTGAAGATGTCGCCATTGGCTTCTCTGCATCTACTGGCTTGTATGTTGAGGTACATGAACTTCTGTCCTGGACATTCAATTCCACACTTTCTATCCTTCAAGACAGAAATTCCACACTTCCCGCTCTGAAAGATAATGGGAAATCACAGCACCTTGCCACGGGGAAACTGTTGATCGCCATAGTAGTTCCTGTAATGTTTGTCATGGTGGTATCTGCAATCTTGGGTTTTCATCTATGTCGGCAACGTGCAAGGAAGAAGACACCTAATGATTCCACTGATAGCGAGCCGGAGGAAGAACCAAATGAGGCTGAGTTTGAGAAAGGGTTGGGCCCAAGACGGTACAGGTACAAGCGGCTGGCCGACGCCACGGGCAACTTCGCGGAGGAAATGAGGCTCGGGCGAGGTGGTTTCGGTAATGTCTACCGGGGCCAACTTAGTGATCAAGATTGCCCGATGGCCATCAAGATGGTCTTTCAACGGTGACAGAGAGTAAAATGGACTGGTAGTCGTCTGTCCGCTCACCCGCGTTCAATGAACAGGATCAACCCGGTGCTCTTTATTTAACATAGTACATATGTTCAATCGAAAAAAATATATTCGCGCTCTGTGAGGTCCTAGATCTATCAAGACCTGCACAAATCCTTGATGTGTATAGTGTAGTCGGACAGATACAGGGATGTGTGGCATACTGCTACGAGTGGGTGTTTGTGTACATGGTCCTCTGTACTCTCCAGTAAAAAGAGTGCAAATAATTGGTCCATCTAGAACGAATCTCCGAGGGAAAGATCATGTAAAATGGGAATAAACTTTAACGACTTTCAAGGTAGCTTTCAAGCTTTGTGCTATACTTCCGGGGAAACCTTAGTAACTTCAGCATGACTTATGTTCGGACATCTAATGTATTGTTCATTTTTTCGGATATTTGTAATATTTTTTTACGTATGTAATATTTTTTTGCTACACGTGCAATATTTTCCTTTGATAACAGTATAAACAATAGAAATATCGGCACAGTAAACATACGTTGCTGACGTTAAAAAAAATATTACACACATTAAAAAAATATTGTAAAAAACGTCCGATAAAATAAACAGTAAACCGGATATCCGCAACTTATGTTCACTGCAGTGGATGTCAATTCATCTCCTTGTCAGATATTATATATAGGACTTCTGCGGTGCCTGCACGTACCGTGCGAGTCACGTCGGGAAGGCCCGGTCGAAATGCGTTCCGCGCTAGCTAGGACTTTCTGGCCCTCGCGTAAGCTATACGCTCGCTCTCAGGTCGATAATCTGCGCCTTCAATTTGTCCGCCATGCGATTTGGAGCTGATTCTAATCTTTAGTCAAGCGTGGTTTGTATGGTACATGCATCTAGGTTTAAAATTCTGATGAAATTTTGAAAATCTTGATCGAGATTAGGGATGGTAATTGGGTGCGGCGGATACAAGTATTACTCGTTCATGCATATCTATACTCGCAAACTAAAATCTTCTCTAGGGGTATACCCGCGAAAAGTCGCAGGCGAAGAATCTTGTCTATACCCGTCACCCACGGGTACCCGATACCTACAGGTATACCCACCAACATCAACAATCTTTCTAAGCAAATAGCACTAAGAGTTAATGAGCTATGTTACTAATGCAATTCTTTTGATGAAATTATAGGTATTAGCTACATTTTGTGAATTGAAAAATGATTATCAATTATTCAAACTTTCAAATGTACATGAGAATAAGAATTAAAATAACACATACAAACAAATAACACAAAGATGCTCAAGTTCGACAATTACTGAAATGAGGTATCAAAAATTGAGGATCAAAGAGCCACCTGAACGTCTGTTCTAGCCCATATATTAATAGAAGGTGGCGGGTAATCGGGTAAAGTTTAGCCCCTATACCCACTTGCCCGTCGGGTAAAGTTTAGCCCCTATAAATATATCCACGGGTAATAAAAGAGGAACATACCTACCTGTATTAAGATTTTTATCAGCGGGTACATGGATAATCGTGTAAGGTTGTCAACCCTAGTCGAGATTATGGATTTCAATGAGGACGAGATTTCAAATCCGCGAAATGAAAAAATTGAAAATTTCAAAATGTACATCATAAGTTTATTTTAGCTAAAAATCGTCTCTAATGAGTACGTGATGTGAACATTAAGTATTTTGACACGATTTTAAATTTTTTAGGCCGAGATTTTTATGTTTCTCGTAGATTTTACCGAGATCTTGGAAATTCCAGTAAAATAAACTGGATTTAAAATTTATTTTTGATTTTGTCCGAAATTCTAAGATCTCGTCGGGATTTCAGATTTCAGTAACCTTCCGGATACAATAAAAACCAAAATTTGGAAGCTTGATACGCGCGCGCGCACGACCTATTAAAACATCTTCAACTGCCATTGATTCAGTCATCGTGTGTAGGCCCCAACCTGAACATCACGGGAAGTAGACACTGGCCAACCAAAGGATGGCATGAGCCAATATAAACAAGCAGAATTTGGTGCCAAGCAAAACCGCACAAGCACCCAACCTAGCTAGCAGGCTAATTCTTGTTGGAATAAATGCGGTATTAGCAAATTATTGCACCTGCATTCTTGCCCAATACACGAAATACTAAGCGATGAGTTCTCACCAGCTACGGATCTGCCTGCTCCTCTACTCGTTGCTCTTCATCTTTGCTCCTGCTCATGTTGCATCACTCTCATTCAGCTTCAACTTCTCCAACCCCACCGATCCCTGCAGATCAGGAAAGCTCGCCTGCGATGGAAGCGCGTTCCACAGACCTGTGATCGACGTGACAGAGAACGACGGGAATGGCCCCGTCCCGTTCACCGTCGGCCGGGTGTCCTACCCGCAGCCTGTGCGGCTGTGGGACAACAAGACCGGCGAGCTGGCAAGCTTCACCACTACCTTCTCCTTCAGAATCTACTTCAACGCGAGCAAATCGCCGTTGCCTGCCGACGGGATAGCTTTCTTCCTGGAACACTTCCCGTCGCGCATTCCTCCCAAGAGCTTCGGTGGGAGCCTCGGCCTGATGGATCCCTGGAATGTGACGGACGACGACAGCTTCGTGGCGGTTGAGTTCGACACTTGCCGAAATGAAGGGATTGACAGCAGCGCCAGCCACATCGGCGTCGATGTCAACTCGCTCACGTCGGTGGTGTACACAAATGTAAGCAACATGACAACCGGCGATGCGATGACCGCCAGGATCAGCTACGACAACGCCACAAAAATGCTCGCCGTTGATCTCCGAAACAACCATACCTCATACCAGGTCAACACTCGCGTTGACCTGAGGAGATACTTGCCTGAAGATGTCGCCATTGGCTTCTCTGCATCTACTGGCTTGTATGTTGAGGTACATGAACTTCTGTCCTGGACATTCAATTCCACACTTTCTATCCTTCAAGACAGAAATTCCACACTTCCCGCTCTGAAAGATAATGGGAAATCACAGCACCTTGCCACGGGGAAACTGTTGATCGCCATAGTAGTTCCTGTAATGTTTGTCATGGTGGTATCTGCAATCTTGGGTTTTCATCTATGTCGGCAACGTGCAAGGAAGAAGACACCTAATGATTCCACTGATAGCGAGCCGGAGGAAGAACCAAATGAGGCTGAGTTTGAGAAAGGATTGGGCCCAAGACGGTACAGGTACAAGCGGCTGGCCGATGCCACGAGCAACTTCGCGGAGGAAATGAGGCTCGGGCGAGGTGGTTTCGGTAATGTCTACCGTGGCCAACTTAGTGATCAGGATTTCCCGGTGGCCATCAAGATGCTCTCCTCGGAGTCGTCCTCTCAAGGGAGGAAGGAGTTCGAGGCCGAGGTCAAGATAATAAGCCGGCTTAGGCATCGCAACCTGGTGCAATTGCTAGGTTGGTGCGACAGCCACAAGGGACTGTTGCTTGTTTATGAGTTTGTGGCACAAGGCAGCCTCGACGGACACATTCATAGCACCGATAAATGGTTAACTTGGGCTGAGAGGTATGGTGTTTCTGTAAATTGCCTTCTTCTTCTTCTTTTTTTGTCACCTCTGATCAAGTCGGTTTTCCTGTCATATGGATTAACTAAGATGTGTATTCCTGATTTTGATTTTTATCCATTAGTTTAGAAATGCTACTTATATTTGAGAAAGCATAAGTCACCTTACAAAATAGGCATCCCTATGGTTCAACTCTATATCTGTCCTTTTCAAATTAAACTACACTAGAAATCGAGCTAATTACTCGTTGTACTTACACGGTTTCTCTTAATTAATAGGTATAATATCATCCTCGGGTTGGGATCTGCCCTACACTATCTGCATATAGAGGGGGCGCAATGTGTGGTACATGGTGACATAAAACCAAGTAACATAATGATCGATTCTTCATACAATACCAAGTTAGGGGACTTTGGGTTAGCGAGGCTTATTGACCATGCAACTGGATTGCGCACAACACATATTGTTCTCAGAACCGCGGGATACATAGACCCGGAGTACGTTTACACACAGAAGCAAAGCAAACAGTCAGATATCTATAGCTTCGCATCGCCCTGCTAGAGATCGCTTTCGCCCGGCCCGAGTGGAAGAGCAGCTAGATGACCAATTCTTCGTGCTACTGAAATGGGTATGGAAATTGTACGGTAAGAACAGCATTCTTGCTGTAGCTGACGAGAGGCTAAGGGGTGAAGAGCTCAACGAGCGGGAGATGGAGCGTGTGCTGATAGTTGGGCTCGTGCGCACACCTCGACCGGAGCGAAGCGGTCATCCATCGAGCGCAGGCTATGCACGTGTTGAACTCCGTGATGTGCCATTGCCGTTAATTCCATCGCAGATGTACAACAAAGCGTAAATGTTGCCATTGTTTCAGCGTGTTTACGGCGTCTTGTCGATTGACAATTCAAGCGGAGTGAACATTTCGACTGCATGTTCTTCCGCTCATCAGCAACATCATTTCTTGGTGACTCACAGGACCTAGCTTGAGTTTCTTTTTTTTTGGAGATGTGAGATCCTGAAATAATGTGACGTACATGTTTGTATATGTCATAAATTTGTATGTTGGTATTGATCTTCATAGAATTAATTGAGTTGCAGTTAGAACTATTCTATATCACTTATGAAAGGGCAAGGGCCGTGTTGTAACATCTTAAAAATTTTGAAAAGATAAAATAAAATTTTAAAATAAGGAATAAAATTTTTAATTGAAGCCAAGATTTTAATTTAAATTACTATCTTTTTCCATATTTTCTTGAATTTTGGTCATTGGGAAAAATTCTTTTATATTGATGGATTTTTCTTTTTCAAAATACAAAAACCAAAAGCACATAAGATGAAAATCTGGAAAACTTTTCATAAACCCTCAATAATCTCTATAGCATACCCAAAAAGTTTCAAAAGAGTTTGAACGAACTTAATGCCTCAAGAAAATCAAAAACTGCATTTAAACTAAGAGTGTGAAAATTGTCAGATTTGTTTAAAAATATATCTAAATTATTACTCTCTACGATTTTTATGGACCCTTGTACAGAGTCTAAGATACTGGCATAAAAAGTTTCAAAGGAATTTTAACATATTTAATACAGGTGTAAAATCAAAAACAGTGAGAGGTGACTGAGAACAGTAGGATTGTTAGAATTTATTAAACATGTACAAATGAGATAACCCTTTGAAATTTTTATGACATCACTCAAAGTACCGATGGAACCAGAATAAAAATTTTCACAAAAATACAAGCTCATTTGGATGCATTTGAAAAATAAAAAAAAGAAAATGCTAATAATTCAACAGATCAGTTTCAGAATTTTATAAAAAATCTATATAATAGATCTTACTCTGAAAATTTATGATATATCCATAGGATCTTACTCGTTGCTCTTCATCTTTGCACCTGCTCATGTTGCATCACTCTCATTCAGCTTCAACTTCTCCAACCCGACCGATCCCTGCTGTTCAGGACAGCTCGCCTGCGAGGAAGCGCGTTCCACAGACCTGTGATCGACGTGACAGAGAACGATGGGAATGTTGCGAATAATCTTGTGCATGGAAGTTCAGAGAAAGAGTTTGAATTAGTTCTGATCAATTCTGTTTTGATGGCTAGGAGTCCAGTTCGGTTTTTGTTTTGGTTTCAGCTTCGGTAGTATCCGAACTAACACTAGAGTCCTGAGCATTCAAAGATTGTTTCGTTGTCGACTAGATAATGTAGTGTAGTTGGAGTGTTGGCGTTATCTGATCAAGTTCAGAGTAGTACAGAGTCTGCTTGTTTTGCCAGTTGACAAATAGCGTCAACACGTCTAGAACTCTGAAGAGTCCGTTTGGTGACAAATGAGTTAAGCAATCCGGATTGGAAAATTGTAGCTGAATTCAGTTTTATGCTTGTAATCTCTAACTTGTACTAGTATTGAAGAAGAGAAATCAGAAAAGCTGCGGAAGTATTTGCAGCACCAAAAGTCTGAACTCTGTTTGCTGTTTCTTTCTTCTTCCCGTTGAGAATTTTTATTGTACACTACTACGGTAGTATATAGCGGTAGTAGAAATGAAATCCAACCGTTCATTTGTCGAGGGTATTATGGTCTTTTAGCAATTAAAATATGAAGATTTGCAAGGGGTTGGATATCATCCTCTTCCTGTTCCTTTCATTTTTTCGCTGGTTTTATCCTCTTCCCATTCATCGTCTGTCGCTAGTTTAGGGTTGCGCCGCCGTCGACGGTGCTGTCAACGCCGCTACTTCATTTCCAAGCCTCGTGCCTTTGCCAGTGCTTCGCCGCTCGAATTTTCTTGTTATCCTATGGGATCACACTGAGATCTTGAAGAAGCGAACCGAAACAGCATCAGTAGAACAGACGCATTTACAGTAACCAGATGGATTGGAGTATCCATCCAAGCAAAAAGAAAAATATTTGGATTTGATTACTCACACCTCACTGCAAAGCAAAGACCATGCCGAACGAACTAGAACAATCCAAGCAAGCTGGGGCTTCCTTACCAACGCAAGAAATCAGCCCGGCCGGATGGATCTCCACGCCAATGCAGTGGGGGTGCCTGGAGCCGTGCACGGGCAGCAGCACCGGCGAAAAGAGACAGAGCGAGTGCTCGGCGCCGCCGGATTTGGGGAAAAAAAGGCGGAGGAGGTATGGACCAAACCACCGAAAGGTTGAGGTACCATTTTACCCCCTCTACGGGTTATACTACCCATATTACACATGGTAGTACATTCAGATCTAGACCAATCTCAACCTTTGGATCCAAAGAAATGAACGGTCCATATTCATTGTAGTGTACTGCAAAAGAGCTCTTCCTGTATTGCGTTGCTGTTTTGATCTAGCGAACAGCACCGGCAACACGAGGTGGCAGTCCGACTTCTTCAATGCTGAATTCCCACAACGCAGAGTTGAAGTCCGACAAAACAGCGCTTTGTTCAGGTTGTTCCAGAAGTATAATCTGACAGCTTGCTGTGTAGAATTGCAACATTTGGTATTAGAGCCGGTACCGAATCCTGCAACGATGTCGCTGGGAGCAAGGTTAGCATCACCCGCTTCTCGGAGGAACTCCGACGGCAGCGGCCATCGTGAGATTAATCTCGGTGACAATGACGATCACGGGGATCCTTCTGGCAGCGCCGGCTGCCATGAAGCTTTGGCGCAAAGGGCGAGAAAAGGAGATTGGGTGACGCTGCGATATCCAGTGCTCACGTGGACGAACTACGCATATTGGGCTCTCATGATTAGAGTCAATCTGCAGGCTCAAGGAGTCTGGAGTTCAATCGAGCCTAGCGATGCGACGTTCAGAGAGGATAGGATGGCGTTAGCAGCCTTCCTACAGGCTATACCACAGGAGATGCTCTGCGCGCTGGCGGTGAAGGACTCCGCCAAGGAAGCATGGGAGACTGTGAAGATCATATGTATGGGTGTCGAGCGAGTTCGCGCAAACACCACTTAATGAATTTGAGTCAATTTGCATGAAGGACAGTGAATCCATGAATGACTTTGCTATGTGGCTGTAGGGTCTGGTCAACAACATCCATGCACTTGGATACAACTGGCAGATAAGAAAGTGGTCAGGAGTTTTTGTGTCTTACCACATAGATATATGAAGGCAACTATATCTATTGAACAATTGATCGATCTACGAATGATGTCTATTGAAGCGCTCACTGGCCGTCTGATGGTCGTAGAGGAACGATATGAGGTCATAGATAGTAGCAGCAGAGGAGATCGGTTGCTTCTCACAGAGGACAAGTGGTTGGCTCGAAAGAAGCACAAGGATTTGGAATCCTCTCTGGCCGGATGGTAGAGCACGAAGGGAAGTGCTTCTGGCAACAAAACTCGCAGCCGTGAGAAGCAAGGTGCTGTCAGCCGAAACAGCAAGGAGGACATTAATGCTGATGCAAGCAGGGACAAATCGAAGCTCAAGTGCTTCAATTGTGGACTTCGAAGGCATTTTTCTAGGGACTGTCGCAGGCCTCGGTGCGAGCGTAAAGAGTGTGAGATCATGTGATGAAAAATTGGTTTAATGGTGAAATTGGCATTGTAAATTGACTTTAATTATAGCATGTGTGGTGCTTGTGCGTGTGTCATGTTGAGATAATTATTATGCTGGTAATAGCATGATGAATTCTACTTGATGCAATGCACTCGTGTGAGTGGTTGCATGGATTGACTTTGAGTCAAGTCGTGGACTTGTGCTCGTGCACGGTTTCTGTGTCTATTCATGTGCAGGTGTTGCTCGAGGGCGAACGTGGTCGATGACGGGACCGGAACTAGGTTCATGGAGGAACTGAGGTTCGGGACTAGATTCAGGGAGAAATCGAGGTCCTGGTGGTCGAGGATGTCATGCGAGATGTTCGGGCTAGAGAACATGTACATGAAGGCTGGTTAGTCACGTATGCGCAGCAGGTGGGCTGTTCATACGTGCAAGGTTGCTGGTTAGTCACGTAATTACAGCAGGTGGGCTGTACATACGTGCAAGAGTTGTTTTTGGCCACGTTGGGCCAAGTTGAGATGTATACAGACTCTTTCCATGTTGGAAGAGAAGTTGTATTCTATCTCGTTAGGATTGCTCTGTATAAATAAGGGGAGGTGTCCCCTGTTTATTTTTTAGCGTTCAGGGTAGAGGGTTTGTACTCTTATGTTGGAGTATTTTAGACAATGAAATAAAAATCAATCTTCCAGAGAGCTTCTTCTTGCGGTTGTGATTTGCTCTTGGCTTCGACATAGTTGATCAATCGCTTGAAGTTTTGTTCATCACAGCGATCCACGAAGTTCATCACGGAGTTCGGTTCTTTGCAAAGGTATCATCTTGCGAAGGTAATATCTTTTGATCCGTAGATCTGATCGGATTGATTCTTATTGGGTTTGATTTGTAATTGAATCTAGTTTCTACAGTTAAAATTTCACCTCAATACAACGGTTAGATCTTCAGTAATTTGTGGTCGCCCAGATTGATGTCTGCCGCTCACCGACTGCTCGCGTGGTCGCCAGATTCAGTCATCTTCGAAGGACATAACTTTAGATACATAGATCCGATTGACCTGATTCTTTTTGTGTTAGCTGAGGAATTGAGTCTAGTTTCTACAGTTAAACTTTAACATCAATCCAACGGCTAGATCTTTAGGATTTTCTATTTTAGTGGACATATATCAGTCTGCTCGCCCAGATCATGGCGCGTGGTCGCCTCAACTGCTCACGTGGTCGCCCAACCTGCTCGTCCAAGTGCCAAACTGCTCGCCCAAGTGCCCAACCTGCTCGCTTAAGTGTCCTATTGCTCGCCCAGTGCCCAAACTGCCGCCCAAGTGTCCCATCTGGTCGCCTGTGCTCAAACTCGTCGCCCATGTGCTCATCTTGGTCGCCTGCACTTCTAAACTGGTCTCCCAACTTTGTGAACTGGTCTTCAAGCAATTTGAGTTTGAATTGAGGTGTTTCAAAAAGTTTAAAAATAAGATTTTAGCTTCCGCGCAATCATTCACCCCCCCCTCTGATTGACGCCATCCGATCCTACAAAGAGCAGGCAAACCTGATAAAGGCTCAAGATACTAAGGCTATTCACAGTGCATTGTATCTTGTCACAATATCCAAAGCTGCTATGTCATATGATATTATAAAAGATACAATTATCCCAGTGCATAGTATCATGGATTGTTTCTTAGTCCCTACAAGATAATTAAATGCTAGATGTGTATGAGAGTATGAATTGTGGGCCACTTAGATGATTCAAGTTTCAATGTCTATGATTTCGTGTCCAAGTGGTTCCTCAAGATACAGCTTTCTTCTCTCCCCTCTTAACTCTCTTGCTACATCATCAAAAATATTTATATGGCATGTATTAAATGGATATATTATCATGCACTAGGAATAGTCTAAGCCGACCCTGCTCATGGCGCAAATTTGCATGCCCGGAAAAGCTCCTGGAGAGGAGGCTGATGCCGATGCAGAGGTGACCCGGCTCATGGCGCAAGGAAGCATGCCCGAAGAAAATTTAGCAGCATTTGAATGCAACAATGGCGAGCACTTGCAGCTGACAGATGTGTATTACATCCTGGCTCTCCGCAGCAATATAATTAGTCTCGGCTAGCTTGATGACTGAGGCTGCCATGTGCTTATCAAGGGTGGAGATCTGATTATCCAAGATCGACAGAGGAGACTGCTAGCCGATGTGTTTGGCGGCGAAGTGCAGCGAGGATGCGTGGCGTTGGCACGCATGCTATGGGCACTTAAATTTTCAGGCACTGCACAGTTTGGCTTAGCGTGGAATGGTAAGGGGTTTGCTGCATATTGATCATGTTGAATAATTATGCGATAGCTGCCTTGTGGGCAAGCAACGGTGAACCCCGTTCCACAGAAGTCAGACTACCGAGCAGAGAATATCCTGGATCTCATGCATGGTGATTTATGCGGTCCCATTACACCAGCGAAACCAGGAGGCAAAAGGTTCTTCTTGCTATTAGTAGATGATTTTAGTCGATACATGTGGCTGACCCTTTTGTCGTCTAAAGATGAGGCTGCGCCGGTGTCTGCACTATAAATTTGGCAAAAGACGGTCAGGATCAGCAGTTTTGGGTTGACGGAGTACGATCAGGACATAGTTTGAAGAATATTTGGATAGATAAGGAATTATTTAGAAAACTAAAGCTGATACGGATTCTGCTTGTCAACGTGTTGTATTGGGACTCGAATCGGCCAATAGATATAAAAGATGGACCAGGGCCTTCTAAGAGACACACAATTCAACCAAATTCATATGTACTTTTATTTTCTCGTAGACTAATTTTAGTTCTATAATTTAGCCTTGTAATTCGATCCCGATCAATAAAGTTGCGCATCGCCGATTATTGGTATTCGTCGATTACGCCCCAGGTTCGATTTGATCTGATTTTGTTGCGCATCACTTTTTCAGAGTCGATCTGTCTTTGTCCATCAATTAGCCTTGATTGGATTACTGGTTTTAACCTGATCGGCTTTCGGCTGATCAGAGTTAAGCTAATTGTCACCTAAGATCGGTTTTGAGTGAATTTCACGTTTCTTCCTTACCGATTGCAGGGTCAAATCGGTTGGCACGCTCTGAACTCAGCGTTAAATGCGGTGTGTTTGTGGCAGAGACCGTGACGCTTGATGTGTCGATATGTGAAGGAGGTAAAGTCAAACTTGAAAAAATTAGAAGATAGGAGCAAACCCATGGTGTTCATAGGCTATGAACCGGGTTGCAAGGCCTACAGGTTGTGACACGTGATATGTTTTTTTTTATGAAGAGGCTGTTGGAACAGAACGCTAAAAACTTTGGGATAATTTTCTCTTTATTACTTCTCACTCTATTCGCTTTTACAACTGAGGCGTACCCCTATATTTATACCCAAAACTTTAGCCCACACAAACGGAATATGATTCCACCTCCTTATCCTAATCGGACTCCTTTTTCTAAACTAACTCTTAATCAAACTCTTAAGCTAATTACAAGATTACATCTAACATTTTCCCCCGTAATCTTGTAATATTTAACTTCTAATACAATTTTACCTAATCTTCTAAGATTTTCTAGGCCTACCCCTGTCTCTTCCTTTTTCTTTTCTATCTCTACTCTCTGTTGCTTCAACTCCTTGCTTCTTGCCGTCTCTCTGTGTTCTATCTTTTGCATGCACTGCACAAGAACTTTCTTCATTCTTTATTCCTTGCGTTGTACACCTCGAAGCACATCGCCTAGTGCCCTTTTTATTTGGTTCTGCACACAACGTCTGGAGCTTTCTTGCGAGCTGCACAGCACTTCTGTATCTCTGATCTTCTTGCTATCCCAAAGCATGCATGTGGATGTGCGACCAGAACTCAGGACTCTAGATGCTTCCTCCTTTTTTCCTTTGCGGGGCTGCTGCTCCATGCTGAGCTCTGCTCCCAGACGCCGTTGAATACGCTGATCGCACGCGCACACGCTCCCACGGCCACCTCTACGCACCTCCACTTTTTCTTCTCACGGTACAGATCGGCTTCTTTTATCTTTCTTGCGTCATCAGGAGGTCTTGTGCCACCGGTCGCTCGCTGGGAGTCTGGCCTTTGCGTCCTTTAAAAACGAGGAAAGACAGGGCACGAAAATATTTTTTCCGAAAAGAATGGAGGGAAAAAGTCTAGAGATAGAGCTGAACATATTTTTCTGGTGACGAAAATATTTTTTCCTGAGAAAAACGGAGAAAGGACCTAAACGTAAAGAGTAAGGACCTGAATGTTACGTTTTTGGACCTATCTGCTATCTTGAAAAATTAGAAAAGGGCTTGTTCGCGATTTGAATTTAACGAAAGGTTTTTTCCGTAAAACGGCGCACGAGGGACCCAAATGCGATTTAAAAAAGAAAATCTTCCCCTCATAAAAAATCACGAAGGACCTATTCGTAATTTATAGGGACCTATCCGTAATTCCAAGAAGCACAGGGGGTTTTTCGCAAAGTTTCCAAGGTGGGCACGTGGACAGGCTCCCTGAGCCGGAACCTTGCGAACTTTAATTAGGGGAGGATTTCCCATCCCACTAGCTTTACGACAAACTGATTTACAAGTGTTCAGAGTATAACCGGTTTAAGACATCTCATGACCTGCATCAATAAATCTTTGTTCTTGTCATAAACACGTAAGAACTCTGCTTGCAGTTCTACTCTACACCCTTCTTCTGCCACTTGCCTGAGACTTAGTATGTTGTTGCACAAACTCGGTATATAATAAATTTCAGGGAATAACTTCTGATCACCGTTCTTGCATTGTACCAACGCCGTTCCTTTGCCTCTTATTTGCACCGTAGAGCCATCGCCGAACTTGACATTTCCTGAAATTTTCTCGTTAAGTTCATGAAACATGGAGCAATCTCCAGTCATGTGATTGCTTGTTCTATTGTCCAAATACCACAAATCAGTGTGATCGTGGCTATCTCCCTCCATGCATAATTTAGGAACTATTTCTCCTTGTTCAACATTGGCATGTTTGGCTTCTCTTCTTTGCACAATGAGAGGAGTAGAGTCGGTTCGTCAAATGCACTAGCTTGGGTGAGATTTACCTCCTCGTTCTTCTTTTTGTTCCTACAATCCAAGCAAAGTGCCCATATTTGTTCTGATTGAAGCACTTTATATCGCCACGATATCTCGACGCGTAGTGACCATATTTTTCACATTCAAAACATTTGATATGTGACTTATCTCGTGGTCTGTAATCACCGCCTTGTTCAGACTTGTCTCTCACCACCTCGACCACCTCGCCTCCTTGTTCATCAAACTGCCGTGTTCACGCCCACTGCAGTTAAATTGCTTGCCATCTCCTCTTTCATCTCCCTTTAACAAGAACACTGCTTAGATTATTTAGATCGATACCTCGCTCTTTACGGATCGATACCCTTCAAGAACTCCTCATACGCCTTAAGCGAACCGTTGATTTCCTCAATTTTCATATTCTCTAAATTAGGGAGTACATGAGTGTGGTGACGACGTGCACGAACTTTTCTCGTAGCACGCGCAGTATTTCTTCAACGCCACTGCATTCTCCATCCTCGTCGCGAGAGAAATAATTTGGTTGTATAATGAAGTAAGCTTACCGGTGAGCTCGTCCATCGACCGGGTTTCTCCCATCCGAAGATTCTCAAACTCATTCTCAGAGATTTTGTAGTCGCACCTCCTTCACGTGGTAAACTCCGCGTGCATCTTCTCAAGTGTTAGCCATACTTCACGTACTGCCTCCTTCTCGATGAGCTGATGCATCATCGAATCTGGTACCGCCTGATAGATCGTAGCAAGTGCAGCCTAATCTACCCTGTCATCTTCCTCGGCCTTCTCCTTTGGATCGACTACACCCCAGACACCCTGAACACGCAAGTTTGCCTTCATCTTCATAGCTCATACCAGTAATTGTATAGTGGAGGGATATATATAAACCCACTATGAGTCTTCATTTTCTCGCCCATGATCTTTCAATTACTAGGAAGCAAGCGTTGCGTTTTTTTCGGGAGCCGAGCCAATCGACTCGTTTCTTGCCTTTTCCTCGCGATGCTACAGTACTTTTGAACCGACTGCACCGTGTCGTGCCCTGGCGTGAGCGTCGCGCAGAGAGATCTGCTGTGCTTCCGATCTAAATTTTTTAATCGGATCTACTCTGATACCACTTGTTAGAATAGAACGCTAAAAACTTTGGAACAATTTTCTCTTTATTACTTCTCGCTCTGTTTGTTTTTACAACTGAGACTTATCCCCATATTTATACCCAAAACTTTAGTCCACACAAACGGAATAGGATTCCACCTCCTTATCCTAATCGGACTCCTTTTCCTAAAATGACTTTTAATCAAACTCTTAAGCTAATTATAAGATTACATCTAACCACTACTGCAGATTGGACTATCACAAGCGGTTTGAAACCGTTTTTAGAAGCGGTTTTAGAACCGCTAGGCAACCATGAGTGATACTCGTCAAGATCACAAGCGGTTTTATAACCTTGTAGAAGTCACTTCAAAAGACAAATAATATTGTGAGGGGGATTCAACTCATGACCTCTCACCCTCCTCGTGACCACGCCTCACCCATCTAACCAACCCACCCACGTGCTCTCGATAGAGTAGGGTATGCATTCCTTTATTATTTCAAACCGGGCTTCTACAAGCGGTTAGGGACACGAACCTCTTCTAGAGTCGGCTCTAGAAGGGGTAGAAGGGGTTCATGTCCCGAACCGCTTCTAGAGCTCTAGAAGGGGTTCGTGACACGAACCGCTTCTAGAGCTCAAGGGGTTCGGGACACGAACCACTTCTAGAGCTAGGGCTTTAGAAGGGATTCGTGTCTAGAACCGTTTCTAGAGACCCCCTTCGGTCCGTTGCCTATGAATCGCTTGTGGTGCAGAGAGCACAAGCGGTGCGCAATTAACCGCTTATAATAGGCCGTTTGTGAAGGTCGATTCTGTAGTAGTGAACAGAGGCTAAATGGGACTGGGATGCACTGGATGGAGAGCAAGCTGATACGGCTACACATGAGATATTTACCGTGGAATTCTTTTCATCATGTGTCACAGGACAGCATGATGCTTCGGCAAATGAAAAGTCCTGAGCTCCTTCAACTCCGGCTGGTATGCATACGGGTAATACTCTGAACACACCAACTAATACGCCTGCTACTACTCCATCGGCAATTCAGTCAGCACCGGATGGCAGGACTTTTGTCTCTCCACCGACAAATGCTACGCCCAACACAGATGGCGCCTCGCAGCGCTTTCGCTTGTTAATTGTGTTGGAAATCTAGGTATTATTTTAATTGCAGATTTAAATATTAAGCTAATTTTCAAAATGACTAAATACAGCAGGCTAGATAAAAGACACCACATTTTTTTTTAGATGAAGGAAGATTTTATTAATTTCAAGAACATTACATTAAGATGATACAAGTCCTTAAAATTTCTCTCGCCTCGCTTAACAAGAAGCACACAGCCCTTAAACAAAACAAAAAGAAAAAAGAGAAGTCTTGATTGCTACCGGCCGATCGCAGAGCTCTCCTCCTTTTCATTGAATTGCTTAGCGAAAACATCATCAGAAATCTTCTCCGCGTAAGCAATCCGGCAGCCCCCTGGATTTCCAACATTCTGGGCGCCACAATCCGGCAGCCCCCTGGATTTCCAACATTCTGGACGCCACCACCAAGAACACCGCGGCTATTTGAATCATTGCGCCCCTCAAAATCTTGAACGCGATCACGGACTCCATATCGTCCATGACCACCAACTTGAAATCTTGGGGGACGAAGACCACCATAGCTGCGACCATTAAATCGATCGCCACCGGTAGCCATTGTTCGCCCGCCATGACGCTTTAAATTGATTCTAAAGCATCGCCGCCAATATCCTGCGTGATCCGGTTGCACATCGCGAGATTGGACTCGGGGAACAAAGCCAGCATTGCTGCAAGAGGACTGGAATGAGCACGACCGCCATGGCGTCGCCTCATCCAGATCCATCCCCTCTCCCCCCAATTGGAAGAAACCAACCGATCTTGCCCGATCCGCACAACCCGCCCAACATGGAGCCACATAATATCTGAAAAATAGATCGAGTATCATCGGCGACGCCATTTAATAGAGGAAAAACAATTTACGAGGGCTTGTGGAAGGAAAAAAGCGCAAGCAAGAGCGACCGCCGTAGAGGAAGTAGTCGACGTCGTGGATCGTCCAAAAGCAAGATCAGAGCTCGGCGGTTCGCTTGCGCTGCCAGAAACCTTATTGCCGCCCGCAGGTTCTCGCAGGCAACGGTTGAGATCCCGCTCTCCTTGCCTCGCGGTGCACGCCGAGAGGAAGGTCGGTGAAGAACGAGCGCAGACGAAGACGCAACACAAGTCACAAGGATGAACGCGAGCGCAAAAAGCCAAAAGCTCAATCATGCGGACGCTCTCGAATTTATAGTTTGCACCAAGAACGGTCAATAAATTGACCGTTCAAAGACCATATATGCTAGTAACGCAGTCATTGAAATGACAGTTTTATTAGAAAGCGACGCCATTATCATGGCTGTTTCAATTCTCGAAGAATGACCCTATTAATATTAGAGAGAAACCGAAAATTTAAAAGGGTTTAAAGCGTGCAGAATTTAATCGACGGCACGGCGACTTCATGACGTCGCAAGTCACGCTGAAAACACGCTGAAATACGCGTAATTCGCTAAATATACAGCGTCGCGTGTGACTTTAGCCATGCTCCACACCCTCCATATGCCTCATTACAAGGCATGGTGGGAGCTCTCCCTTTAAATTGGCACTCTCCTCTTTTAATTAGCAATATGGTACTTTTATTTGTAGCTTTGGCATTAGAGATAAATGGGCCACTTGGGCCTCATTTCTAACAATCCCCACCAATGCCGAAGGCATAAAGACTCAAAGTTTGATCAACATCTTTGAATCTTCGTTTAATATATCGGTGTTTGATTGTAAGTCCCATACGGGTTGAACTTTCACCTAGAATAACGAGATCCATCCTCCCATAGCTAATGAATGGACTAAGCCTTGAATTCACAAATTTTGTGTGGTTAGATTTCACCAAATCTTAATCGATACTAGGTGCCAAAGAACTTCACCTCAACGGAGCGTTTAATGGTCATGCTCCCTAATCTTCTCATGAGCTTTCTAGAGAATGCCCTTTCTCGTGAACTGCGACCTCACAGCTTAGGCTCAAGTAGGTGTATTCATTTTAGGTATCCCTAGGTGATACCTTCTCCTCTCATTTAGGACACTAGAATACATTAAGGTTTTAAACCAACCTTCCATACAGTTGAGAGTACTTAGAACATGGGTAGATTTAGTGTACTCTCTTGTTACAACCACAACTTGTTTTTCCCATTACCTAATTCACGGGATCTCCGATCAAAAGGATGGGTTACAATTGTGAAGTAACTCAAATGGGCCTCATTCTCATGTCCTTCGACGCAATAGAAATAGCATTTCTTGTTAGCCCCTTTGTAAAAGGGTCTGCCAGATTTTTCTCGGTCGTATATAATTGATGAACTATCACTCCGGAGCATCTCAATTTTCAGCGATTTAAGTTTACGTTTCACATGTCCGAGGACTTCATATTATCCTTAGTACTCATAACCTTGATCAACACTGCTTGGTTATCGCAGACATTAGGATCGCCGGATTGGTTTCTCAACCAATGGCAAGTCAATGAAGCTCTCTTAGCCATTCGGCCTCAACAAGGGTCGTGTCTAGTGCTACAAGCTCGGCTTCCATGGTTGACCGCGTCAATATAGTCTGCTTACATGACCTCCATGAAATCCGCAGCACCGCTAATGTAAACACATAGCCACTAGTAGCTTTGATCTCATCTTCATCGAGATCCAATTTGAATCACTATACCCTTCTAATACCGGAGGGTATCCAAGATAGTGAATTCCATAAGAGGTAGTACCTCTTAGATAGCTAACACTCTTTCAAGAGCCTCCCAATGATCATCTCCGGATTCGATGTAAACCGCTTAATTTGCTCACAAACAAATAAGATGTCGTCTCGTGCACAAACTAAATACATAAGGGACCCAATTATTTGTGAATATCTTAATTGATCTTTCCCTAATTCATTATTTTTGCGAAGTTTTACACTTGCATCATAGGGAGTTGGGGCTATTTTGCGCTCTCAAAGCGAAGGCTCAATAATTTTTACGCATAATGGGACCGACTCAAAGTAATCCCATTCTCGCCTCGATCAATTTAATATTTAGAATTACATCTCGCCTCACCCATGTCTTTCATATCAAAACAACTAGATAAGAAAGACTTGACCTCGTCAATGATAGCAAGATGTTGGTCCCAAATATAAGTATGTCATCAACATACAAACACAAGATTACTCCTTGACCCCACCATAGCGATAATAAACACATTTATCCGCCTCATTCACAAAGAAAACCAGCAGATGTCAAAGTTTTATCAAACTTTTCGTGCCATTGTTTAGGTGCTTGCTTTAAGCCATACAAGGATTTTAATAATTTGCACACTTTATTTTCTGTCCAAGAATGTCGCATAACCATCCGGTTGCTCCATATAGATTTCTTCCTCCAACTCTCCATTATGAAAAGCTGTCTTTACATCCATTTGATGGATGTATAGACCATAGGAAGTTGCTAATGCAATGAGCACTCTAATGGTGGTTAATCTCGCAACAAGAGAATAAGTATCAAAATAATCCTCTCCTTCTTTCTGGGTATAACCCTTGGCTACAAGTCTTGCCTTATACTTATCAATAGTACCATCGGGCCTCATTTTCTTTTTAAAGATCCACTTACATCCAACTGGTTTGCACCCAGAGGAAGTTCACGATCTCCCATGTTCCATTAGCCATGATGGAATCCATCTCGCATCTGGACAACCTCTTTCCAATACTCGCATCGGGTGATGCATAAGCCTCTGAAAGAGTTTTTGGCACATCATCCACAAGGTATACAATAAAGTCATCACCAAAGGTTTTTCAACCCTTTGTCTTTTGCTCTCGCGAGGAGCCTCATTTGTGACAATATTGTTATCCTCCTCAGGATATCACATTTGGTTCAACAATATTTGGTAATTCAGAGGAAGATGGAGGATCGGAAGTTTTAGAATTTTCATTAAATTCGCTACTTTCATAGGATAAATATTCTCAAAGAAAGAAGCATCTCTAGATTCCATTATTGTGTTAGCAATAATCTCGGGGAATCTGATTTTACTACTAAAATCTATAGGCGTCTTGTTATGTGCATAACCAAGAAAAATGCAATCAAGCTGCTTTTAGGTCCAAGCTTTCACTTTTTCTCGCAATGGTATATTGACTTTTGCCAAACACCCCCATGTTCGCAGAAAATTGATATTTGGTTTCTCCTTCCATCCTCATACGGAGTAATCTCACTTCTTTTAGTAATTACTCTGTTGAGGACAAAGGTTGTTGTTAAGATAGCTTCCCCCACCATGACTTAGGCATCCAAGCACTCTCCAACATGGCATTCACCAAGTCTCGTTAGTGTTCGGTTTTCCTCTCAACCACCCCATTAGATTGAGGTGAGTATGGTGGTGTCACTTCATGGATTATACCATGCTCAAAGACAATATTGGGAGAATTCCTGAGAGATATACTCTCCTCCACGATCAGACCTTAACCTTTTAATTTTCTTTTCTAGTTGGTTCTCAACCTCGACCTTATAAATTTTGAAGTAGTTTAAAGCTTCATCCTTTGTTTTCAGCAAATACACATAACAATAACGTGTTGCATCATCTATGAAAGTTAGAAAATATCTTTTGCCTCCTTTTGTCAACAATCCATTCATCTCACACAGGTCAGAATGAATGAGATCTAATGGTGCCAAATTCATTTCTTCCTCTAACCCCTTAAAGGGTTTCCGAGGTTGTTTTGCTTGCACGCAAGATTGACACTTTGATCCTTTGACAATATCACATTTTGGAATTATTTCAAATCTGGACATTCGAGCAATGGTATCATAACCAATATGACATAAACGAGAATGCCAAACATTGGATTCACAATTATTAACTTGAGTAGCAACATTTAAATTTAAACAAGACTCTAGTACACTTAAGCTTTAACAGGCCTCCGCTCTCATAACCTTTTCCAACAAAGTTTCCAAACTTGGACATTACAACTTTATTAGACTCAAATACTAGCTTATAACCATCTCAACATAATAGGAACCACCGACAAGGTTCTTATTTATTGTTGGCACATGTTGCACGTTTCTCAAGCGCCAACATGGCATTCACCAAGTCTGTTAGTGTTCGGTTTTTCCTCTCAGCCACCCCATTAGATTGAGGTGAGTATGGTGGTGTCACTTCATGGATTATACCATGCTCAAAGACAATATTGGGAGAATTTCGAGAGATATACTCTCCTCCACGATCGACCTTAACCTTTTAATTTTCTTTTCTAGTTGGTTCTCAACCTCGACCTTATAAATTTTGAAGTAGTTTAAAGCTTCATCCTTTGTTTTCAGCAAATACACATAACAATAACGTGTTGCATCATCTATGAAAGTTAGAAAATATCTTTTGCCTCCTTTTGTCAACAATCCATTCATCTCACACAGGTCAGAATGAATGAGATCTAATGGTGCCAAATTCATTTCTTCCTCTAACCCCTTAAAGGGTTTCCGAGGTTGTTTTGCTTGCACGCAAGATTGGCACTTTGATCCTTTGACAATATCACATTTTGGAATTATTTCAAATCTGGACATTCGAGCAATGGTATCATAACCAATATGACATAAACGAGAATGCCAAACATTGATTCACAATTATTAACTTGAGTAGCAACATTTAAATTTAAACAAGACTCTAGTACACTTAAGCTTTAACAGCCTCCGCTCTCATAACCTTTCCAACAAAGTTTCCAAACTTGGACATTACAACTTTATTAGACTCAAATACTAGCTTATAACCATCTCGACATAATAGGGAACCCACGACAAGGTTCTTATTTATTGTTGGCACATGTTGCACGCTTCTCAAGCGACAGTCTTTCCTGAAGTGAGCTTCAGTTCTACGTGCAACACCACGCTTTAAAAGCATGCGACCCGTTCCCCATTAGGGACGGAGGAAGCCCTCGCTGCTGGTAAGAAGAAAATAAAGATATGTCGAACATACGTGAACATTTGCACTCAGATCAACCCACCAATCGGTGGATTGACATCTTTGAAAAAACAACGGAGAATTACCATACCCTCTCAAGTAGTTCCCTCACTTATGGTCACGTTGGTAATTTTCTTGCTCGCTCATTTGGCTTCGTTCTTATGAAGCGACAGGTCTTTAGCCATGTGACCATCTTTTCCGCACACAAAACAGTAATGTTCTTCATATCTTTCTTCTCAAATTTCTTCTTCTTGAAGCTAGTATTTTTATTTGGTTTCAAGCCTTTGTTGTTGTTGCCACTCTTCTTCTCAATCACATTTGCGTTGTTTGGTTCCCCGAGAAGAAGTTTTTGGTGCATCTTTGGCTCGCTTTTTCTTCCACATCAAGGGCAACAATGGGATCTTCAATAGAAATCTCTTCCCTCTTGTGTTTGCATCACCCGGTGGCAAAATTCCTCCAAGATGGGGGAAGTTTAGCCACAATGCCCGCAACCACAAATTTTGCAGGTAGAGCACATCCCAAATGTGCAATCTCGCCCACTAGTAGCTGAAAGTCATGCGCTTGAGCAACAATCGATTTAGACTCATCCATAGTAAAATCGAATAGTTGCTCCAACGTATACAACCAGCGACCAGCCTCAGCTTCTGCATATTTTTGTTCAAGAGCCAACCACAATTCAGTGGCAGATGTGTAACTCATATACACATCATACAACTGATCTGCCAAGATGGTCAGAATGCAGCCCAATGCGGTGTTATTCGCATTCTCATACTGCGCATTCTCCTCATCCGTAAGCGGGTATTGAGGGAAAATCACCCACCACATACCCAGAGACATGAGCCAAAACTTGGCTCTAGTCTGCCACCTACGGAAGTTCTGACCATTGAACCTCTCAGGTTTCATGGCATCACTTGCACCAGCCATTGCTGAATCAAAATCACACAAATAATACCAATAAGGTTTCTGGATTGTTGGAAAACTAGGTATTATTTTAATTGCAGATTTGAATATTAAGCTAATTTCCAAAATGATTAAATACAGAAGCTAGACAAAAGACACCACATATTTCAAAAATAGATCGAGCATAAATCAAGACGCGCTTGATTTAATAGAGGAAAAACAATTTTACGTAGGGCTTGTGGAAGGAAAAAAGAAGCAGCAGAGCGACCGTCGTAGAGGAAGTAGTCGACGCGTGGATCGTCCAAAAGCAAGATGCAGAGCTCGAGCGGTCGCGATAGCTTGCTGCCTAAACCTTATTGCCGCCCGTGCGAGGTTCTCGCAGCGCAACGGTTCGAGATCCCGCTCTCCTTGCCTCGCGGTGCACGCCGAGAGGAAGGTCGGTGAAGAACGAAGCGCAGCACGAAGACGCAACACAAGTCACAAGTGGATGAACGCGCGCAAAAAGCCAAAAGCTCAATCTGCGGACGCTCTGCACTTATAGTTTGCACCAAGAACGGTCAATAAATTGACCGTTACAAGACCATTATATGCTAGTAACGCAGGTCATTGAAATGACAGCTTTATTAGAAACCGACGCCATTATCATGATTGTTTCAATTCTCAAGAATGACCCTATTAATATTAGAGAGAAACCAAAATTTAAAAGGGTTTAAACGTGCAGAAATTTAATCGACGGCACGGCGACTTCATGACGCCGCAAGTCACGCTGAAAACACGCGAAATACGCGGTAATTCGCGAAATCTGGCAGCAGCAGCGTGCAAGGCAGGACTTTAGCCATGCTCCACACCCTCCATATGCCTCATTACAAGGCATGGTGGGAGCTCTCCTTTAAATTGGCACTCTCCTCTTTTAATTAGCAATATGGTACTTTTATTTGTAGCTTTGGTATTAGAGATAAATGGGCCACTTGGGCCTCATTTCTAACAAATTGATCTTTACTACCAGACAACAGAGACTGGAGGTGATCATAGTGAGACGGTTCTTTTGGCAAGAGAAGAGCCGGGATGTTATGCCGATGCCCAAAAACATGATTGTTGGTGCCAGGCAATGCTTCAAGAAATGAATTCTATTAAAGCCAATGGCACATGGTAGATCACTGATTTGCCAACACTACAGTAATCGTGTAAATTTTCGTCGGCCAATTTAACTTTCGTCGGCTCTTAAGAAAGCCGACGAAATTTAATTTATTTTCGGCGGCCAACATCAGCCGACGAAAGTTATGGTTTAATTTTCGTCGGCTGCCTTCTAGCCGATGAAAATTAATTAATTTTCGTCGACTAAGAGAAACCCACGAAAATAAACCCCGGGTTAGGGTTTCATGGCGGCTCTTATTTTCGTCGGTTGGGTTGTGGCCGACAAAAATAGCACGACTTGTTGAACTTCCGGTTCGGCTCGACAATTTCATGCATTTCATTTCACCGTCAACTGTCGGCG